>PVHT021183699.1:60977581-60990383 GCA_004024745.2 Catagonus wagneri
GAGTTCCCGTCGTGGCGCAGCGGTTAACGAATCCGACTAGGAACCATGAGGTTGCGGGTTCGATCCCTGGCCTTGCTCAGTGGGTTAACGATCCGGCGTTGCCGTGAGCTGTGGTGTAGGTCGCAGACGCGGCTCGGATCCTGCGTTGCTGTGGCTCTGGCGTAGGCTGGCAGCTACAGCTCCGATTAGACCCCTAGCCCGGGAACCTCCACATGCTGCAGGTGCGGCCCTAAAATGACAAAAGGCAAAAAAAAAAAAAAAAAAGATCAGTGTGATTATACATTTAAAAATGCGTATGGCCTTATTATTTCAATATAGATGAGAGATAATATATTGTCTTAAAGTGCCTCAAGGGAGGCTAAGAAGAGTTTAGCATCTAAGGCTTTTAAAATATATAAGAATTATTTTCAATCAATATGTTAATTGGTAAATAAGAAATGTTCTAAAGTGTCTTTAAAGTCTTTTTCTTTGAATAAGAAAGATCCCACCCATGTCTGCACAATTAAGTTCTGGCTTTTCAAACTATTATAGAAGGAAAAAAAGGGCTAAGCCTAATCCTACTTGTTGGCATAGAATGTGTTGAAAGATCTTGAAATGGTTCCAGTGCTTAAAAGTATTTGTCAGTTATCACTGTTCCTGAAATGCCAACATTAAAGATGAGTTTCTCATCCGTACCAGGAAGGATGAGATACTACTACTCAGAGGTAGAAAGGAACTCACTGATGATACACAGAAAACCTGAGTGGATCTCAAGAGCATTATGCTGCCAAAAAAAAAAAAAAAAATCCTATAGGATCACATAATGCATGATTTCATATATATAAGTAATACTCTCTAAATAACAAAACTGTAGAGATGGAGAACAGATTAGTGGATTCTAGGCATAGGAAGGACAAGCAGGAGGGGGCTGGGTGTGGCTCTAAAGGGTAGGTTGAAGAAATGTTTGCAGTAATGAAGGTATTCTCTATCTTATTTCAGCGGTAGTTAGGTAAGTCGAAGTGTGTGATAAAATAACATAGAACTATACACATTATATAAGTGATTAGTTTCCTTGCTTTGATGATGTAACCATTGGGGAGTTACCAGTTAAGGCCTGCCTGGACTTTGTGAGGATGCCAGTTCAATCCCTGGCCATGCTTAGTTAAGGATCTGGCATTGCTGTAAGCTGCAGCATAGATTACATATACAACTCAGATCTGTTGTTGCCGGGGCTGTGGTGGAGGCCACAGCTACAGCTCCAGTTCAACCCCTGGCCCAGGAACTTCCATATGCCACAAGTGCAGCTGTAAAAAGAAAAAAAAAAGATGTAACCATTGGGAGAAACTGTGTGAAGGATACACAGGAACTCTCTGTATTATCTTTGTGACTTTCTGTGAGTCTATAATCAGTTCAAAATAAAAAGGTTTTGTTTTCAAGCCAAAAATATATTCCTTTGGCTCCAAGAAGCTTTTCATCTTGAAATTCTGTGAAAACGGTGGTGGCAATAACAGTGGAAATGGCAGAGGGGAGGAGTGGGTGTAAAATATTTACTCTGGGAAAATACGGGACTAAGTACTTTATGTACAGCTCATGTATTTCATTTAATCTTCAGAGCAACTGTGTGACTGTAAATATTATTAGTTCCGTTTTACAATAATTTTCCCCAAAGAGTGGAAGCTTTTAAACAGAAGCTACTGTGGTAGGAGGAGCCCTGGGGAAGCAGAGTGTCCAGTGAATTAGACCAAACCCAGAGGGCAGAGTTTTAGGGGTTTAGAAGGAGCACATCATGCTGATACTAGAATAGAAGACTTACTTTGGAACTTCTTGAGTCTCCTTGAGAATTTTCTCTCTCATCAGAAAGGCTGATTTTGAATCACCTGTTCTGAAATGCTGGATCTAGAAAGAAGACTCTTTCCACTGTAGCCAGCCTTCTAGTAAGGTACCTAGCAAGCCAGGACAAGTTTGGGGTTTTAAAAGCTGACACCAGCATTATCTCCTCAGTGGTGGCAATGCTTGAATGAATGCGTTTACTCTAAGTTTATTTTTATGGGATGATGAGGTAATAAAGATGATAGATAAAGGTTAAAATAATTTGAAATTCTGAAGTCCTAAAAGGGCCATCCTTAATAGCCTCCATCCACTGGCAGTGTTCCCAGTGGTGTTCCTACAGACCGTGATAGGACAGGCACTCATAATTATCCTTTCTTCTTCAATAATAGAGTAAAACATCACACCCATATATTTCCCAAATGAGGCTGCCACTGCACATCCTGTTAAGGTGTTATCATTCTTACTGTCTCTCTTGAGAAATGATACTAAGGCACAGCTTTCATTTTCAAGGGTTCTTTTGGCCACTTACAATTCCCTTGCCATGTGACCTAGAGTCATTTAATTAAGTAAAAACAAACAGTTGAGTATTGCATGGAGGGCTTCTCTTAGCCTGATGCTTCTCTCAGCTAATGTAATGTTAATGTAAAATCATTGATAAATAATAAAAAGTTGCCTTTCCCAAAGGGAAGAGGTCCTCTAGTGTACCTTATTCCAACACTTAGAGAGCAGTGCCCTCTAGTAGTCCACGTAAGAAATTTTATCTTCTAAGTATCTTAGATTTAGCAAATGAGGATCTCCCAGTATTGGTGCTGCTCTCAGGCTCAAGTGGGTAATTTGATACTTGGTTTTATCTTTTCTGAACCCTTAGGAACCCACTGAATTTTCACCTTCAAGGAGCCTAATTTTTTTCCAGTGCCAGCAATTATGAGTTCTGATAGTACCCTGTTGAGACCTTATATATAATGTTGAAAACCTGATTCTCTGCGAATGTCAAATACAGGCTCCTTTTTCTTTTCTTTCAAGCCTCTTCTGGGTGGATGTTTGGGAATGAGAATAAATATATGGTACCAACACAGAATATATCACCCCACAAACTTTAGGGTATTTCAGGTGTGAAAGATGGTCACAAAATGTCAGAAACCCATTAAAGGGTGAAGTATTCAAAAACAGATGAAGGTCTGACAGTTTTGCCGTAGAAAGCACTGCAGCTTATGGTGGCCATTCGTAGATTCATAGAGTTAGATAACACTAAAAGTAAATGAAGCAAATTGAATAAACAAAGAGAAAAATGTTTAAATTTATAATTTCCTTTTTATTAGTGAATGCTATTCAAAAGCAGTCTTTAAGATATCCAAAAGATAATATGTACCTACATAGTACAGTACAAATGCTTTTAAAACTGAAATGTGTGTTTTCTGCCTTCTATGTGGCTGATATCATGCTATTTCAAATCCCATAAAAGCAGTATATAGTTTTTTTTGACAAATACAGCCATGAGTTGTGCACAGTTTGATTTATGTAAACTCATTTCAAATGCAATTGCAGAATTCCTCCTGAACAGATGAAAAATGTCTGCCCAAAGTGATAAAAAAAATGTGTGTAGAAAGATATAGTTTTAAGAAGGGATTTTTATTTATGTTATAGATTTGTAACTTTATTTCACAAAATACCTTTTTAAAAAAACTTCTAGAGACTTGATTCTTTTTTTATATGCATTAATGTGTCAGTTCAAGTGTTAACCCAAGATGAGAAGGAGTCTATTCTGTTACAAGAACCTTTCTGTGTTG
Organism: Catagonus wagneri; assembly: GCA_004024745.2. NCBI lineage: Eukaryota > Metazoa > Chordata > Mammalia > Artiodactyla > Tayassuidae > Catagonus > Catagonus wagneri. Next base: position 60,981,178 of record PVHT021183699.1, read on the forward strand.
AGAATTAGCATGTGTTGGATTGGTAAATGGGGAAATGATGTCAATATAACAGATGCTGACTTTGTCCGTGCATTTCTCTAATTCCAGCAACCAAACACAAAGCCCACTAATGCAGGTCAACACAGTGAGCCAAGGCGGAAAGCATACTGATCATGACTCCCTTTCAGCCATATTTCTCCTCTTGACTTAGTTTGGCCATGTACTCTAATGTGGCAGTGTTTAAAGCTTGGTTTGCACTTATATTCTAGTTTACAAATTTCAACTCTTTCTTATTCTCTCTCCCAGCTTCTTGTTTCATTCAGCTGTCCACACACATACAAAAGTGCTATATTTTTCTGAAGTATTTATCGATTAGGAATTGAAGCTGGTGGTCTTTTTAATTGTGCTGACATAGTTACTAGAATGATTGTTATTTTTGTTAGTATTCCTGTTACATAAATATTGAGTAGGTCTGTTCTGACCTTATCTATTTCAGAACCCTATAATTTTTATGTGATTTTGCAGATCATACAAGAAAGGCATTTATCTCATTATAGCCAAAACATTTGTACTTGTACTCTACTTATTAATTGCATTTATCATTATGGAATTACTCTCTGAACTATAGATTCCCCTCATAAATCCAAGGTACACAGACTGAAATATCAATTACCTACTAGATTCATTTATTTAATTTAACCTTCACATAGTAAAACCAGCCCCATGTGTACACTGCATCATCCCATTAAAAAGTAACCCTCTCATCTTTCTTCCTTTCTAGACATTTATGATATTTCCACAACAAAAACCCTTAATAAAAATTTAACTGGCTTCCACTCAAGCGTGTTTTTATTTATTTTTTAATCACTAGCATATGCTTTGGGTACAGTTTTTAAAAATTGACCCCCATTCTCCCCACCCACATACATACACGTTCACTGTCCTCTTTTAAGTAATTTGTGGTTAGTGTTTAAATTTCACATTCAACTTTGCATGAAACCTTAAATTCCATCAGGTCAGACTGCAATGAGTCGAGGATTTTTAAATATGGCAAAACTATGATTCCAGGAGAAGAATCCCTTCTCACAACAGATCCTAAAACGCGTTAACTCAATTTACTCAGGAGAAAATGGAAAATTTTCAAAAAGCTATCTTTTATATTTCCATAAAGATACAGATGTATAGCTTTTGTTTTAGGAAAGAAACAATTATTTAATATTATTTCCACATTCCTACAAATATGGTGTCACCATATGCTTGAATTTTGGGGAAGACTGATAGTGAACATGGAGTAGAGTTTTCTATGACTAAGTCACACTTTCTCCTGAAAGAGTCAAGCATTGCAGTAGGCAGTAGTTGTTGAATATAGTTGTTGTTAAGGAGAAGTTTACAGAGGGTGAGGATATAGACATTTCAGCACATCTTCTGACAGAGATATGCACAGAGTTGCTGTAAGACAGATCAGAGGCAGTAAATCCAAAGAAGGGAGGCTTTAACCTACACAAGCATAAAAATACCTTGCAGGTTTGTTGTTTTGGTTTTGCGGTTTTACTGGGTTTTGGTTTTTTGTTTTGGTTTTGTCATTCCCTTTTGCTTCCCTGAAATTTTTAAATTTTCCTTCATTTGGACCTGGAATTTTTTTTCAAAAGAATCCCTCAGTAGGGTGATGGAATGTTTTATATCGCGATCTTTGTGCTGAGAGTACCAAATTCATCAAGTTGTGCGCTTACAACTGGTACATTTTAACCATATACAAATCATACATCAAGTTTTCATAAACCCATCAAGGCTTCCAGTTCTTCCCCCTTTACTTCAGAAAACAAAATTTATCCTCCCTTTGATAAGACAGCAGAAAGTGCTTTACAGAAAGAAAAAAGGTATAAAGAATGATCTAGTGGAGTTTCTCTTTCATAATAATTAATTATTTCATTTTCTGTATTCTCTTCCAGCTGTGGGTCCAGATTTTTCCAGAACCCTAGTAAAAAGGGTAACTCTTGTCAAAGTGGGAGGTGAAGTTGTCATTGAGTGTAAGCCTAAAGCTTCTCCGAAACCTGTCTACACCTGGAAGAAAGGAAGGGACGTATTAAGAGAAAATGAAAGGTATTATCTTGGAATTTTCTTCATATTTAACCTATAATTATTTGTCTGTTATCAATAGTCCTAGAGGAAGGAATTTATGATCTCATATTCTTGGACTAAATGTTAAAGAACCGAAACTTTGGAAAAGGGTAGTAAATTAGTTGGTCTTTATAATCCTTCTTAATATTAAAATTCTAGAAAGCCCTGCCTGTGCAGATTGATCATATGACTGCTACTGAAGGCTGTTAGAGATGCCCAAAAATGAGCAGCTGGAAATATCTTCCTTAATTTTAGCCTAAAATTCTTTTATAGATTTGCCCAGCTTTCTCCACCCTCATCTTTTTTGTGAAAACAAATACATTGAATTCATCTTTGCTATGACAACCCCTCAAATATATGTCAGTGGCTAATATGTCTCTTTTTTGTATCTCCTTTTTTGAAGCTAAATACCTCAATTTCAAAACTCATCGTCACATGGCATGGTTTTGATATGTGAAACTTTTTTTGATTTTCTTTTTCTTTCTGGTGTTTGAACCCTTCACCTGTGTTTCCTATTATATATGAATTACATTTAGAATACAGGTTGTTTATATAATGTAATTATATGGGGTTGTTTGGGTTTTTAGGTCATTTGGGACAAATGTCAGATATCTCTTAAGACTTTCTCTTGGCTGTCACTTCTGTAAAATATCCCCTCCCCTTTCTGTAATCTACTCAATCTGTTGGAAAATTATGCATGTCTATGTCACCCATAAGATAACATTTGCCAGCTGAATACATAATGATTTTAATTGATGTTAAAGGGCAAGTACCCAAGGGTGAAATGGAGGAGCCTGTAAAAATATGTATCTACTTTATACCTGTACACCTTTGGATCTGCATATGCAAGTAGATCATTGCACTGATGATGTTGTCCCTATTAATGATTTTTGCAAACAAACCTGATATGGTTTATAGGTAGTGTATTTACATGGATGACATTCATAATATGCATTCCTTTCTGATTTCTATTGTATAAAGAAAGCAGTATAGTTTCTTAATTATTGGAATGGTGTTCAAATTTGGAACCAAACCTGAACTTTGGATCACAGTTTCTTATTTTGCTGCCTTAAACATCAGGTTCCTTTCCTGTTTGGCTTTATTGTTTCCAAAAATCAGTATGTAAGAATACTTTTAATAGTTACATGTTTAGTTTGTTGTGTATTAAAGCATAATTGAAGTATAATTAATATATATCACATGTATTGCTTAAAGTCTACATTTTAAAAGTTTTAATGTAGCAATGATGTAAAGACAAAGTATTTTAAAATAATATGCAAAATAGACATATCAATAACTGTAAATGAATGAAATTTGAGTAACATGGTAGATTAATTCAGGAGAAGCTAAGCTTTGCTGCTTCACAAATGACCTGCAGTGTCCTAAAACAACAAAAGGCAATTTCTCATCACACTGCATGCCCTTCAAGGGCCTGCTGGACGCTTTGTTACCCACTAAAGCCAAGGCTAGTAGAGTTGCACTCTCTAGAACATGAGAATTGCAGAAGAAAAAGAAGGTAGCTCAACATCCACAAGCTCTTAAAGCTTCTGCTGAAAAGAGAAAGACTTCATTTTCACTCGTTTCATTGGCCAAAACAAGTCATGTGGCTCTGCCCAAGTTCAACCCAGTAAGGAAATACAGTCTTAATATGTGACTAGAAGAAAAGTAATAGTAATAAGGACTGCTCACCACTGCTATAACTTAATCATCACTACAAGTTAATTGGATTAACTTTGAGAAAATGGTTTATCAGCATGGATAATTCTTTTTAATAAGTGAATTTAATTAAGTGTTTCCACCACTTGTCATACAGCCAAGTTTATCTCTTTCCAATGTTTGCTTTTTTCTTCCAACTTGATTAATATTGCTTCAGCAGTTATATGGCACAAAAGATATCTTTAAAGCAAGGAAACTCCCCATCATTACTCAGGCTTGTTGTTTATCACTTCTACCTGGAGCATCACCAGGCGTGACCCCAAGCTATCAGGATTAGCATGTTTTCTCCTTATGGGTGCTGTGTTCTCAGAGTTCTGCTTCTCCCTTCTGCCTTGCTCACAATGTATTAATAGATAGATTGATTTTCACAGTGTAAATGAATCCAAAAACTAGCCAGGTGCAATTTGAAAGGACATGGTGTGTGCCCTATCCATGGGAGACACCTGCCACTTAATTCCAGCACACTGCCACCAAATGGAGGTGCAAGTCCGGTGCCTCCTCACCTCATGTTTCCAGAGAAACTAGAAATATGGACTTTTATTTAAACTAGAAATATGGACTTTTATTTGAACTTAATTTTTAAATGTTAGCAACTTTTTTTTTTAACTTTAATATTAGTACAATGTGAGCCACACATCCACAGACCAAGTCCAAGTTTACTCTACGGGCCACTGGTTTTCAGCTTTTCAGAAAGACATAAGTTTAACTGAACGTCCTGTAATTTCTGAAAAGGCTGAAAAATAAGAAAGATATTGCTATTATTTTCTCATTGGTAGAGAATAAATTCTGTCATTTTCTCTTTTTTTTCCTGATAAAGGAGAAACATAAATAAGTGGATAAGTGAACCAAAGCAATCATATATAGAATTCATGAGTGAAAACTTTTAGAATTCCTGTTTTAGGAAAGGATTGAAATTGTTAGAGCAACACAAAAGGGAAAAACATTTGATTATGGCCAGTGTTAAATAATAGTTTCTAATATACTGACTTGTTAGCCCTAATTCTCTCTCTCTCTTTTTATTTTTTTTTTTCTGGTCTATTTTTAGGGCTGCATCTGTGGCATATGGAAGTTCCCAGGTTAGGGGTCCAATCTGAGCTGCAGCTGCCACCCTACGCCACAGGCACAGCAACGCGGGATCTGAGCTACATCTACAACCTGCATCACAGCTCACAGCCATGCCAGATCCTAACCCAATGAGTGAGGCCAGGGATTGAACCTGAGTCCTCATGGATACTAGCTGGGTTTGTTACTGCTGAGCCATGACGGGAACTCCCCTAATTCTCTTTTTAGATGTGGAATCCTAAGAATCAAAAGGCAAATTTTTAACATTTGAGTAAAAGATTATTAATGACAAAGTATTGATATAAAGAAAGGTCCAGTGGAACAAAACTTTATGATCAAATACTACTTTTATTAACATTTTCTCTCTAGAGTCTGTATTTTAACTTTGCCAAACACTACTTATGAAGTGATTTTTAATTTCAAATTTAACTAATCAATGGCCTACACAGGAAAAGTGTAAGAAGCAACATTTTTAAATGTTAACTTTTTATATTATTTAATCAATGTGGTATTATAGTTATCGCAGTAGGTATGGATTCAGAAATGAGGGTTTAATGTTAACAAGTGAACAGTTTTAAAAATACATTTGTACGTGATTATTTTGGTTTTTTGAGGCTTTAGAAATTTAAATCATATTTACACAGACCTTATCTCTACTCAGCCAACTATCTAAATGAAAAATTTAATCTTCAGTTTTTATTAGTTTGCTGTAATATAGGCAGCATATCCATATACATAAATCATTTCTTACTTTTCCATGTATTTATCCAGCAGTCATAATTTAGGCAATATCAGACGTTTAAAACAGGGATGACAAGGGCTCAAGTACTTTATTCCTCAGGAGAGGCTTCTAGTCACCACCAAAACAGTAGAGTTAGTTGGATTAATTAAGCCTACTAACTGAATAAGTTTGATAACTGTGTTTACTTTTTGTTTCTAGTCAGAAGGGACTTGAGGAAAATGAGATTAAAGTTGATCTATTATAAGCAAAAACTTGAAAATACAGAAAGAAAAAAATCATTAACAAAAACCTAGACCCCTAGAATTATAGGGAGCCATAAAACCAACCCAGACGGATTCTTGGTTTCAAGTGACAGAACCCAGTTCAAAGCTGGCTTCAATGCACAAGGGAATTCATTGGCTCCACATTTGAGAAAGCTAGGGAGGAACCCTGACTGGAGGTGTGACAGGGTCCCAGTGCTCACTGTGACTTCAGGACTAGCTTACGGTCGTCATCTCTTACCAGCACCTTCCTCTGTGCTGGCTCTATTTTCCTATAGGCTTTCTTCTCCTGGTGGTAGGACAGCTGCCTACAGCCCCATGCTTGTCCTCTTTTCTAATATCTAGCAATTCTAGAATAGATGTTCCTGGACTTGAATAAACCTGCTTTGAGCAGTGTTCTTCCCTGAACCAGTCCCATTCAGAGGGGATGTGGTACCTTGACTAGAAGGACTTGATCATGCCCTTGTACTAAGAGGCACTTGGGGAAGCTCCACCTCACACATCATGGACTGAGGATGGTATAGGAAGTTCCCCAAAGAAAAGCAGGATCCAACAACCAGAAGAAGACTAAAAGGCTGCTGGGCAAGATCAATGTTAAATTCTGACTATAGTCATGGAACTCAGTATCCGTTGAAAAACAGGGGTCCCCACAATGGCTGGACCCTCATTCTTCCCTGGTTACATCTCAGATGGAGACCTAACTATTAGACTATTTCTTCCTAACCTGAATCCTTGTAATTTCCACTCACTATTTTTTTTCTTTGCCTTCTGTAGTTATACTAAGAAATCTATTTCTTCTCCACCAAACCACTTCCCTTTATATACTGGCAAGCTATTCTCAGGTCCTTCTTCAGTTCTTTTCCAAGCTCAGATGCCCCTAAAGTTTTCCTTTGGCATTACTTGGCTTCCTCTCACTGTCCTAATCATATCTTCCAATGTCCTTCTGAGAGTCAATTAAATCTGCCATTCAGAGTTAAAACAGTATGAATAAGGGAGTAAATAGTTTTCTTTCTCTCCAAAGCAAAAGATGATGCTTATTGTTATGTTATGTCCCTAAATGGAAAAATGATTTTTGGTGAGCTTAGATTAGCTAAGTCAGGCAGGTATATATTAAGACTGTTCCCTCCCTTTGGTTATTTTAAAAAATTAACTTAGTGCTTAAAGAGGTGAATCTAGTTGTCTAGAAAATTCACTTAGCAAAATTTTATTTGTCACTGAAGCTCAGGAAATGAATGAAATGTTACTCAAGTTAATGCTGTATCGATAAAAACTTCTTATTCTTACTCATGCTTGAGAATTCCTCTCCTTCCTTTATATACTGGGCTAGTACATTATGTCAAGCTAAAGGATAATATCCAAGTATAGATATGCCACTGAATGTTTCCAAAAAGAATCTGAAATCTATAGCCTGCTTGTCACAGGTGTGGTTTCAGAATAGCAGCAGGACTATTCTTTCAAACAAGCCAACATGAATTTGATCAATGAACAAAGAATTCATTGTGTGCTTAGTGCAAGCTAAGCCCTCTACTTGGCCCTGGAGATAGAGAGAGAAAGGAGGCATAAACCCAGCCCACAAGATGCTCATAGAAAGATGCAAAGGACCCAGTAGCAAAATAACAATGTAAGGTTCTCAGTAATCCTAGCGCATGTATTATAAAGGTGATATGTTTAGAAGGAACATTGAAAAGTGTACGCCAACAATAGACTGCAGAAGACTTGAATTTTATATCTGTAGAGTTTAGAGTTAAACTCCCAGAGAGAACAGGAAGATGTTATGCAGGGGAGTGCATGGTCATACTCATGCTGCAGAAGGATTGCTCTGCCTTCGATGTGGAAGAAGAATCATAGTAGAACAAGATTAGAAAGGTAGCAGCAGCAGTCTAGGACAGAAATCAAAAGGGCTTCAGAGATGTCAGCCTCCCGAGAGTAGAGAAGGACAGACAGATAAATGAGATATTAAAGAGTAGAATTTAAAAGATTAAATAGAAAGATTTTTATGAGAAATAAGAAAAAAAAAAGAAAATCACTTCATTACTTCTGGGATTCTAACCTAGCTGGTAGATGGCAATGTCATTTTCCATGGTGCTGAGTTATAGAAAAAAACAAGTGTAAGAGGGGAAAACTAAGAGATTAATATTAACATGTTAAATTTGAATGTGCCTGCAGGTGGAGATGTCACATTCAAATTGGAATTTCCACTCAAGTATCACCTTCTCAGCAAAGCCTTTTTTCACTAATGTGTTTCAGATTGTAAACACCACCCCATCCTGTTTCCATGCTTTATGTTTTCCTTAGTTCCATCACTATCTAACATGCTACCTACTTCCTTTTTTTGTTTATTTCCTTATCTGTTTTCTCCACCTTCCATTTAATCATAATGTAAATTCCATGGAAACAGAGACTTGTGCATTTGTGTGTGTGTGTGTGTGTGTGTGTGTGTGTGTGTGCGCGCTTGGCATCAACAATACAAATTTAATATCTTAGAGCCCAGGAGATCAAAAGTCTGAAATGGTTCTCCTCAGGCTAAACTCGTTCTAGGGGCAAATAGATCTCCAGCTTTCTCGAAGTCACCTGCATACCTTGGCTCATGGCTACTTTATTCATCTTTAGAGCAAGCAGAGGCAAATTCACCCTGGTCTAGGCCTTACATCACATCACTTCCACCTCCTCTTCTGCCTCCCTTTTCTACTTTGAGGAAAGTTGTGGTTGCATAAGGCCCTGAGTGTTTTGCCTCATTATGTAGCATTGGTCTCTAGGACAATACCTACCTGGCATGGGGTGAGTGTTCACTGAATGAATGTCCAACAGGAAATAGGAGTCTGAGTCCAGGAGAGTAATGACCTACATGTCGCCAGGAGATAAGAAGCCATGGAGTGGATGAGTTCATCCGGAGAGTGTTTTATAGAATGAAAACATGTGTGAACCAAAGGAAAAAAACCTTAAGGAATGGCCACATGTGATAAACAGAAGACAGGGGAATGGAAGGTTTCAAGAAGGAGCAAGCACTTGGCGCTTCCAAGAGGTCCAATAAGATAATGGCTCAAAGATAAGATTTAGGGACCTTCACCAGAATGGCCATCATCAAAAAGACTACAAACAATAAGTGCTGGAGAGGGTGTGGAGAAAAAGGAACCCTATTACACTGTTGGTGGGAATGCAAATTGGTGCAGCCACTGTGGAAAACAGTATGGAGATTCCTCAGAATACTCAAAATAGAATTACCATTTGATCCAGCAATCCCACTCCTGGGCATCTATCCAGCAGAAACCATGACCCGAAAAGACACCTGTACTCCTGTGTTCATTGCAACACTCTATGCAATAGCCAGC
>PVHT021183699.1:60990483-61165931 GCA_004024745.2 Catagonus wagneri
ACATTTATAGCAACATGGATGGACTTAGAAATTATCATGCAAAGTGAAACCAGTCAGACAATTAGACAGCAACACCCAATGATACCGCTTACATGTGGAAACTAAAAGACACAATGAACCTTCTTACAGAACAGACAATGACTCACAGACTTTGGAAAACCTTGGTTTTTCAAATAAGACAATCTGGGGGGGTTGGGGGGATGCACTGTGGGTTTGGGATACAAAATCTGTAAAATTGACTTGTGATGATTTATGCACACCTATAATTGAAATAAAATCCATTAAGAGAAAAAAAAAAAAAGAGATTTAGGGACCTTCGACATCACCTTGGGTGGAGCACTTTTAGGTCACTGTAGACATTTTTGGAGACACAGTAAAATGGTTTAATCATCCATATTCTTAGACGTTTTTTCCCAGACTGAAATGCATATTTAGATTTGCCTCACCCCCATAGTATAATCAGATCTAGGCTAACATTCTATGAAACTATTCCACCCAAACAGGAAAAAAATTCATGTCTTGTCTAGAGACATTGTAGTCTTCCTCCAAGGTGAAATTAGATCATGACCCTAATTTGCCTCTCTTCCCAAAGGCCTTTAGTAGAGTTGAAATTGATGTAATACATGGAGAAAAATCCCAGCATAGGGCAGCAAAACTTCACATTGTATGTAAGGTGTGAAAGCCTGGTCTAAAGACGCTGGCAGTCTGGGAGGCAGAGCAAATGTGATGGCAGGTACTTGCCCTGAAGGCCGATCGAATCCATGCGTGGAAAGGAAAGTTTATTGCTTCAGGCATTCTGTTTCTCTTCTGGAGGCAGAGTGTCTATATCTGTGCTCTTAATGAGAAACCTGCCCTCAGGATATCGCTTACAGTTGCTACAGAGCCATACAGCTCTGTTATTAGGAATTCTGCCCTGGGGAACAATTATGTTATTGCAATAATTAGAGGCAGTTCATCTCCATAATAATGGAAATCCTGCCTTGGAGGCAAAACAACATCAAAGCAACTGGAGCATCATTGCTCTATAGATAGAATCTGTTGCCCTGCTTATTGGTAGTACTGTATCATTTTAATTTTGCCTGTGCAGTCATGGAAGTAGACAGAGTCTAGCCTGCTCTCCAAATTCAGACCTGGAACTTCCCTCATTCCTTCGGTATGTCTCTCCTAGAGTCATGCATGAAATAATTATCGTTTTAATAAGCTCCCCTGAAGAGCCGTTGCAGAAGAATTTAGAGACATTTGTTTTTAAATGTTTGTAATATGCAGACCCCATCTTATGGAGAGTCCTTGAACTTAGCCCTCAGCCACCAGCCTCTTCTGCCTTGGTACAGTGTGTCATGCTGTAGTACAGTCAGAAGTGAAAGTGATGTCCAAGCTTAGGCAGGGACTACCTACCACCTGATATATCCGTGTGATCATGGTATTGGTTATGCCTGAGGATATGCTGACAAAGATAACTGGATTTGCAGATGGAAGTATTTAAAATAAGGTCTCCAATCTAAAGGTAACACTGGGTAAAATCCTTCCAGGTGTCTCCCACATTCATTCTTTGTCAGCCAGTCCTCTGCCCCATCCTAGTTTCCACTCTTATTAACCCCAAATTCCCACTCCCTCCCACTCCCTCCTCCTCCCTCTTGGCAACAACGTAATTTTATTTTTTTTAATTTATTCTTTGGCCATGTGGAAACATGTAGAAGTTCCTAGGCCAGGGATGGAAACCCTAGCCACAGCAGTGACACCACCAGATCTTTAATCCTTAAGCCACCAGGGAACCCCTAAGTTTTATTTTTTAACAGTACATAAAATACCATTCTATAGTCTCAACACACATGTGCATATTCGTATCTTGATATATACACAAAGAAAAATCCTTGAAGGAATTCTACCAAAATGTTAACAGTGGTTTCCCTGAGAATTGGGACTATGGATTTCTTTTTCTCCTTTCTTTCTTCTTTCCTTACTTTTACAGTTATAAATTTTATATTTACATGTATGATTATTTAATTATCTTTATTTCCCATAACAGACTGAAATGCCCATGAGTAAAGATGCCATGTATGTTTGGGCACAAGGTGCCCCCAGCTCCTGGCACTGTGCCTAGAATACTGTAAATACTCATGATTTTTGTATGAAATGAATAAACCAACCAACCAACATCATCTGATTCTTGGAGGAGATCAGTGGAGAAGGTGGTATTGGGATATTAAGTGAAAGGAGCAGCAAGGACAAAACATTCACAAGGAAAGGACAGAGGTATTTTTGAGCAGGGGGAGATAAGGCTGGAAATTTTCTCAAAATCAGGCTGAGAAAGATGTGGCAGGCTGAGGAGCTTGCACTTCACTGCATGATGGACAGGGTTTGGGAGATATTGATGTGGTTCTCCACACTCCTTTTAAATTATTTCTCATTTTTGATCAGTTGATGTGTGTATTTTGAAAGCATCTGTGGGGACTTGCTGTGCCCCATCTGGGAAATCACTTGACCTTCCTAGGACAGCGTCTCTCCATCCTTCAAGGAGAGATCAAGAGGTAGTTTCCATTCCCACTTAGAGTCTATGGACTAGTGCTGAGATGACTGCAATGGGACTAAGAGAGATACCTTTAAAAATACAGTATATACGATGGAATACTACTCAGTCATAAAAAAGAACAAAATAATGGCATGTGCAGCAAAATAGGTGAAACTAGAGAGTCTCAAGTATGTCAGAAAGAGAAAGACAAATACCTTATGATGTCACTTTTATGTGGAATCTAAAATATGGCACAAATGATCCTGTCTACAAAACAGAAACAGATCACAGACATGGAAAACAGACTTGTGGTAGCCAGGGGTGGAGGGGGGTCAGGGGGAAGGGGAACAGTAGGAGGAAGTGGGGTGGACAGGGAGTTTGGGGTTTGTAGATGTAAACTATTACATTTAGAATGAATAAACAAGGAGATCTACTGTTTTGCACGGGGAACTATATCCAGTCTCTTGAGATAGACCATAATGGAAGATAGTATGAGAAAAAGAATGTGCGTGTATATATGTGACTGGGTCACTATGCTATACAGCAGAAATTGACACAACTCTGTAAATCAACCATATTCTAATGAAAATGAAAAAAATTGAAATACAGAATCCCACTCTCTATTCTTGAAGATTCTTTCTAAAAATTTCTGAGATAAGACTCAGGAATCTGAACTGTTTTTTTAAGTTTCTTAGGTGATTCTAATGCATAGCCAGGTGTCAGTGGCTTCCCATTAACCTCAGGACAAACAGCCCATCACAGGACCAGCAGAACCCTAAACTGGTCAGGCTTCTGCCTTGCGTCCTGCATGCTTTCTCTTATTCTCCCTCAACCCTGCTTCCTGAGCTGCATGGACCTCCTTCAGTTCTTCAAATGGCCTTATTCTTCCTGCCACAAAGCTTTTCAACAAGCTGTTCTTTCTGCCTGGAACACTCTTGTCCATGGCTTGACAAACTGCAGCCCACGGGCCAAATCCAGCCCACCACCTGTGTTTGTACAGCCTCCAAACTTGAGAATGGGTTTACAGTTTCAAATGGGAGGAAATAAAAAGAGAAATACCATTTTGTGACACATGAAAATTAGATGAAACTCACATTTCAGAGTCCCCAAATAAAGTTTTGTTGGACACAGCCCCATACCTCTTCATTATCAAATTGTCTAGGCTTCTTATGCCCTGCAGGGTGGCAGGGTTGAGTAGATGGCAACAGAAACCACCTGGCCTGCAAAGCCTCAAATATTTACTATCTGGTCCTTGACAGATAAAGTTTGCCAACCCATGATCCAACTCATGGCACAATTCTGAAAGTGAGGGATATTAAAACATTTTCCAGTAATACAACCTTCTCTTTGCTTGACTTTTTTATTTTGGTTTGCTGTGTCTTTTAGCCATTCTGTGTGTTTTTGTGATGAATTTGTCACTTTTATTGGGTCCATCTAATGCAAAGTGAAGGGGAAATAAACTTGCCTGGAGGCCTAAATGCTGTCCCTTCTGTCTCTGGAGCAGTGGCTCCCAGATGTTGCCAGAGGAAACTTCTTTTCATGCCCTCAAAGCCTTGAACTCCCTGGAGAAATCAGCAGGGGCAGCTTTCAAGATGGAGACATGGAAGGTGAGAGGTAGCATGGAGAGGAAAAAAAAAATGTATATATATATGATTCTCTTGCCCAAATTTCTAGAAAATAAGTAAAAGAACAAAGTAACAGGAAAGCTTCATCCCAGGTTGAAGACCCTGTGGTTTATACTGACAATTTTGCAGAGGGGCTTTTATTTTCATTTTATGATTATCAAAAATATTTTTAAAATGATAAGTGGCCTCGTTCATTCGAAGGAGGAGAGGAGAGAAATCCCAAGACTAGCTTCCCAGGGTTTTATAAAATGTGGGTGTTTTGACAATATCTACATACATGGAACAATTTAGAAACCACCAGTGAAGTACAAATTAACATATTATCTTCCAAACAGAAATAGGCCACAGTGCTTATGGAACCTACAGAGAAGAAATGCTCAGGGTCAGGCTGGGTATGCCAGAGTTGTCTTCCACCAGGAAGTGAGTTTAAGCAGTTGTGAAAGAAAGTGGTCCACGTAGAGAGGCAGGAAATGAAGCATGAGGTCTCTGTGTCGGAGCTCGTTGATGTGCCAGATAAAGGGACTGGCATGAACAAGCCTCACATGAGAAACGAGGGTGAAAGAGGGATCCTGACAAGTGAGAGACTTGATGGCCACAAGTTTAGATGGAAGAAATGGGAGAATAATCAATAGGGAGAGGCTTCTGGTTCCTTAACAAGAGGTGATTCACGTTATGAAGTAATGGTTCCTTAACAAGAGGTGATTCACGTTATGAAGTAATGTTGACATCTAAACTAATAGTGACAGAAACACTGAGAGTCAGCTTGGCTCTGAAGAAGCTCAGAAATCTCTAGTTATTAAGTTGAAATGAGACTTTGATCTCCCTTTTTGTCACCAGTGCGTGCATTCATGAATAAACTGTGAGCTTTAGGAATTCCTGGGGATTCAGGATACTGAATACTTTGGCTTTCTTTTCATATATTTCCTGGTTATGTTGTGGTCATTGCTTCTCTCCCATTTGTTAATAGTAATAATAATAATAATACCTAGCTTTGTGTGTGTCTTTTTAGGACCTCACCCACAGCGTGTGGAAGTTCCCAGGCTAGGGGTCTATTCAGAGCCATAACTGCCAGACTACACCACAGCCATAGCAATGCGGGATCCAAGCCGCATGCCAAGTTTGTGACGCAGCTCACGGCAACTCCATATCCTTAACCCAGTGCACAAGGCCAGGGATTGAAACCATGTCCTCATGGATCCTAGTCAGGTTTGTTACCACTGCATGTGCCACCATGGAAACTGCCAATACTTAGATATTTTTTCAGTCTTTACTATGCCCTCTGCTAAACACTGTGTATATGTTCTCTTTTAATCCTCAAAAAATGTTATGAAATCAGCCCTATTATTAACCCCATCTTTTCGATAAGGAAACCTAGACCCAAAGAAGGTATTTACCTTACTTTTGGTTGTAAAGCTTGGTAGTGTTAGAGCTGGGGTTCAAATCCAGGTCACTTATTCCAAAAGCTGTGTCTCCACCAGCTTGGCTTGAAGAAGGAACAAGTATCAGAGGCTTCTCTCTACTTAAAGAGAACATGGAATCTGGTAGTAAGTCAATGAATTATTAGTAAAAATAAAGCTCTGCTTTCATTACCTCCCTTTTAAAACTGGAATATTGCTGATGCTTTTAGTATGGAAAAGATGACTAGCCACCTTTTACAGTTTTACAGCAGCTTTTGCTGTTACTCATTTCATAGTTTCAGTACTAAATTGGCGGCCTTCAGATCCATGGCTTTCTAGTTTCCTGGGGAAAGGAAGCATCGGGGTCTGATTTCAGGGCAGGGTTAGAAGCATTGAAGCCCCTGGGAGAAGAGGTAAATTAAATCCTTGAACTACCTCAGCAGTGCCTTTGTTCAAAGAAAATAGCTCTGTATCATCAAACGGGTGTAAGTGATCATGAAAATATTCACACCAAAGTGGCATGTAATTAAGAGCAATTAGAACTGAAGTGATGTGACTAGATATGGAAACCAGAAAGGCAGTATTTGTAGAGACAAGCCAGATAATTTGGGTTCCTCCTAACTTTGTCATCTCTAGAAATAGAACCTGCTAGACTTTTTAGATGTGTGGATGCTATGTAAATATTGAAGGTCTGGTATTATGTACTGTGTTTGACCCTTTATGCCTGTAATGCAGTTTTATCCTCATATTTCAGTCACAGATACGCCAGAGTTAATTAGATCTCTACTAGTAAATATCCATTATGGTGTTTCTAAATCCCTTTTGCCAAATGATCTAATTAGAGCAACACTTGGCTCTCTATATAATTACAACATATGGCACCTAGAGGGTACATATAGTAGAATTATAGGTTGCCTGATGAGAAATCCAGGTGGTGGATAAAAGACTCTATTAAACAAAGTTGCTGTGTGTGTGTTTTAATATATATGCAATTCCTCTTCTCCCCAGAATAGGAAATATTTTATAATTTAACTGTCCTTCCACATGAAAAATAATTATGTTATATATAGCACAGGGGGTTTAAAATTTTAAATAAAACAAATAATTGATAATATTAGCATAAATTATTTAACCTTCCATGCCTCTGAAAATTAGCATGAGTAGTGAGTAAGCAGTGCAAGAAGCAGCTTTCTGTAAGATGAGTTATTTGATAGGATATATTCCTCCTTCCAAGCAAGATTACTTATTCAAATGGCTGCAAACCAGATAGTTAAAGGAGGACTGCATCTTTGACCAACAGTAAAAAAAAAACGGGGGGGGGGGGTTAATGCCTACTTATAATCTCTGGAAATGGACTAACCAGTTTGGGTGGATAATGCATTGAATCTGAAAGGCTTATTATGCGTTCATATCCTAGATCCCACTTGGACAGGCTTGTAAGAGTGAATTGTGGGAGTTCCCATTGTGGTTCAGTGGGTTAAGGACCCAACATTGTCTCTGTGAGGATGTGGGTTTGTTCCCTGGCCTCACTCAGTGGGACAAGGATCCTCCGTTGCCACAAGCTGTGATGTAGGTTGCAGATGTGGCTCAGATCTGGTGTTGCTGTGGCTGTAGCATAGGCCAGCAGCTGCTGCTCCAGTTCACCCCTAGCCTGGGAACTTCCATATGCCACAGGTACAGCCAAGTTTAAAAAAAAAAAAAAAGCAAATTGTGTACATTTCTTCCCAGGACCATGTTCATTGATGTCACATTGGTAGCTTGATACCATAGTGGGAGTATGGGTTAAATAACATGGTGGTTCAAAATGGCATGTGGAAACTGGCATGTATACGAGGACTTTCTTTTCCACAGAGAGCCATTTGTGAAACATTTACAAGCGCATCATTACTTGCAGAACGTAACACAGCCGAAAGTTGGCGATGCTAGTGTGGCACTTATGGGAGTGATCTAGGCAAGAAATATAGCTTTCCAACTCATTCCCCTTGAAGAGATGAAGGTGAAAACAAAAGAGTTCTGGATAGATTCTTCTAAACTTGGTCAAGTACATAAGGGGGAAAACACACACACACACACACACACACACACACACACCAGAATTCATCAGAAAACTAAGAGGAGAATCAGGAATCTAGGGTGTTGTAAAATTCCAGGAGAGAAGGTATCATAAATGGTAGTATTTGACATTGTCAGGTGTCACTGAGAGGTTATAAAAAGTGAGGGTCTCAAACTGTGTTTGGAGAGGTGATAATGAAGTCAAAAGTAAGCTGCAGGAGTTCCCACTGTGGCTCAGTGGGTTGAGGACCCAACATTGTCTCTGTGAGATGTGGATTTGATCCCTGGCCTGGCTTAGTGGGTTAAGGACCTGGTGTTGCTGTGAGCTACAGCGTGGGTCATGGATGCTACTTGGATCCAGTGTCGCTGTGACTTCCATGTGCCTCTAGTGCAGCCATAAAAAGGAAAAATTTTTTAAAAAGAAGAAGAAAAGTAACTTTCAAATAAACACTTTCAATAAGAGCAGAAGCTCTAATGACTGGATCAGCATCTGGAGGCAGTAGCTACTTTTTGCAGACATCAAGTTGTGAAAAGAGGAAGATCAGATATACTAGAGGAGAGTGACATGTTTGTGACAAGGATCATAGTAGGATGGAGGACACTGGGACATAGTTATAGCCTGAGGGGAATCACAGCAATATAAGGAAGGAGTTAAAGATGTAAGGGAGGGGAGATATTCTCAAGGAGACCAGAGGGTATTGGACCTGAAATCAATTATTGTGGGGAAGAAGGATGAACCTGTCTTCTCTGACTGTGTGGAGGAAGAGAGGGTGGGTGAGGGCACAGAGAAATAAGTGTGAAAGAGGGAGTTGAGGAATGTCATGTAATACGGCCTTGGCCATGATCTCAATAAAATGAGAGTCAAGGTCATCTTCTGAAAGTGCGGCCGTGGGGGTGATTGTGTGTTTGAGAGAAAGAGACTCTGAACTGTCTTCTCTGGTCCATGTGATAGAAATTAGATAAGATTTGGATGGTTCTTTTTGTATTTTTAGTTGCTTCCATGCGCATTGACTTCTCCCTCTATTGATTTGCTCTAAAGGGTTTTATTCCAAAAGAGGTGGTTTGTTCCAAAGGATGCATAAAGTTGTTATAGAAAGATGAAACTGCCTGCTCTTAACACCAAGAAAAATGTTTTTCAGGTGAATTCAATATGTCCTGACTCAGAAAAAAACAATGCACTTTAAAATTATTGTTACCCTTTCTTATTTTCTCAAGGACTCTCTCTCCTTCAGTCACCGCAGCTCTTTTCTTCATGAAACTCATCCTCCTGTTTGAGTTTCTGTTGGATCATTCTGGTCAGCATATGTTCATCTCCCTCATCCACTTTTCCTCCTTTGTGCTCCTCTGCTTCCACTCTGTCCCTAGGTGATGCCATCTCCTTCCATGGCTGTAATCACCACCTATACCAATAACTCTGAAACGTGCATCTTCAGTCCAGAATTGAGCAGTTTGGGCTCAGCATGCCTCACATAGAACTCATTCAAGCCACAAACCTCCACCCTAATTCCTATCCTTCTCCTACTTGCACAATATTCCTCTGGTTGCTCCAGCCAGAAACCTAGAAATCATCTTGGATTTCACTCTTTCTACATCCCACATATCCAATGCATTATTAGATTTTGGTGATTCTACTTCCAAAGAACATGTAGACTTTGTCTCCCTTCTATCTGCATCACCAGTGCCCTGGCACAACCACCATCCTCTGGTATTATTACAGTAGCCTCTGTCTTAGTCCATCTGAGATGCTATAACAAAAACACGGTAGACTGGGTGGCTTAAATAACGAGCAATTATTTCTCATAGTTCTGGAGGCTGGGAAGTTGAAGATCAGGGTGTTTACAGATTCAGTGTATGGTGAGGGTCCACTCCCTGACTGATACACAGCCATCTTCTCATCTTCTCTCTCTGACCTCACATGGCAGAAAGGGGGAGGGAGCTTTCTGGGGTCTCTTAATAGGGCTCTAGTCCCATTCACAAAAGCTTCAGCTCCAGACCTTGTTACCTTCCCAAGCCCCACCTGCTAATAATGCTATCACACTGGGAATTAGGATTACAACATGCAAATTTTGAGGGGATGCAAACATTTGGTCCATAACCCTCTAATCAGTTGCCCCACTACCATACTCCCCCACTTCTAGCCTGTTCTATGAACCATGGACAGAATGGTCTTTTCAAAAGGTCACTCAGATCTTATCACTAACCCTTAAGACACAAACTAAGCTGCTGACCAGGACATTAAAGGCACTGCATGATCTGGTCTCTTATTGCGTTGGTTTTGATTTTTGTTTCAATATCCTCCTGCTCACTAATGGAAGTGGCAAAGTGTCTAACACCGTGTGCATCTTGTTTTTCCTTAGATCACCAGTGCCTACCTTCCTCTTCAATTCCTTCTTCCATTTTGAGATTACATACTTATGTCCGTTTTCCTTGACTGTTAGCCATCTCCCCAGACTTGTGTGTTAACTGGGTGAGGACAGGACCTGGTTTCCTTCACCATTGATTATCCAGCACTAGCACACTGAGGGGTTAATAAACAGTTGTTGAGTAGACGAAGAAAAAAATTAGTAATGTTGCAGCGAACCTCATTTCATAAAGGATTTGAGGCTGCTTTAAAAAATACAAGTGATAGCAAAGTTAGTAATTTAGGGAGTGAGAATAATAGGAAATTAATTATCAATAAATGAAAATGTCAGAAATGAAATTAGTACATGGAAATACATTCTGTATAAGTCACAGAGTTAGATGTGCATGTCTTAACTATCTAAGCAAAGAGAGAAACATAATTAGTTAGAAAAGCTATATATTTATAAATTTTAAAATTGTTTTGTCTGATAGTAAAATCTTAGAAAAAGCTTCTGCATGAGATGCGAACTACTATATAAATACAAGATTTCATAGATGTGCCTTATAATTTTTATACCTTTGGCAAGTTATATAGTGATGAAACGACAGTTAATAAATTCAGTTCTGTGAGATGGGCCAAGAATGAATGAATGAGTGAATTTTTAAATTTATTATTATTTTCTATTTATTTGATTTAATTTTTCTTTTTACAGCCTCACCCACGGTGAATGGAAGTTCCCAGACTAGGGGTCAAATCAGAACTGCAGCTGCAGGTCTGCTCCACAGACCTGGCAACCTGGGATCCAAGCCAAATCTGCCACCTACACCGCAACTTGCAGCAACACAAGATCCTTAACCCACTGAGCGAGGCCAGGGATTGAATCTGCATCCTCACAGACACACTGTCGGGTTCTTAACCCACTGAGCCATAATGAGAACTACATGAATGAACGAATTTTTACATTTATCATTCTTTTTGAAATGGGGTGGCTTGACCCAAGGATAAAGTTTTAAGTATCTACAGAAGTATTTTTCATTGCTAGCTTCGGGTGGTAGTGGAGGTAAGGGTGACACATTTTGTATAAAGCAGTTTTCTATGATCAAATAAGTATAAAGTCTATATTTCAGACCTCAGAGCCTTTACTATGCTATTTGAACTGAGAATCTCCAAAGAATTGTGTTTCCCAAATTTAGCTGGAAATAAATCTTATGACACAGAATACCTCAAGGTATTGGAGTTTCAAGGAGGTGGGTAAAACTTCAGAAAATTTTGAACTAAATGAATGTATGGGTTCATTTATTATAGGAATTCTATCAGTTTTAATGAGAACTTTAATTTTTTTGTTTTAGCTGATTTACAATGTTCTGACAATTTCAGCTATACAGCAAGATACCCAGTTATGTACATATATGTACTTTAAAGTACATATATGTGAGAAAAATAAAGTACATATATGTACTTTATTTTTCTCACATTATCCTCCATCATTTTTCATCACAAGTAATTAGATGTATTTCCCTGTGCTATACAGCAGGATCTCATTGCTTATCCACTCCAAATGCAATAGTTTGCATCTACTAAACCCAGACTCACAGTCCATCCCACTCTCTCCCCCTTCCCCTTGACAACCACAAGTCTGTTCTCCATGTCCAGGCTTTTGTTTCTTTTCTGTAGATAGATTCATTTGTGCCATATGTTAGATTCCAGATATAAATGATATCATATAGTATTTGTCTTTCTCTTTCTGACTTACTTCACTTAATATGAGAGTCTCTAGTTTCATCCACATTGCTGAAGATGACATTATTTTGTTCTTTTTTATGGCTGCATAGTATGCCATTGTGTATATGTACCACATCTTCTTAATCCATTCATCTGTGAATAGACATTTAGGATGTTTCCATGTCTTGGCCATTGTGAATAATGCTTCAGTTAACATAGGGGTGCATGTTTCTTTTTCAGTGAAAGTATTGTCCAGATAGATATGCCCAGGTGTCGGAGTGCTGGATCATATGGTAGTTATATAATTAGTTTTCTGAGGTACCTCCATATAGTCATCCATAGTGGTTGTACCAGTTTACATTCCCAGCAACAGTATAGGAGGGTTCCCTTTTCTCCACACCATCCCCATCGTTTGTTATTTGTAGATTTACAATGGTGGAAATTCTGACTGGTGTGAAGTGGTACCTCATTATAGTTTTGATTTGCGTTTCTCTAATAATTAGTGATGTTGAGCATTTTTTTCCTGCCTGTTGTCCATCTGTATGTCTTCTTTGGAGAGATGTCTATTCAGGTCTTCTACCCATTTTTCAGTTGGGCCTTTTTTTTTTTTTTTTTGCTGTTGAGTTGTATGTTATTTGTATATTTTGGAGATTAAACCATGGTTTGTTGCATCATTTAAAATTGTTTTCTCCCATTCTATACCTTGTTTTTTGATGGTTTCCTTTGCTGTGCGAAGCCCATGCCAGTACCACACTGTCTTGATTACTGTAGCTTTGTGATATTCTCTGAAATCTGGGAGGGTTATGCCTCCTGAGTGGTTTTTGTTCACCAGGATTGCTTTGTCAATTCTGGGTCTTTTATGATTCCATATAAATTTTTGGATTTTTTGTTTTAATTCTGTAAAAAACGTTATGGATAATTTGGTAGAGATCACATTGAATCCATAGCTTGCTTTGGATAGTATGGCCATTTTAATGATATTAATTCTTCCAAATCCAGGAGCATGGAATATCTTTCCACTTTTTTGAACTCTCTTAAATTTCCTTAATTAATGTTTTTTTTTTTTTTCTCATTTGTCGTTTTAGGGTCGCACCAGCGGCATATGGAGGTTCCCAGGCTAGGGGTCTAATCGGAGCTACAGCTGCCAGCCTACGCCACAGCCACAGCAATGCGGGATCCGAGCCGTGTCTGCAACCTACACCACAGCTCACAGCGACACCGGATCCTTAACCCACTGAGCAAGGCCAGGGATCGAACCCACAAACTCATGGTTTCTAGTCGGATTCGTTTCCACTGAGCCACACCGGGGCTCCTTATTAATGTTTTATAATTCTCAACATATAAGTCTTTCACCTCTTTGGTCAGGTTTATTCCTAGATATTTAATTTTGGGGGGTGCAATTTTAATTTTTTTTCTTTTGTCTTTTTGGGGCCACACCCATGGCATATGGGGTTCCCAGGCTAGAGGCCTGATCAGAGCTGTTGCTGCCAGCCTATGCCAGAGCCACAGCAATGCCAGATTCGAGCCACACATGCAACCTACACAACAGCTCATGGCAATGCCTGATCCTTAACTCACTGATGGAGGTGCAATTTTAAAAGATATTGTATTTTTAAATACCTTTTCTAATATTTCATTGTTAGTACACAGAAATGCAACTGATTTCTGAATATTAATCTTGTATCCTGCTACTTTGCTGAATTAATTGATCACTTCATGTAGTCTTTGTGTGGAGTCCTAGTGTTTTCTATATATGGTGTCATGTCATCTGCATAGCGTGATGATTTTACCTCTTCTCTTCTTTTGTTTGTCTGATTGCTGTGCCTAAGTCCTCCAGTACTATGTTGAATAAAATTGGTGAGAGTGGGCATCCTTGTCTTGTTCCAGATTTTAGCAGGAACGCTTTCAGCTTTTCTCCGTTGAGTATTACATTGACTGTGGGTTTGTTGTAAATAGCTTTTATTATGTTAAGGTATGTTCCCTCCATATGCACTTTGGTAAGAGTTTTTATCATGAATGGATGTTGGACTTTGTCACATGCTTTTTCTGCATCTATTGAGATGACCATGTGGTTTTTGACTGTTGCTAATGTGGTGTGTGATGTTGATGGATGCTGAACCATCCTTATGAATTTGGAATGAATCCCACTTGGTCATGGTGTATGATCTTTTTTATATGTTGTTGGATTCAGTTGGCTAAAATTTTGCTGAAAATTTTTGCATCTATATTCATCAAAGATATTGGCCTATAGTTCTCCTTTTTGATAGTATCTTTGGTTTCTATATTAGGGTCACGGTGGCTTCATAGTATGTTGTTGGGATTATTCATTTTTCTTCAACCTTTTGGAAAAGTTTAAGAAGGATGGGTATGAGTTCTTCATTGTATCTTTGGTATAATTCTCTTATGAAGCCATCTGGTCCTGGGCTTTTGTTTGTAGGGGGCGTTTTTATTACATATTCAATTTCATTTCTAGTGACTGGTCTGTTTAGTTGATTTTTTTCTTCTTGATTCAGTTTGTCAGGCTGTATATCTCTAGAAAGTTGTCCAGTTCTTCTAGGTTCTCAAATTTATTAGCATATTATTGTTCATAGTATTCTCTTATGGTTTTTTTGTATTTCTGCAATACCTGTTGAGGTTTCTCCTTTTTCATTTCAGCACTCAGAATATCTGGCCGTGCAGAGTCAGGGTGTGTGCATTCCCAGAGGAGTGCAACAAGGGGTGGTGCTTGTTGCAGTGCCCTCCTGTGTGCCAACCTCGAGGTGACTGGGGCCACAGGTAGTGCCTGTTCATGGGCCCCTAGTGGTGGCAGGCCATGCCCACCTCTGAAGTCTGAGATGACTGTGGTGATTTGCCTCCACCGCACTTAGCCCACACAAGAGGCGCCTCTCCACCATCCGAGAGTCCACCATATACTGAGAAAGATATTCCTATTGCAGTCAGCCCATCTTCCTGTTGCCCTCCCCAGTGATGGCACCTTGCTTCTCCTGTGGGCCCACACCTCCTCCTAGGTTCCCTTGGCTGTGGAACTCTTCCCCCAGCCCTTGGTGCATCACCCCCTAGCCCCTCAGGCTGTCTCTACTCAGCCAACCCTAGTCCTCCAGAGCCTGAGTCTCAGTGCCCAGCTCCCTTCTGAGCCTTTCAAGCTGTGGTGTCCCTGGAGGTGGTATTGATAGTCTGTGAGGCTGTCTCTCTGCTTTGCCCTCCTCAGTCCAGCTGCTGCGCTTTTCTCTGAGACTTTGAGGTCCCTCCATCTTGGCTGCTCTCCTCATCAGTTAAGTGGATTTCCAAGGTATTGGTTCCTTTCCTCTTTCACAGCTCTCTCTCAGGAGTGCTAGTCCCACCCTGATCCATTTCTCTCTCTCCCTCTCCCTCTCTCTCTCTCTCTCTCTCTCTCTCTCTCTCTCTCTCTCTCTCTCTTTCCTTTTTGTTCTACACAGTTATGTGGAGAGTTTCTTGCCCTTTTGGAAGTTTAAGTTCTTCTGCCAGTATTTAGTAGATGTTCTGTGTGTATCTTTCTACATGTAGTTTTTTTTTTTTTTTAATGTGTTTGTGGGAGAAGGTAAGAGACACATCTTGGTTCAGAATTTAATAAGGGCTGGTTAGAAGAAATTTCAAGATTGTAATTATTGGCAAGAATATGAGATACAATTAGTCTGTGTTACCAGTTTTGTGTTACCAATTTAGTCCAGGTCTATGCTATAAAAGAGGCCAAGAGAAGCATTAAGACAAATGAAAAAATGCTACTTTTAGGATGGTATGGAGATGCAAATGGACAGAGATCCTAGCATTAACCCATAACTATTCCTTCCCGTAGTGTTAAAGATGGGGGAAGCTTGTAAAAGCTACAAATACTCTCAAGTTTCTCCTGACACATTTTTCCACAAGGGTGTTTGTCATTACAGCAGAAAAGCTGAATCAAAAGCAAACCAGCTTTTTCTGTATAGAATAAAAGCATGAAAGACTCAGACCTGCAATTAACAAAGGAAGAATAGGGCTTTATCCCTGGTTTCCTCAGCTGTGAAAAGGCTGAAAGTTCCAACCCATTTAAGGAACACTCAGCAATTTCTTGGGGGTTCCTTGTTGATTTGGCCTCCAGCAGTGTATGTTGATTAGTCAGTACTTGGTTATAGAGACCTAGATACTATTCATACATTATATTATACAGTTTTAGAATCCTAGATAATATGTATATTGGCTGCAAATAGTCCCCTACCCATTGGCTTGAAACTGTTTGCTTTGCAAAGAAGGAATGCCCATGGAACACACTTTGCCTATAGATGTATGCATTTGTATATGTGATTACATTAACAATGGAATTGTGGTTCCATTTAAAAAAAAAAATCCTTTGGTAAGTTACTCCTCAAAAGTTCTTAATCGGAGTTCCCTTCGTGGCTCCGTGGTTAACGAATCTGACTAGGAACCATGAGGTTGCGGGTTCGATCCCTGGCCTTGCTCAGTGGGTTAAAGATCCAACGTTACCATGAGCTGTGGTGTAGGATGCAAATGCGGCTCCGATCCCACGTGACGTCGGCCGGTGGCTACAGCTCCGATTAAACCCCTAGCCTGGGAACCTCCATATGCCGCAGGTGCGGCCCTGAAAAAACAAAAAAAGCCAAAAAAAAAAGTTCTTAGTGTTTAATTCCTAATCACTTTTACCATTATCATTCAAACAAGCATAACCACAAGCCAAGAGCGTGGCCTGAGGAAAAGTGGATTTTGTTTTGTTTTGCTTTGTCTTATTTTGGTTTTACCTCATACCCTCAAACAGTCACAGAAACATCACAACTGCTTTATTAAATTTTATATCAACATCAACATTTTGAGGTAACTAGAGTCAAAATTGTACTTTTCCTTTTTATTGTTGGGATCAGTATAGCACAGATTTAAAAAAAAATGATTGTAAGTAGTAGAGTTTTAAAAGTTAAGAGTAGTATTCAGTTGAGGATTTCTTAAACTAGCCCCTCCTTTACTTTCCCTCATGCATTTGCTTTAATTTTTTTTAAATTATAGTTGATTTACAGTGTTGTGCCAAATCTCTGCTGTACAGCATAGTGACCCAGTAATACACACACACACATATACATATACTTTTTCTCATATTATCTTCCATCTTGTTTTATCCCAAGAGACTGAATATAGTTCTCTATGCTGTACAGTAGAACCTCATTGCCCATCTATTCTAAACGTAATAGTTTGCATCTACTAACCCAAACTCCCAGTCCATCCCACTCCCTCCCCACCTCCTCCTTGACAACCACAAGTCTGTTCTCCATGTCTATGAGTCTGTTTCTGTTCTGTAGATAGGCTCATTTGTGCCATATATTAGATTCCACATGTAAGTGATATCGTATTTGTCTTTCTCCTTCTGTCTTATTTCATTTAGCATGAGAATCTCTAGTTGCATCCATGTTGCTGCAGATGCCATTATTTCGTTCTTTTTATGGCTGAGTAGTACTCCAGTTTTTCAAAGCCCAGACCCATGATGTTGGTGATGGAGCGTTTATCATTTCTGCTTCTCTTTAAAGCCATTTAGTATTTAGTTCTAAATTTATATTGCCTTTTGTTTTCTTTCACTGTTGAACTCTATTAAACATTAACCAAAAGCAAAACATACACAGATTTTGTATAACAGAATAGTTTCAAATTTTTGATGTTGGCCTTCATCCTTATCTAACAAATATTTGAGGCAGTTGAATTGAAATAAACCTATATGAACACTCTCTTTAAGTTTTCAGGAAGCTTGTATAAGGCTACTGTCTTAGGCAAGGTATTCTGGAAACAAACTGAGATGGAGAGTTGCATGCATAAGAGATGCTAAAAGTAGAGAAGTGGGCAGTATTAAGCTACCCCGCAGTGTGGATTACAATTGAGGCTCCAGCCAAGCCCACTGGGACCTATGAAACCAGGATTGCTTCTCAAAGTTGTCCCACCTTGAGGCAGGGGGACCTGATCTTTGAAACCCTAGACGAGCTAGTTACCAGCTTCAGGCTACCACCTGGAAGGGAGAAGGATATCTTTGGTATAGACACTTCCCCACTGCAGAGGGCAGTTCAGTGAGGCTGTGAACTGTCACATGGCTGTGAGTCATCAGCAACCAAGACTCAAGAGGCAGAACATGGGGAAAGTGTGGAATGACCCTGCAGAGGGCATCTGGGTAGGGTGCTCTTGCAAATACAGTTGACCCTTCAAACACAAGTATGAACTGCACAGGTCCACTTAAAAGTGGATTTTTTCCAGTGATAAATAGTAAAGTCTACACAATCTGCAGCTGGTTGAATCTGTGGATACAGAACCCAGATGCACTGCAGATAGGTGAGCTGCATATACAGAAGGCTAAATTATATGACATTTTTAGCTATGGTGTCAGTGCCCCTAACCCCCACATTATTCAGTGGTCAACTGTAATTACAAGAAACTGACTGTGTGCCACTTACCATGGGAAAAATGTTTGGAACTATTCCTCATGCCCAAAATGTCTTATATGAGCCAATCAGTCTTACATAGACTGCCCAGAAAAACTGCTCTGGGCATTGTCAAGCCATATTTCAAGCTATGGTCAAAGCCAAAGTTGAAACTGACAGTCGTCCTTGGATGAGACACAGTGAGTCCTCTGTCTCATTATGTTTTTCCAACCTTTGCTCAGAAGGCAGACTCAGGGAGCTGCTACACAGAATCTGCATTTCCATACCCTTGGGGACCCTCTCTCCTCTGAATTCCCTTTCCTTCTTGTCTCCCGCAGACCCGCCTCTCTCTTACAGCCCTCTGTACACTTCTGCCTCCCAGTCTTCACCTCTGTTCCTTGACTTTTGTATGGGATTGTCAGTTATTTAATTTAATTGTCCACGATGAAGATGTAAAAGATTTCTGATCCATACAGAAGGAGGAAAAAAGGAAAGAACAAAGGAAGGAAGAATAGAGGGAGGGAGGGTGATGGGTGGAAGGAAGAGACACAGGGAAGGAATAAAGGGAGGGAGGGAAAGCAGACAATCCAATTTTTACATTGGACCTCTAAGAGCACCTTTTGGCCTAGTACCTATGATTTTTTAGGCATATAGTGAATATCTTTTCTCTGCTTTGAGTTGCATGAAAGAAAGACCTTTTCAATTATCCTAATATCGTGCATACCTTTTGCTCAGAGATGGATATGTGCCAAGCCTGAAAAAGAAAGTTTAAAAATAAAAGAATCTGTTATTACCATCATGACTTCATGAATTACCTTGAGTTCATTTCGGAGTTTTCAAAAAGCAAGGAAGATCTGAATGCTGGAACTCTTCTCTACAATTTCTCTTTGCAAGGAAGTTTAAGTGTGTTATATATAGGATCCAGAGATCCCTTGTCTTCTCCAAGGATGTTTGGGTCAGATGAAGCTTTAGGGATCAATAGGCCAGTGGTTTTCAGTCTGTTTCTACCCCCAGCATACCTGAGGGCTACCACCTATTCCTGTTGCTAAAAATGGTTCATCACCCCCTGATTATGGGAGGGAGAGGGCATGGGAAGCAGGAGGAGAAGGAACTCCAGGAGTATGTGAAGGACAAGACTCTCAGGAAGAGCAGGATTTGGAAAAAGTCCCTCCGGAACATGCTGTCATGCGTGGCTTACCAACCTGTGAGATTCACTGGTTCCCCCAGCACCAGCACTTTTACTGTCCATTTATGAGGAAACAGGAGTTAAGTGACTCAGAGTGGGTCTCACAGCTATTGGCATGCATATGCTCATGTCACAGAATGTCCAAGCTGAAGAAATCCCTTCCCATTCTTGGTTTGATGATAAATCTTTATCTCAAGACTAGGATTTAGAATCCCAGAAAGAGAGCATCAGCAGGTCCCGAAAAGTCATCTAGCGAAGATTGTTTGAATCCAGCTTGCTGGCAAATACGTTATATTATTCAGAATTATGGTTACTTTTCAAAATGATGTTTCAGCCATTAAAATTTTGAATAAGTCAGGAGTTCCCATTGTGGTTTAGCAGGTTATGAACCTATTATCCATGAGGATACAGGTTCAATCCCTGGCCTGACTGCTCAGTGAGTTAAGGATCTGGTGTTGCTGAGAGCTGTGTTGTAGGCTGGCAGCTGCAGCTCTGATTCTACCCCTAGCCTGGGAACTTCCATATACCACAGGTGCGCCCCTAAAAAGCTGAAAAAAAAAAAACAAAAAAAGAATATGTCATGTAAATCAGATTTCTGATTTATTTTTTTTTAAAAACCGGGTAATCTACAACAACCAGCCTGTATAACTATAGGCAATAAACTGGCCAGAGCTGAGGAACAGTTGTCCTTGTGGTAAAGGCGTGAAACCTCCAGTTAGCCACACACTTTGAGATGTGGTTTCCTTATTCCCCGTATTCAGATGTAACATCAGTTGCCATTTATCTCTGCTCTCGAATTGTCTTTCCTAGAGTAGAATTAAAATAAAAGGAGCATAGTTCTTGTATCTCTTTCTCTATCAAAAATAAAAATAAGAAAACCTGGCCAAAGGGCCACATATTCCCCCCCCCCGAAAAAAATGCAGAAGAGTATGTTTCTTATGCTCATAATTAATACTTTCATTTCCAAATATAAGCAAAGTGTATCATGAAAACTTATTCTCACACACTTGGTTCATGTGTATTCCCCATCTAAACCCTATAGGTAATGGCTTCTGTAAGTCTGGATCTAGTTCTGTCCCCTTATGTTACTGGTGATAATTTGGAAGAA
The DNA here is from genome assembly GCA_004024745.2 of Catagonus wagneri. Classification (NCBI taxonomy): domain Eukaryota; kingdom Metazoa; phylum Chordata; class Mammalia; order Artiodactyla; family Tayassuidae; genus Catagonus; species Catagonus wagneri. The sequence continues at coordinate 61,010,828 of PVHT021183699.1, forward strand.
GAAGGTCTGGAATCCTGACATTTACTATAGAAACGCAGACAAGAATCTATTTCATAATATCTAGCATAGTGCTGTTTTTATTTTCTCATGAATGGTTAAATAATAGATTCTTTATATTTAGATTCTTTATATTTATATTTTTTAGATTCTTTATATTTTGTCTTCCCTGGTGATTCTGCTAATCGACTGGCATTTTTTTCCTCTTTTTGTCTTTGTGTCCTCTGCCGTACTGATATGCATGACAGGTTGTCAATTATCTCTCTTTCCAGATTTTATTAAAATAGTAAAAGCTACAGTCAGATTTCTCTTCCATTATAAATACCAGACATCTAACAACATCCCAAATGAGGGTTTTCTCTGCTGATTTTCCAGAGCAGCTGATTGTCAGTCTAACTTAGTGCCTGATAGAAAAAACAGAGAATTAAACTCGCCTTTTAAATTAGGATGCTGTTCTATTCTAACATTATTGCTCATATTAAATTCCTGTGCCATTAAAGCTGCCTCTTTTATATGAATGGGCACTGGGTGCATTGTTTATTCAATTTAATTGTTGGAAGAAAAAAAGAAAAACTCTCATATAAGGAAAATGGTGGTTTGAACTGGTTTTTACCAGTCACAAGCCTTGTGAATGAGTGCCCAATTAAATAGTAGCTCACTAGGACTCGTATAATAGTAGCATCTGTTATCTTAATTAAACAAGTTACTATATAAAGGAGCTTTCACAGCCCACTTTGTTAGAGTAGGTTCTGACCTAGAAACTCTAGAAAGATTTGTTCTCTTTGGGGGATTTGGTTGGTGGTGGTGTTCCCAGTTGGTCCCATTATGTTGCAGACTTGACAGGTTCTGTGTTCTGCAAACCTGCACACTTGTTTGAGCCCACAGAGCAGGGGGATAGGAAGGAAGTGAAGTTCATGATGCAAAGTGGAACACATAAATGAGGAAAAGCTCTGGGAAGTAGGGCTTCAGATTAACTCTTTCTTACTTAGGTTTTGTGACTTGGAGGGAGATGGGGATATCAGGGTGAGAGGGGGAAGTGCTGGAGAAGGGACAGTGTAACAAGGAACATCCTACCTGCTACAGGCACAAGCCCACAATCCTGTATCCGTACCTTTGAAATCCAAAGGCTCTGAAAACTGAAGAATTTTTTTCCTTTATCCTTCTTACTAATTTGTCTATTTTGATCAGTTTTATAGCAAACTCATCTGGGGGATAAACCAAACTGATGCTTCAGACTTTGTCTTTTTTTTTTTATGTTTAATCACGGAAATCCTTGTGTACTGGATGGTTAAGTAACACGTCAGACTTTGCAGGGATGTTATATCTATGATAAACTATGTGCTGTAGTATGTATTAAGGTATTAGAAATCCTGAATTCTAAAACACAGCTTTCCCTGAGGATTTTTGATAAGGGGTTATGTATTAGACCATTTTAAAGAAGATAAAAGGAACTGAGGCTCAGTGATACTGAGCATCTTGCTCAAGGATAGACAGCTAATAAACCCTCCCAGTTTCTTATTCACTTCACATACAGCTGTACCCTGTTTTATTACACTTTCAGATATTTCATTTTTTACAAATGGAAGCTTTGTGGCAACCCTGCATCGACAAGTCTGCTGGTGCCATTTTTCCAGCATTTGCTCACTTCGTGTTTCTGTATCACATTTTGGTAATTCTCAGAGTAATTCAAACTTTTTCGTGATGTATGTGATGATGATGATCTGTGATCGGTAATCTTTAATGTTACCACTTGCTCAGGGCTCAGAGGACAGTTAATATTTTTTAGCAACAAAGTATTTTTTATGTTTCAAGGTACATACATTTTTTAGACATAGTGCTATTGCACACTTATTCGACTGCCATATAGTGTAGACCTAACTTTTGTATACACTAGGAAACCAAAAAATTCATGTGACTTGCTTCAGTGCTATGCTTGCTTTATTGCGGTGAAGTGGAACAGAATGTGCAGTATCTCTGAGGTGTGCCTGTCCAGTCTCTCCCTGCCACACCCTTCAGTGTTCTTACATAGCCAAGACTCTGCTTTTTGCTCTGATAATATCTGCCATTTGCCAGCACTTAGCTGGATTTGTAGTTAATCGAAGATGGCAAGCTCTTCTCTGCCTCAGGGCCTTTGCTCTTGCTTTTCCCTTGGACCAAAGCACTCCTTGCTGGTTTTATTTATTTCCTAGCTCTCTCTTGTCCTTCCTGCATGTCAGCTGAATGATCCTTCTGCAGAGAGACCTTTAGTATGTTCAAAACCACCTTTTTCCTATTATGCAAACCAAAGGGGGTGTGATGGTAAACTAGGCAGATTTCTCCTGGTTTCATAGGTACTTTCAGAAAGAATTTGGTTGTGATGAAACTTATATCTACACAGTATCCAGTCCCTCTTTTTCTGGTAAAAGCACCTCAGCCCTTCTTTCAAAGGCTTTTTTGCATTCCTGGGATCTCTCTAAATTTTTCATTCTGAGTGCTCTGCCCTTCTCTCTCCAGTGAAAGGGGTGTGGGCAGATGCAGCTGAGCCAACCAGATTCTCCCTTATTCAGGAACTAGAACTTTCCCATGGGCAGACCAATGTTAAAGGAGAGGCACTTATGGAGTTCTGTTTAGATACTGCCCTGTAGATTCAAGTCCTAATATCCTCAGAGCTACTGTTGGTTGCTGTTCTTTCCAAGCCCTGAGTTTGTGAGCTACTCCATATCCTTCTAGTAGTTGCATTAAGTTAACCAAAGTCTGTCTCGGTTCCTTACAACCCGTTTTCCTAACTGCTTATAAGCAAACAGATGGATCCTCTAGAACAAGATATTTTTTCCTTTAAATCTGCTTTAGAAAAATGTGAAGTATCCCTTTCATGGCATCTGGGTATTTATTTCAGTCCTTTAAAATGATTACATCTTATCCCATTTGAGCAAGACAACGTACTATCTTGAATATCTGAAACCTTTGGCGGTAGGCGTTTTGGAACATTTTGCTCCACAAAGGCACTTGTATTCAGCTTAACCAGTTACCCACCTAATCAAGTACTTCATCCAGGCATGTGGAGTGGCAGGATTCCCTGCAATTAAAGCCAATGCAAGCCCTCCAGAGAGCTCCTTTCTCTAGAAGGAGGGCAGACACTGCTGCCGACCCCCATGGGCATGTGCCCTGCATTCTGGTTCCCACGCTGGAATCAGGGAAAGTTCTTTGAATGAAACCCTTTGGCTGCCTTTGCACAGACTAAGATCTTCTGGTGTCTGTATCCTTTCAGAATGAGTCATTGTACTGCTCTGCTTCATTGATTCTCACTGCGGGACATCTGGACCATGTTGTTGAACCTGGCAGATGAGTTTGGGAAACCCCTAACACATGGGTAGTTTGTTATATAAGCATCTTGCACTTAGCAGTTAGACCTGCCACTGTCTGTGATGCTGAGAAGGTTCCTGTCCCAGTGATTTCCAGGTCGGGAACTTTTCCATATCTGTGATGCCGTTTAAGCCCAGAGATGTGGAAACAGACCTTCCTTCGGCAGAACGAGTGCCCGTTGCCCTGACAGTATTGTGGCAGCATTGGGGCTAAATATCAAAGGCAATGTGGGACCACTCACCTAGACTATGATTTGAGCTCCCCTGACAGTATGTTGTGGGTATGGAGGAAAAGGAGATCCTCCAGTATTTTTGGGTGAATTCATTTCAACTCTACACAATGATGTAATCTGTAGTATCATAGCTCACACATTTTTCTTTCAGAGCATCTGAAGTTGCAATTATCGGTTTAGAGTCTGTATCCTACACTAGTCACTTACTTCCATGAGGACGAGTTTGTCTCTCCGGTCACTGTAGTTCCTTAAGCTCTTAACACAGCCTTTGGCATGTAATAGGTACTAAATGAATATATTTATTTATAACTTCCCACAAGGAAGGTTTCATTTCATATGGGTATATCAGAACAGCAAACGTGGCTCATCTGTCTGTGACAGTTCCATTTATTTCCTTTCATTGCACATCCTTTTTTGCAAGTGTCAGAATCATAATATGTGTGAATATATACCTCTAGTGCCTTCACCTTGAAAACCCTATTTTAAAAAGGAGTGTTGTTTTGGAGTGCAAGGATTTTGATCCCCAAACTAGCCACATGTGTCACAGGTCCCTGTGCTGAGGCCTCTTAGATGACTGGGTGAACTAAAGGAAAGTTGACAGATTTAACATCAGCTACAGCAAGACCCAGAGATTACCAACCCGCTACCCAGGTGCCTGGAGGATTCTGAAAGTTACCCAACACAGAGAGGCCAGGCTGCTACTGCTAGCCGGAAGCCACAAGTCCTGGAGGAAAATCCTGCTGCTCTTGTAATAGGGAGCATCTTAAAGCAGAGGCAAAAGTCCTCAAAAAGAGAGAAGAAAGATAAAGAACATAAGAACTACTTTTCCACAGTACAGTCTCATCTTAGTCATTCTTCTTCTCCAGGAGGTTGGATGTAGTTTCCAGTGCTATACTTTATATGTGTATGACTGGGTCACCATGCTGTATAGCAAAAATTGACACAACACTGAAATCAACTATGGTCTAAAAAAATCAAAAAACAAAAGCCTTTGACAAATGATTTCTTAGATATAGATGGAGCCTGTCTGGGCTCATAGCTCCCTATGTATTTTGAACCCTTAGTTCCAGACACTCTCGGAACTTGGGGCTACCACAGTGACATGATTTGATATGAAAAGGACTAGATTTGGAGAATGGAATCAGTGGCCCAGTTCTGTTGTCTCTTTGACCTTGAGCAAGTCACTTAATTTCTAGTCTTTTTAAAAGAGACTTCATAAATACCTGTAGTGTTCTGATGAGACTTCATTTGATGAGATAGTACTTTCTAAATGGAAAAGGTCTGTAGAGGTCATATTTGCTTGTTTGCTTTATTCAGAAAAAAATTAAGTATCTCTGTTATGTTTAAATACTCTAGAAGCAAGAGCTAATAAAATGGTAGGCTCAAGGAGGAAAGATTTAAGACAGAAGTGGTAAGGTTTCCAGGGTCCTCTGGTAAATCAGGGATGCTAGACCTTGGAGCATATTTGCTGTGGATTCTGGTGGTGGCATCAGCCCTTGATTTCCCTCTGGTCCTCCTGTTACCTGAAAACTGGGTTCACCCCCAATGCATTTTGAGGCAATAGACACAACCAAACCAAAGACTGGGAGAAGGAAGGATTTATTATTTGCTGTAAGTAAGGAGAACACTGGGAATTTTTCCCAAAGCAGTATCTCTAGGGGTTGTATTCCGTAGATCTTCAGTCTACGCACATTTTTACAAAAATGGAATTTTCTCATACCTGTTTTATAACGACATTTTTATTTAAAATATACAGTTGATATCATTTCATAATCGATGTATAGACTACTTCATTTCTTTTTTTCATTTTTAGTGGCTTGATCATATGGCATTACATGAATTTGTCAATTCCCAAAAAATATTTTTAAATTTTAATCAACTCAGTATTTGCTTGCAATACGCTGTTTAACTCACTGCTGTTCACATCAACTACTTTGAATCTCTCAGATTCTAATGAGAATTATAATAATAACTTTGAGAATTGCCAGGCAGCCATATTTTGGACATTTCCACCAACCTGACTGCAATAACAGCTAGCATTTATTAAGTACATAATATGTGCCAGGTATATACCTTATATAAATCTCTCCAGAACATTTCAGCTCATTATTATTATGCTCTTTTACACTTGAAGGAACTGAAGCCTGTCAGCATTAACTAACTTACCTGCAGCCTTCTGGATGAAAAAGTGGCAAAACCGTTGTTCAGCTGCAGATTTATTTGACATCAATATAATATAAATGCCATCATATCAAAATCCATGTGATGAAAAGCTTAATACATCTAGATCTGATCTCACCATCTCACTCTTTCCTTAAATATATCCCCACAATGTACTCCATCACCTACCAGGCTGCCCCCTCCAGAAACTTTCCCCTATACTTACCTGAAACCACTGTTTTTAAGATTAATGATCCATGGTATTTGTTCTTCAGATCCAAGTATTTGTTCTTCAACTTGGCTTCTCAGCAGCATTTGACAGGTGTGACTCACTCCTCTTGGAGTGAAACTCTTGCTCAGATATCCAGGATCCTACTTGTCTTTCTATACTCCACCCACTCTTTCTCGGTTAAGTCTATTGTATTCTCATCTCTACAATATCCAGACTGACCCAGGGCCCAGTGTTTAGGCCTCTTATCTAATCTATTCCTTCTTCCTAGGTGTCTTGTCTTACAAGTTGATAGGCTTGTTAGTTATATAAATGCTAGAAAAGTCCAAGTTATATTTCCAGCCCAGACTTTTGCAAACTTCAGAAGCCTAGCCAACATGTACCTGGGTCTTTGTGATACATCCTGTGAAAAGATCTGCACTACATGAGCCATCTTTCTCCTCATTGAAAGAGGGGAATGCTGTCAAGCTTTGTTGAGCCTGTAGATTTGAAGACATGTATTCTCCTAACCACTTGGAGGAATGCTTTGCTTAATGGAGCCATAAATTCATTGGTTCATTCATTTAAATGTTATTTTGAAACAGTGTCATGTGCCACGTACTATGCTAAGACTCTAGAAACAAATTTTAGAGGCATTTAAGTAATAAGTAATTCCAAATTAAATTCGCAATTTTGCAATCGGCTTTTAGTTTCCATAATACACAGAGAATGGAGGATTTCTGAATCAATCATTCCCACATTCCCTTTATTAAAAATATGCATCAGTTCTTTCCAAAATGGAGATTCATTTGGATGTCATACAAGATAATTGCAGCCTTGTAAATCTGACTTCAGGGAGATTGAGTTTTCATTCAGAAACCTTATCTTGATTGCCTGCACATCACACAGCCTCCTCTGGTCCCTCTGCTTGATGACATTATGTCAGCTTGTCTCCTGGAGAGAAGAGGAAACTTCACCAAAATGAACAAGGGCTTTCACCTTCTCCCTTTGGGTTTCACGGAGAAGCTATTTATGAACATCGTCCCCCTGTGCCCACTGGGAAGTTGCAGAAGATCAATTACTACAGATGGACAGTGTGTCTGGTCTTTCTCCCCTTTTCCACATATTAAATTGTCACTGTGTCAAATGTCTTGTCATCAAATATGGTGCTGCAAGAAAATTGCAATTATATTTATCAGTTTTTTTCTCTGACCTTTGGATTTCATTCAGTCTACAAAGAATCCCCCCAGGTGGTTCAGAGAACATGTGTCATCCAAATCAATAGGGCCAACAATACCTGACTCTTTCCTCCCCTTTTCACTGAGCGGGAGGGCCGTTCATATGTTGGACTCAGAACTTTTCATGCCTTGGTTGGATAGTAAAGATCTACAGCTTCAGTGCACTTAATCTTACAAATGCAATAACTTTATAGTCATGCAATCTAGGTCTAGTAAGTAATTACAACAATATCATATGGAGTTTTCTAGGGCGTTCATCCTCTGTGCCTGGTACTAATTTTAAACTTCTATCTCTGGACAGTTTTGTTTAGATTTTTAATCTTGGCTTTTGTTCTCCAATCTTTTTCTCTCACCATAAGTTCTACTGTCAGAACTAAGTCGATTATAAAATTAACGTTCGACCATAGTTGCTCTCCCTCCTCCCAACACCTGGAATATTTTGAGGGAACACATGATAGATAACAGTAGGCTGATCTCAAGCAGCACAGCCTTATTTTAATATTGGCTAAAGCAAAACTATTCATGAAGGAAGATGTGCCCTGGAAAGTATTATAAAACATTCCAAAGTTAAAAATGGACCATTAAATAGTAGTAGGAAAATGAGACAGCCAAGTGCTCACCAAAATCTAAGAACTGAAAATTGAGTCATATACAGTGAGCAAGATTAGATGCAAAATCAGATAAAAGATAAAAAAAATTCCCCAGGACTCAAGTCTAAAATGCGTATAAAACTTATTTGTTAGCCTAATTTGTCCTTCTTCGTTGTAAATGGTATTTGCTGGTGTCAATCAGGTGGCGTGTATTAGGCCTTTTCTCATTGCAAGTAACAAAATAAGCATAAGCTCAGCTCTTCTGTCTCCTATGTTGATTCTTTTTCTCCTTCTGGCCAAAAAAAATAATAGTTGCACCAGCTCCAGACCTAAAGTCTTCAGATATTTAATTCCAAAAGGAAAGAAGGAGAATCATTTTCCAGAAAGTCTCAGAACCAGTTTTATTGTAGATAATTGACTTAGGGTCATGTGACCATCTCTCACCAATCACTGTGATCAGAAGAAATTAAATTTCGTGATCAGTATGAGCCTAGCTTCCATGATTCACTCCAAGGTTTAATAGTGAAATCTAAGAAAATCATATGGCCGAGACTGGAAGAGGAGTGGCTTTTAAAATGGCCATTATTAGATATAGAGCTAGTGATGCTGGGCACAACTAACTATACAAGAAGGAAGAGTCAAAGTAGAAGATAGTGTGGAGAAATTGTAACCATTGTGCACTGTTGGTGCAGCCATATTGAAAAGCATATGGAGAGTTCTCAAAAAGTTAAAAATAGAATTACCATATGATCCAAAATCTTATTTGGAGATATGTCCTCAAAAGTATTGAAAATAGGGACTTAGCAGAGTTCCAGTTGTAGCTCAGAAGGTTAAGAACCCAACTAGTATCCATGAGGATGCGGGTTTGATCCCTGGCCTTTCTCACTAGGTTAAGGATCTGGCATTGCTGAAAGCTGTGGCATAGGTTACACATGCAGCTCAGAACCCATGTTGCTGTGGCTGTGGTGTAGGCCAGCAGCTGCAGCTTTGATTTGACCCCTAGCCCGGGAACTTCCATATGCCACAGGTGCAGCCCTAAAAAGAAAAAAAAATAGATTAACTAAGAAAAAAAGAGAAAGGATACAACTTACTAATATGAGAATGAAAGACGGGATATCGCTACAGAGAGAATGGATATGAAAAGAGTAATTAAAGAATACCATGAAACACTCTATGCCCACAGTTTTGATAGGCCAAATGAAGTGAGCCCATTTCTTTAAGACAGTTTGTCAAAACTCACACAAGAAAAAAAAAGGCACTCTGAATTGGCTTATATTTGTTAAAGAAGTTGGATCAGTAATTAATAACATTCCAAGACAGAAAGCACATTTCCTAGGTGCATTCACTAGTGAATTCTACCAAACATTTCAAGAAGTTATACCAATTGTCCACAATTCTTTCAGAAGACAGAAACAGAGAAAATACTTCTTAATTCATTCTATGAGGCCACTGTTACTCTTTCATGGAAACCACACGAAGACATTACAAGAAAAGAAAGTACAGTTGACCCTTGAACAACATGAATTTGAACTGCGTGAGTCCACTTATATGCATATTTTTTCAATAAATACTACAGTAATGCATGATCCATGGTTGGTTGAATATACAGATGCAGAACTGTGGATATGAAAGGCCAGCTATGGGACATATGGAGCATCCATAGATTTGGGTACCTATGGCTGGTCCTGGAACCAGTCTCCCATGGATGCCAAGGTATGACTGTATAAGACCAGTATCTCTCCTGAACATAGATGCAAAAATTCTCCAGAAAATATTATCAAATAGAATCCAAAAAAAAGTATAAAAAGAATTACACACGTGACTAAGTGGTATTTATCCCAGGTATACAACATGAGTTCAACACTTGAAAATCAATTAATGTAATCCATCACAGTAACAGGCTAGAGCAAAAGGATCATGTGGTCATATCAATAGTTGCAGAAAAAGCCTTTGACAAAATCCAAGACTCACTCATCATTTAAAAAAAAAAAAAAAAAAGCCTCTCAGGAAACTGGGAATAGGGAGGAACTTCTTCAGCTTGATAAAGAGTATCTACCAAAAACCTACAATTAACATCATACTTAATGGTAAGAAACCAGAAGCCTTCTCACTAAGATTGGGTTTAAGGCAAGGATCCCCACTCTCAACTATTTTTCAGTAATGTACTGGAGGTCCCAGATAATGCAGTTAAGACAGGAAGAGGAAATAAATTTATATACTTTGAAAAGTAGAAATAAAACTGTCTTTGTTTGTAGATGACATGATTGACTACATAGAAAATCCAAGAGAATTAACACCAAAAAAAAAAAAATACCCTTCTGGCACTGATAATTGGTTATAGCAAGGTTACAGGATACAAGGTTAATATTCAAAAGTCAATCATTTTTCTATATACTAGCAATGAACAAGTAGGATTTGACATTTACCATTTTTGTAGCACCCCCAAAATGAAATTCTTAGATACAAACTTAACAAAATATGAATCAGATCTATATAAGGAAAACTATACAAGTCTGTTGACAGATACCAAAGAAGAGCTAAGTAAATGGAGAGGCATACCATGTTTATTCGTAGGAAGGCCCAATATTGTCACGATGTCAGTTCTTCCCAACTTGAACTATTGATTCAGTGCAACTCCATTCATAATCTCAGCAAGTAATTTTACAGGCAAACTGATTCTAAAGTTTATGTGGACAGTCAAAAGACTCTGAATAGGTAGCACAATACAGACGGAGAACAAAATTGAAGGACTTACTTCCTGACTTTAAAAGAACAGGCAAAAAGTATTGGGCAAAGAAAAGACAAATAGATGAATGGACCAGAACAGAGAGACCAGAAGTAAATTCACATGTAGTCAAATGATCTTTAGCAAAAGCAGTGCAGTAGAGAAAAGATAATCTTTTCAACAAGTGTTTCTGTAACAAGTGGACATCCCCATGGAAAATAAAATGAATCTAGACACATTCCTTTCACAACAACTAACTCAAAATTGATCATAGACCTAAATGTAAAATGCAGAACTCTAACTGTAAAACTCCTTGGAGATATCATAGAAAAATATCTAGGTGACATTAGATTTGGTAATGACTTTTTAGATATAATGCAAAAGGCACAATTCATGAAAGAAATAATAAACTAGACTTCATTAAAGTTAAAAACATCTGCTCTGTAAAAGACACTGTCAAGAGAATGAGAAGGCACAGATCATACAACTCAACATCAAAAAATTAAACAACATGATTTTTAAAAATTGCAAAAGAAGTGAATAGACATTTTCAGTTAGGAAATGCACATGGCCAACAGGTATGTGAAAAAATGCTCAATGTCACTAATCAGAGAAGTGCAAATCAAAGCCATAGTGGGAAATCACCTCGCACCTATCAGAATGGTTATCATCAGAAAGAACACAAATAACAAGTGGTAAGGATGTGAGGTGAAAGGAACCCTTGTACACTGTTGCTGAGAACATAAATAGGTATAGTCACTGTGGAAAATTGTCTGGATCTTCTCAAAAAATTATGAGTTCAGTGGTTAATGAATCCGACTAGGAACCATAAGGCTGTGGGTTCGATCCCTGGCCTCACTCAGTGGGTTAAGGATCCGGCATTGCCGTGAGCTGTGGTGCAGGCTGCAGACGCGGCTCGGATCCCGTGTTGCTGTGGCTGTGGCGAAGGCCGGCGGCTACAGCTCCTGTAGACCCCTAGCCTGGGAACCTCCATATGCCGCGAGTGCGGCCCTAGATAAAGCAAAAAGACAAAAAAAAAAAAAATTAAAATTAGGACTACCGTATGACCCAGCAATTCTACTCCTGGGTATATATCCTTAAAAAAAACCCACTAAGAGTTCCTGTTGTGGCTCAGTGGTAACAAATCTAACTAGTATCCATGAAGATGCAGGTTCGATTCTCTGTCAACACTTAGTGGGTTAAGTATCCAGCATTGCCGTGAGCTGTAGTGTAGGTCGCAGATGCATCTAGGATCCCATGTTGCTGTGGCTGTGTTGTAGGCCAGCAGCTACAGCTCTGATTTGACCTCTAGCCTGGAAAATTCCACATGCTGCATGTGTAGCCCTAAAAAGCAAAGCAAACAAACAAACAAACAAAAAAACCCAAACCCAAAAAACTCCTCTAATTCAAAAAGATACATATATGTGGAGTTCCCATCATGGCTCAGCAGTTAATGAACGCTACTAGCATTCATGAGGACACGGGTTTGATCCCTGGCCTCGCTCAGTGGGTTAAGGATCTGGTGTTGCCGTGAGCTGTGGTGTAGGTCACAGACGCAGCTTGGATCCCATGTTACTGTGGCTCTGATGTAGGCCGGCAGCTACAGCTTCGATTAGACCCTTAGCCTGGGAACCTCCATATGCTGTGGGTGTGACCCTAAAAGACAGAAAAAAAGCCCAAAAAAAGATACATATACTCCAGTGTTCATAACAGCATTTACAATTGCTGAGATAGAGAAGCAACCTAAGTGTCCATCAGCAGATGAATGGATAAAGAAGATGTCGGAGTTCCCTTCGTGGCTTAGTGGTTAACTAATCCGACTAAGAACCATGAGGTTGTGGGTTCGATCCCTGGCCTTGCTCAGTGGGTTAAGGATCCGGTGTTGCCATGAGCTGTGGTGAAGGTCGCAGACGCGGCTCTGATCCCGCGTTGCTGTGGCTGTGGCAAAGGCCGGCAGCTACAGCTCCTGTTAGACCCCTAGCCTGGGAACCTCCATATGCCGCGGGTGCGGCTCTACATAAAAGGCAAAAAGACAAAAAAAAGAAGATGTGGTACCTACATACCATGGAATACTAGTCAGCCATTAAAAAAAATGAAATTTTGCTGTTTGTAGCAACAAGGATGAACTTGGAGAGTAGTATACTAAGTGAAATAAGTAATTCAGAAAAAGACAAATACTGTATGATAAGTCATATGTAGAATATAAAAAAACACAACAAACTAGTCACTGTAACAAAAAAGAATTAGACTCACTGATATAGAGTACAAACTAATAGTTACCTGTGGGTATAGGGGAACATTATAGAAGTAGAGGATTCCAAGGTAAAAACTACTATGTTTAAAATAAGCTACAAGCATATATTATACAACACAGGGATACCACCAATATTTTATAAAAATTACCAGTAGAATATAACCTTTAAAACTTGTGAATCACTATATTGCATATCTGTCACTTATATTGTATATCAACTGTACTTCAATTTTAAAACAAGATTTATACCTTTAAAAAAGAAAACGAGAAAACTAATGACTAGGAGAAGATATATGCAAAAGATATATCTGATAAAGGACTATTAACCAAAAATATACAGAGAACTCTTAAAACAATGAGAAAACAATCCAATTTTTAAATGACCTTAACCTACAACTCACCAAAGAAGGCATATAGGTAGCAAATAATCATATGAAAAAGATGTACCACATCATACATATGTCATCGGAGAAATGCAAATTAAAACAACAGTGAGATAGTACTGTACTAAAATGGTCAAAATTTGGAACACTGACAGCACCAAATACTGGCAAGGATTTGAAGCAATAGTACATTTCATTCATTGCTGGTGGGAATGCAAAACAGTACAACCACTTTGGAAAAGTTAGTGGTTTCTTACAAAACTAAACATACTCTTATCATACAGTCAAGCAATTATACTCCTTCGTCTTTACCCAAAGGAGTTGAAACTTTACATTCACACAAAATCCTGCACACAGTGTTTACAGCAGCTTTATTCATAATTGCCAAAACTGGGAAGCAACCAAAAGGTCCTTCAGTAGGTGAATGGATATATAAACTCTGGTTCATCCACTCAGTGGGGTATTATGCATCACTAAAAAGAAGTGAGCTACCAAGCCATAAAAAGATACAGGAAAACTTTAATTGCATGTTACTAAGTGAAATAAGTCAATATGAAAAAGCTATGAATTTTATGATTCCAGTTCTGTGACTTTCTGGAAAATGCAAAACTCTGCAGACAGTCAAGGATCACATTTGCTAGGGTTGTGGACCGTGGAAATTCACCAGCATAACTCAGATTATTGACTTCTCATAGCAGCCGATCTAGCACTTTCCCTGATACCTTTGCAATGTGTTCCTTTTAAACTGCAGCAAAAACAGTCTGCATTTTTAGGTTATTTCTGTCATCCCTCTCCTCAAGTTCATCGCTGAGTGGTAAAAAGAAAGCCAATACGGAGTCTACCTCTGGAAGCATTATGATATAACATAGGAAGCAAGAAATCCCTTCAGTAGCAGTGAGAGCAAGGAATTCAGGAATGCATGGGAGCCAGAAAGAAATTCAAGATGGGAGAATCACAAGCATTCTTCATAAACGACGACACCTAAGCAGTACCTACATGGTAGGAAGCAGTGCATTTGTGGAGAGGATGAGAGGTATTCCTTGCATTCCATGCGTAAAGTGGGGAAACTGAAACTAGAACTAGGGAATTTAGATTTTATGAATTTCCAAATTCCTACATAACTCCAGAACAGGCATAAGTACAAAAAAGCCATTACACTGACTATTCGGTTTGCTCAAACAATTTGGCTGACAAAAATTGTGCCCCTAGGAAACAGAAGGTGCAGTGGTCCTTTGGGCATCCACGTACCTGCAGAGACATACCCGTAATGAGAGCAACTGAGCATTAATTGAAATCAAGGTCTCAGTGTCTATGCCAGAGCCTTCCCCTGGATCATACTGAGTAAAGTCTATAAGCATTTAAGATTAGCTATAAACTATTCCTTTGTGCACAGGAATAAATATTACAGCAAACTTCTGCACTATCTTGACATCAAGAAAAGAATATCACCCTTGGAAGTCCTTTTAGGTCAAGGAAATTAGCTTCTAGGGGGAAATAGATAACAAATAATGAGTTGGGTGATATTTTCAGAACGGGTTTTCAGAAGGCAATATATTTTCAGTTACATCTATAATATCTACAGAGTTTCTGTAAAAAGCTCTTTAAAATTATAAATACCTAATCGTACTTCAGTGTGATGGAACTAGAAAGTTCTCAAGCGTACACAGGTGTTTGTGAATTCTTCAGATTGGTTGTAACTCTGATAGCCCTTTTCACATCAATACCTGTCAAACTATTGTGTGGAAAAATCTTGTTTTAGAATTGTTGTAAATAGGAGTTCCTATAGTGACTCAGTGGTTAACGAATCCGACTAGGAACCATGAGGTTGCAGGTTCGATCCCTGGCCTTGCTCAGTGTGTTAAGGATCCGGCGTTGCCGTGAGCTGTGGTGTAGGTTGCAGACGCGGCTCGGATCCCGTGTTGCTGTGGCTGTGGCGAAGGCCGGCAGCTGC
Organism: Catagonus wagneri; assembly: GCA_004024745.2. Classification (NCBI taxonomy): domain Eukaryota; kingdom Metazoa; phylum Chordata; class Mammalia; order Artiodactyla; family Tayassuidae; genus Catagonus; species Catagonus wagneri. The sequence continues at coordinate 61,025,908 of PVHT021183699.1, forward strand.
AGCTCCTGTTAGACCCCTAGCCTGGGAACCTCCATATGCCACGGGTGCGGCCCTAGATAAGGCAAAAAGACAAAAAAAAAAAGAATTGTTGTAAACAGTCTATAATAATTTTAATATAAATAATTTCTTTACCATTAAATTGAATATCTAGCCCATTCTTCATTTAATTGAAGGAACTCCTTTATTTTCAGACACATATTGTTTCGTGACTGATTTATCTAAAAGATATCTTGAACTTGCTGGGAATAATTTGCAATCTGGAAAAAATTATCTGGTTTCTTACAGAGGTAAACTCCCCTAAAGATTTTTAGCACCTATTAATTCTTCTCTTGTCTCACTAGCTTTGAGAGTTTGCTCTCAGTTCATGGAACTATATAAGAAAATGTTAAAAACCAGCTTAAATAACTTTCTAGTTCTATTTAATGTTGGTACAACTTCAATGAAAACATTTCAAGTCAGCATTTCAAATTCCACTGCCAAGGCTTGGGTAATATTTCCTGGACTCAATCATAAGGGCATGAAACACTGCCACTATATCTTCAAAGCCCTTTGAAAATCTGTCTCATAGTATCTTTAGAAGAAATATTCCAAAATGAAATGAAGAACTTCATTTTCAGATGAATTTTCTTTACATCTGTCACCTTCTTAGATGTGAGTGTGGAATTTTAAAATACTTCTCTTTTTGAACCTATGGAGGTTGTAAGAGGCTACATCCCTAGTGAAAATTGGTTTGAGATAATTCCCAGAAAACTTTTGTTGAAATGTACAGCTGTCACTTTGGTTCACAGTAGAACCAGGAGAATGTAATATGTAATGATGACTAAAGGCCCTTTAAAAGATAGAGCTTCTCTCTCTTCTCTTGTCCACAGATATTTTAATGTCTAAAGGTACTTAATGGACAATGACCATATATTCATTTTTTGTTAATATGCAATCTCTCTCTAAAACAAACAAAAAATACCCAAGGCAGCTTACAATAGAAGTTATATATAATAAGACTATTAAAATAGAACAGTTAGACCTTACAGAAGGGAGAAGAATATATTAATAGTGATTTGGGTAAATAAATACTAATATTTGAGCTTCCTAGTAGCATAAGCCAAAAGGGAAATCAGTGAGCTACAAAGTTCATTATCTGAAAAATGTTATTGAAAAGTATTATTGAAAATATGCTATTCTCCTGATAGTGAATTATAAATTAAATTTATTACTTGAACCCAGTAGCAAATTGATTGTAGTAATATCCTCAGTTTTTTACCTATATTCATGCCCTTTAATAATGCCTTCCCACTTTGACTCTGAGCTTGGTTATGTCAAGCCTTGGGCAGTGGAATATTAGTAAAATTGGTGCTAGCGAATGCTTTAAAAATGCTTGCACATTAGAGCCTTTCCCTGGCTGCTTGTCACTACCCTGCAAATAAGATGAGTGTAGTTGAAGTTCCTTTTGTGGCACAGCAGTTAACGAATCTCACTAGGAACCATGAGGTTGCGGGTTCAATCCCTGGCCTTGCTCAGTGGGTTAACCATCCAGCGTTGCCATGAGCTGTGGTGTAGGTCGCAGACGCAGCTGGGATCTAGCATTGCTGTGGCTCTGGCATAGGCTGGCAGCTATAGCTCCGACTGGACCCCTAGCCCGAGAACCTCCACATGCTGCGGGTGTGGCCCTAAAAAGAAAAAGAAAAAAAAAAAAGTTGAGTGCAGCTTGCTGAATGAGGAAGAGACACATACCGCAACCACCCCATCACCACAGACAACACTAAGTTGACCTACAGCCTCATGAGCAATAAAAATGCTTGTTGTTTTAAGCAACTGAATTTGGGTGCCATTTGTTATACAGTGAGAGTTAACTGGTACAGATCCTCATATGAGAGATATTTGATAGTACAATGAACAGTGTCCTACAGGGTAGTTTTTCAGCAACTATAGGAATATCTTCATTGTAAAAAAATGGCAAACCTTGAGATCATATCTCACATAAAATGAAAATACTTTTGTTTGCCTCAGTGCCTACTACATTAAACTATAATCAAATTTCTTCTGAAGGTAACATGCCCATCTCTCAATCAAACCACTTTGTCATTAGAAAACAGCCCTCATTTTAGTTATGTACAGCAACCCATCTTAATGGCTGGGGAAACAAAGGCCATTATTACTCTCTAATATGAGGACTGGAGAAAGTGAAATTACCAGAGAGCAGTTTAGCCTTGTTGTCATGCTTTGAGGGTGAAAACAAAGCCATCTGCACAGAATAACCTTTGAGAAACGTTTTATAAGGGGAAATTGGTCTAGAAAGAGTGGCTTAACTTTTTCAGTTAACTTGAAATTTTCAGATAACTTGAAATTTCTGTTTTTGTTTTTAATTGCAATTCATATGAAAATCTGTTACCTTTTTCTTCATTTAAATCTGCTTAAGCTTGAGGGAAATATACTGGCAAAAATATGCTAAAGAAAATTACATTTGAAAATTTAAGTTACATGAACAATGTCATTTGAATCCTGAGAATTATTGAATCTCTGGACCTTAATTATTTCAGGAGTTCCTATTGCAGCTCAGTAGGTTAAGAACCTGACTAGAATCCATGAGGATATGGGTTTGATCCCTGGCCTCGCTCAGGGGGTTAAGGATCCCACATTGCCATGAGCTGTGGTGTAGGTCGCAGATCAAGCTTGAATCCTGCCTTGCAGTGGCTGCTGGCTCCAATTAGACCGCTAGCCTGGGAACTTCCAGATGCCACAGGTGCAGCCCTAAAAACAAACAAACAAAAAAAACATTTCAGCCATCTCACTCTCAGTCTTGAATTTCCTCTAAGAAAAGCCTAACTTGTTTAGTTCTCTTCTGCTAAAAATACCTCCACTAATAGAAACTGATGGCCTTTCATGGAGAAATGTACCCCTTAGGGAAATCTTATTTGTTAAAATGTTTATCCATAAATAGAGGTTTTATCATTGAGTTTGAAGCCAGCTCCCTGGTATGGTGCAGGAGAAATCCAAGCTTTCTTTTCTAGAACAGGCTTACAAATGTTTGAAGACAGCAGCTCTCCTGTCCCCAGTTTCACCAGAGTCCTTTGTTTGCCAAGGCTAAATGTGTCAGCATTCTTTGGTTGCAATTAACAAAAATATCTCCAGCTAACTCAAGCAAACACGAATTTTATTGGGAGGATATGAGGGACTTAGAAAATCCATGGAAGAAGCAAGTTTGAAACTAAATGGGCCCTGTTTGGCTCTCTGGGTTTAGGAAACAGGGAATGCAGAAGCTGTTTCTTTATGGGAGTTGTTTGATCAGGCTGATGTTAATAAATGCCAACCGTATTCAGACTGATTGTCCTGCTAATTTAGGGAAAAGGGGGTTGTGTGTGACCACTGTAGCATCAGTCCCAGGCCAGGGGTGGGGGTGGTGGGGAGGCGGGGAGAAAGCCCCTGAATACAGCCTCACCAGGCCAAATCAGGTGGGAAAAGATGTCCTCAGAAAGGGACTGAGGGATGTGGGAGGGATGGACTGCGAGTTTGGGATTGGCATTTGCACACTGAGGTATATGGAATGACTGGCCAACAGGGACCTGCTGTATAGTGCAAGGAACTCTACCCAATATTCTGTGATCACCCATGTGGGAAGAGTCTGCAAGAGCATGGGTGTGTGTACATGAATCACGGAATCACTTTGGATCACAACGTTGTAAATCAACTGTACTTAACAAAAACTTTTTAAAAGTTAGAGAAAATAAAACATAGGCTCTAGTATGAGAGGAGAATGGATACTAGGTAGTCAAGAAACAGCAGTAAGAAATGGTGAGCACCATTCTTTCATTTTCACATGAAGGGCCTCAGAACCCCATCTCTCTTCTTTCCATGTATCATCTAATGTTCTAAGGACAGTTACGTTTTTCAAAGCATGTGAAATGATGATGCCTTAGCTCCAGCTACAGTCTGATCAGCAGAGAGCAGAGCAAGGCTGTTCCCTCCCATGTTCGTGGTGTCACAGATCTATTCAGCCCATGATTACAGTCACAGTTTTGGCAATCTCATCATTCCATTGAATCAAACTGAGTTCAGGCCAGCTGAAACTTAGTAATTAATTTTCTCACTGTTCCCCTAATCTGTGCCATGGCTTCTCCCATGGTGATCATCTCTCTCTCTCTCTCTGCCTTGAACACACTCTCCTGCTTTCTGGTTTTGCATAGTTAACCCTTCCTTGTGCTTCAGTTCTTGGTGGCATCATTGCTTACTTAGACCCAATTCCCCTTATTATAAACTCTTATAAGTCCATGTGCTTCTCCTTTAGAGCAGCTATTATCATGTAATTTTACATTAGGCATGTGATGATTTAACTTCAAATTGGTTTAGAAATAAAATCAAAACTTCTTACTGCATGACCTGGCTCAAGCCTTAACAACCAAACGTATCTCTAACCGCCTTCCGTTCCCTCCTACTAGCCTTCTTTCTGTTCCTGGAACACACAGATCTATCAATATTAATGTCTGTATTTTATTCTTGGCACATATTACTCAACTAAATTAGCGCATTCATATATTTGCTTTATTATGTCTTATCTTTCTTCTTTCACTAAAATGTCAGCTCCTGGAGAGCAGTGGCATTACTCGTCCTACTTACTGCTGTACATTCAATACCCGGAGGAATACAAGACTTAGAGGGCATCCTCAAGAAATGTTTGTTGAATTAGTGAATGTGAGAATAGTCGTCTCTAGAATTAATGGTCTTCTCTTAAAGAATTTGTGTTCCATGAGGGCACGGGTCTCATCAGCTTTTCTCACTATTGTCTTTCCAGGACGTTACCAGACACCCAGTAGGTTCTTATTACATATTTGTTTAATGAATGAAAGAATATTGTTGAACCTTCAGGTAGACATTTATAATCATCCCTATTAAATATCATTTATTATTATACTCAGCCCAGCATTCTATATGGTGGAGATCATTTAGGAGTTTAATTCTGCTACGTGCAATGTGGTTTCTGCCTCCAGATTGGACCCTGGCTGATATACAATACGGGAACTCTACCTTGAAGCTTTGTATCATCTGGAGACGCACTTAGCGTGTTATCTCTGTGCTCATCCAAGTAATCAGCAACCTCACTGGAGAAATTTGACCACCACCAAAACAGCATCCACCAAAGAAGATTAAACTGGGGTCTAGTGGTTTTCCAGGACCATCAGTTAGTTAGCTATGAACATCCACTCTGAATAAATCACACCTCAAATTATATTTGCTTCCCACCAAATTGGCTTAGTAGTTGTATTGACACTTCATTGTCTTCTAAGAATTGGGAGACTCAAATTGAAATGCCAAGTCTGCTAGTAAGTAGTACGGTGTTTCTCTGACTTTAGCATGGACATATCTAGGAATGTTATTAAAATAAAGATTCTAACGTAGAATGTTTAGATTGGGGCCTGAGATTTGCATTTCTTGCAAGTGCCCACATATAACAGTGTTGTTGATCCACAGCTCAAACTTGGAATAAGGAACTAGATGACTCTGGATAGTAGTAATAAACAACAGTCTTAGGCAACCAAAGCACTTCATAGCCTTTACAGCAAAGTTTTGTAAATTAATTATTAATCCCTATAATGACCCAAATGCTTAATTTATATATTAAGAAGCCATAAGTTAGGAAACTTATAATTTATCTATCATTCAACATCTACATCACATCATTCATAGCATAACTGGAAAGTTAACTGTGTTTCTCACTTCAGGAGCTGTGATTGTTCCACCTTCACACTGCTTCACATTACCTGTCTGGGCCTCGTTCATTCTCTTATTCACAGTGACTTAATTTATGCTCCTCTACACATCGGCACGGTAATAGGGACTGAGAATGTCGTAGTGAATGAGACAAAACTCTCACAGCATTTTCTGATCTGTTAAGTGAATGACTGCCACCTCCCAACTCCAGTGTTGATTCTGTTAAAGTATACCGTTTTTAGAAAATGCAATTATGGAATTAAGGCTTTATTTTAGACATCATCTTCTACATACATGGTTAGAATTAATAAAGTTATTTTTTTAACTTTTTGCCTTATCTAGGGCCGCACCTGCGGCATATGGAGGTTCCCAGGCTAGGGGTCCAATAGGAGCTGCTGGTATTCGCCACAGCCACAGCCACAGCAACGCGGGATCCGAGCTGCGTCTGCCACCTACACCACAGCTCACGGCAACGCTGGATCCTTAACCCACTGAGCAAGGCCAGGGATCGAACCCGCAACCTCATGGTTCCTAGTCGGATTCGTTAACCACTGAGCCACGACGGGAACTCCAGAACTAATAAACTTAAACGCTGCAGGTCATCACCACCATACAAAAAGTCTTCCCACATCCTTTGTCTCGTGGCAGGGGGAGGGCAGGGGGCAGTCAAGCATGTCTGAATCTCTGTTCACTCCCCTTCTCTTATCCATCCTGTAGGTACCTAATTCTCCTTCTGAATGTTCCTCCCATACTATCTGTGGTCATTCTGGCCACAGCTGCCCTAATTCAGAACTTCTTCATCTCTTGTGTATTCCAACAGGCCCAATAGAACTTTCTGTAATGATAGAAATTTTTTATATCTGCACTTTCCAATATGGCAGCCACTCACCACATGTGGCTGTTGAGCATTCACAAGGTTCTAATGCAATTGAGCTGAAACTTCAATTTCATTTTATTTAAATTTAAGTTCCCGTGGATTCTTAGTGGCTGTCTCTTGAACAACACACCTCTGGACTTTTAAAAGAGCTTTCTACCTGGTTTCATAGGTTTCCATTTTGTACTCAAGTTCAGTTTCCTCACTCATCATTCACTAGACTGATCTTTTTAAAATGCAGATCTGATGGTATCCCGCTCATGCCTTAAGTCCCTGTCCCCAAGATAAAGGCTTTTTTCAAGCATGATATCCAGGGCTCTTTGTGACCTGGTCCTTTGCCGAATCCTCTAGCTCCCTTTTTGCCTCAAGAGTTAATGCCTTAATGACGTGGTTCTGTGTTATCAATCTGTCCTTTTTCACATATGTATCTAATTCTACATAGCCTTTAAAAATCAGTTTATCTAGGAGTTCTCATCATGACTCACTGGAAACTAATCTGACTAGTATCTGTGAGAACGCAGGTTCGATCCCTGGCCTCACTCATGGGTTAAGGATCTGGTGTTGGCATGAGCTGTGGTGCAGGTCACAGCTCTGGCTCGGATCTGGTGTTGCTGTGGCTGTGGCCAGAGGCTACAGCTCTGATTTGACCCCTAGCCTAGGAACCTCCATATGCTGCAGATGTAGCCCTAAAAAGACAAAAAGTAAGAAAGAAAAACCAGTTCATCTCCATGAAAGACATTTCTTTATTCATCCCAACTCAGAACCTCTGCCAGATGTTCTCATTGTATACTACAAATACATATATTCCTTCAGGAAAGAAACCACATTATGTATTCCATTATTAATTGGTGATGGTGGTATTGGGATTTTCATTTCTAGCCTGACTGTGAGTTTCTTGAATACAGGGACTATTTCCTGTCCATCTGTATTGCCTAAAAGCCTAACATGACTGGTAAGCACTCATAGGCGTTGAAAAAATGTAAGACAGAAAGGAGAAAGGGAAAAAAGAAAGGAAGAATTAAACCAGGTAATATAAACAATTTTTTTAAATCTCGGGTGTTCATTGTTTGGAAATTTCAGTTTTTCAGCTAAGTTTATTTTCTTATCATTGACAGCTGGTATAAATCCAAGTTGGATATAATTTTTGGATGGCTTTCCTATAAACAACTGATATTTTGAAATTAGTTTAAACTGTGCAAAATAAAAGACATTATGTCTTCTCTGCACAGGCAGATCATTTCAACTCGCCAAATCATTTTTCCTTTCGCTAAAATATGTGAACATTTTATTGTATTGACTCACGACACAATCATGGACTTTTAAAGCCAGAAAAGACTAAGTTCAACCCCATCATTTTTTGGAAAAGGAAATTGTACATATGCCATGATAGGTCAGTAAGTCAGTGGTAAATTCGTTCAAGCTTTGCACGTACGTGGACATGTTATAAAAGTGTAAGTCTGGGAAGAAAGGCATTTTGTTTTCCATATACCTGCTTCAGAGGAGTTTATAAAAACCATGACACAATTTTGATGCGATTTAACTTCAAATAAAAGTTACAGAGCTGTGCCCCCTTTTAAGAGCCAGGTGGGTCATCTGTCTTTGAACCATGCCCATTTTCAGTTGGAAGTTGGGGAAGTCTGCCTTATCTTGAAAGCCCGTGCCTTTGGGCTCTGTTCAGATGGTATCAGCTGGAACAAATAAGCTGAGATTGCATTTGCTGTTTTTCTGCACTAATCTCAAGAACAGTTCCAAAAATGGTTTGTCAGCAGCTGAACTGAGTACAGAATCTCTGGGCATGTACATGTTTCTCCTCACAAGAAAATCACTTTTTAAGCTTCTTGGAAGTTGATTACAATATTTTTCCCCCTCCTTCCTCAAAAGTAAGATAAGTATCTGAATCTATCATCACTTTGGAATGTGTTCCTAAACAGCTAAAAAGTGCTTCAGCACTGAGGAAAAAAACATGGAAAGGCCAATCTAAATGTACAGGATGTGTAATCCCTCCAAAGAACTCTGACACTACACAAGGCAAGGTGAAAAATTTAGTAATGATCCAGGGAATTTGCCCATTTGGGTGACAGGTTCAGTCTTCTTTACCTCAAATATTTTTTGCCTGAATTGTCTGGAAAACAGACATAGTACTAATGACAAACTTTGAACGATTCTCTTGAAAGGCAGGAAAAAAAAACCCAACATTTTCCGATCAGGAAAAGCCAAACACTTCTTCGTGTGTCTCCTACAATCAAATCATTTGGAGATCACTCTCTGTCCACAGGTCAAGAACAACTCAAGAACAGCTCCCTGGCAGCCCTGCCACCACCACCGTGAAACAAACCTATTTATAGCATCTCTGAGTCATCCTTGCACTAGGAAAAAGACTGTATTCCATGAGTTTAGAGTCTGTTGAGGAGGTAGTTAAGGAAGTGGACAGTTATAATGTAACTGTCCACTTGCAACCAGTTATAATCAGGATAACTGGTTGCAACTAGTTATAATCAGGATAACTGGTTGCAACCAGTTATAATCAGGATAAGCACCCATACTGACCACTTTTTCTGTTTTTTCACCCTTTGTTGCATCACTTATTGCCTTACAGACATTGTTTCCTCTATGCCTACCCTCCCAGTCCTCTAACTGTGTATTTGTCACAACTCTGGATTGCAGATTATAGAAACCCAATTCAAACTATCATACAATGGATTTTTAAACACCTTTATTGAGGTGTAACTTACATGTCATAAAATTCACCCATCTTAACTATAAAATTCAGTGATTTTCTGTAAATTCGCTGTTTCACAACTCTCATCATAATGCAGTTTCAGAACATTTCCATCACCCTTCAAAGGGAATTTACTAGTTCATGTATCTGAAAACTCCAGAGTTTGGTCTCTATGCTAGTGGAATATTATTGACACATGATTTCTCTTGGTTTCTTTCTCAGCCAACCTATTCTCTGGGGTGGTTGACAGAGGACCCTTGACAGATGATCTTCCATTGTAATAACTCCAGCAGGAAACGCTTGTCTCTTTCCAGTTGTTTTAGCAGGGGTCTTAGGATGACACTCATTTACCCTGATTGGCCTGGGGTGGGTCACATGCCCACCCCTGAACCAATCACCTTAACCAAGAGCATGTGATATTCATTGGCCATGCCTGAGTCAGGTGCACAGCCTGGTAGTCAGAAGATGGTGTCATAACCATCAAACTCTGTGGTCTGAGAATAGGGAGGCATTGCTTCCCAAAGGAAACTGGGAAATTACTGCTATTACTGGACAAAGAGGAATGAATTCTAGGCAGGCAATACAGTAATGTCCCCTCCTCAGGAGCGCTTGATGATCAGAGCAATGCTGCTCTTTCCTTTGGAATCCCCTGTAGTGATTATGACAGTGTCTTTTACACAGCGTTTGGGGAATATTTGTGGCCTGATTATATTTATGCTAAAACATAGAGCAGGCCAAGAATGACGGACTTGGTGCTTCCTTTATTTTATTGCTTGAGAAGGCTACAAAAATTCGGAAGATGACAAGTGTACTTAAAAGGTGATAATTTAGGGCTTCTTCTGAAAGACTATTTGGGCAAATGATAGAGAATTTCCAGATGGGTGTAGAAACTCAAAAGTTTTTGCAACCAGACTCTTCCCCTGTGTGGAGTCTCATATATAAAGTATATATATATGTATACACACACACACACACACACACACAGACACACACACACACACACATATATATATAGTGACCCTAGCAATTGACCTGGAACTGTTTCAGTGGTATAACATAAGCTGACAAGGAACATGGCATATTGTAATTTATATTTGCCCAAACCGTACAAATCTTTACCCATAACATAAAAATAATGTAGAATTCCAGAATGTTTGGAATAAATAATTTAGTACAATGAATACCTTGGAGTATTTTGTCTGTGAAAAGAAATTAAAAATTGCAAAGGTACAGCTTATATTTAAAGGTAAATTTTATACTGAATTCCAGTAAAGGAAAATGGTTTGTAGCAAATTTTACCATCCATAGAAATTTTATTTTCCAGCGACTTTAAATTTTTTCCTTGATTGAAATGTGACTATTAAGATACTGTAAAAACATGGAAATTAGATTGTAAGTAGCAACTGTGGAAGCACTGACTCTTTTAGCCATGTTTCCTAAAGTGCTCTTTACATTATGCTAGAGACAGATATTAAAAAGAAAGCCTGAGTACTTATATAAAAAATCTAGTGTCATATTTTCCAAGCACGGTGGTATGATTGTAGCTCTAATTTATGGCATACTTTAAAGGATTACATATTAATTATACAGACCTCCTGATGTTTTTTATACTCTTTTCAACTTTGCTTTCCTCTGCTATTTGACCACCTCAAAGCAGATATATCTAAATCATTTATTAATTGGGTTACCTCATTTAAAAAAAAAGAATTTACTATTAACATCAGTTTTCTCATATATCACTGTAACTCATAAATGTTAATAGTCATTCTATTCCTTATTTTTGAACCTAACTCATACACACACACACACACACACACACACACACACACACACACTCAATCACTCTCTCTCTCTCTCTCTCTTCCAGGCATACAATCAAGAAAAAGCTTGTAATAAGTTCTTTATCTGAATCTTATCACCTCCCCAAGGCATACATGTCTAATATTCTGTATCACTTGACTGGAGATATTGGACACATAGACAAAGCAACAGTGCATGCTTTGTTGAGGCTAATATTGGCTAATCTAATTTTTTTTAATGATTAGAGATATCCAGTTTGAATAATCTACTACTGTGAATTCTTTGAAAATATTGTTGCACATTTGGTTTACTTCTTGAGATTATCAGTATTTTCAGGATTACTTTTTTCCCTTTATCATCCTTTTGAGTTTAACATTTATGCAAAAGCGTCATTTACTTAATTTTCCAAGAAATGTGATGTGCTGATTATTAGAGGAGAATTTTCCAGAAAACTCTTTTGTACATATATGGTATGAATATGTTCAGATATTATCCTGTCTTTTGCTTTAAGTAGGTCAGATTCATGATAACCTGTTCTCTTCACCCTCCTCTCCAATATTCTTATCGACCTCCCTTATCACTGGCACATCTAAATTACTATCTTCTGTCCCTCACCAAGACACCTTTAATTATAAGAACTTCCTAGTCCTTTCTTAGACTCTTCATTTTTTCTGTCATCGCCTTCTCCCCTAGAATTAGAAAAAGATCCTTGCAGATTTGGCTATTAAGTAGAAGCAGACCCATCTATCAATTCCTTAAATGTTCTGTCATCATGAGAATTATTTATTGAAACCCATTACCTGTGTGACTTTATAGTTCTGTTTAGGCGGTTTGTCTGAAAAGAGTAAAGACTCTTCCTTGTAAAGAAATAGCCTTCTTTTCCAGCCATTGAGGGAAAAAATAGTACAGCCACCAGGTCCCTGTGTACATTTTTTTCATGTGACATTTGGTTGACTTTTTCTTGAGAGGAAAGAAGATTGTGACAAGGACTTGGGTTGATCACGGAATGCTCTCCAATGCAAAATAGACCTTAAGATCCAAAGCACATACAAATGATTCCCCCAGAAAAAAGAACAGCCAAGTATTAACTTCCTTTTACCGAGCTTTATAGCAAGCAGTAATACAGCTTACATACTTCCATGGTTAAAATGTTTGTGACATTCTCAGTCTACTCTAGGACAATGATTTCTCTTTGGTTTTGTGACATGGAGGGGCTTTGGGAGGTGTGAGCTTTCAAAAACAATGTACATAGTTACATTTTAATTAGGAAGAATGTTATAATTTGCTTCCAATTATGAAACAGATCCTTGGCTTCTGCCCACCAAAAAGAAAGGTTAGAAATCAAGGTTTTTAACCCAAGAGGTGTCACCAGTGTCTCTGCAGTTCTCAAGATGAAATGAATTTTAATCCGACTATCAGCATGTTTATTGTGTACCTCTTTGTACATAAAGGACACTATGAAATAATAAGGGGACAGAAAAAAGTGTTAAGACTTGGGCCCTGCTTTCTGGATATTTTTTGGATATATGGGATGTTGGGATATTGAGGCAGCACATGACAGATGTCACGTGAGTAGATTGGACCTTGAAATGTCATGAATGTGCAGTAACGGGACCTGCCCAACGCTGGTTGATGGCCCACTTGGTCATAATGTCAAAGAAGCTTGATCTGGGAACATAGATTAAATAAGACTATACCTCTCCTAGCACTCCAATCATCTTAGACAGTGCACTGCACAGACATTAAATGACATTGAACCATACAGTTCTCTTTCACTACTGTACATCAAGGAGGAAGGGTATTTATTAAACAGGATTTCAAAAGTGTTCCAACACAGTAAGACTGTATCACTCCTAGCACTCCAATCTTCTTAGGCAGTATACTGTACAGACCTTAAATGTCACTGAACCCCTTTTGCCAAAGGAAAAGAAGGCTGTCAGTTCCATATGCTGGCAGACAGTTACACCCAGATAAAATGAAATATCTTAGGTATGTTTTTTTTATCAGATTTACTTTTATGGTTAGTGTGTACTTATAACAAGTGATGTCGGTTTCTATCTATAGTAGCGACACACAGTTTCCTTTATTTAATTACTTTAAATTTAAACTTTGAGCCATTTAAAGAAAATATTGCAACTATTAATTATAATAACGCAGGAAATAATATTAGTAAAAATGATCATCGCCACTAACATTTATTAGGTGCTTGCTCTGCACCACCACCCTTGTAAATGTTTCAGGGGAAATTTTACATTTAACCTTCTCACAAACCCTGTGAAATGGAGGTGCTATTATGATGATTTTAGAGACTGTAAACTGGAGCCCAAAGAGGCTAAGAGATTCTTCCATGTCATATGTCTAACAAATATTGGGGCAAGAATTTGAGCCATCAGGTTATACATGAATATGACAGAAACTGGGGGCATGCCAGGGAGTTTGGGAAAGATTGGCTTGTGTGATCACTACAGTGACACAGTTAAAGTGTTTCTCTTCTTCTGCAGAAGTAAAAATGGTAAGCGCTGCTGGTATGCAGGACAGGGAGGGACTTCAGAGTTTTAGCTGGAACCTGACAGTGGTGTTTTATTGGTATATGTGCAGGGGCTAGAAGACCCCACTTTGATTTCTTCTCTTAACAAATTATGAAGTCCTGGGGTGAGGAATTGAAGCAAATAAACCAGGATCCTACAATTCCCCAAAGAGTTGGGAGTTGAGTACATAATAAAATTAAAACTTTTTCTATCAGAGCCCCTGTAGCTGTTTGTGTTGTAGAAACCTCCGCTCCTGACTGAATTAGATAACTATATAATGACCCTCCCTTTCTAATTAATAATTAACATCATCTTCATGGAATTTTAGTTACTTAGAGATAAAAGAACCTTCTGTGGTTACAAGTTCATTATGTTTTTGCTTCTGCTTTCAGACAATAGTGTGAACACCAATTTTTCAATATTGGAGAAAGCAATTTGGACAAGTAAAATTAAAAAGCAAAAAAAATCATATTTAATTATAACCCAAGATCTAATGGAAAGTTTAAGGAAAACTTCTTATATGTGGTATATTTGCTTCTCATTTTATTTCTTTCTTAAGTTCTCTAAGACTGCTGGATGGCCTGGGAGAAAAATGCAGGCTTTGTAGTGAGATCTGAGTTTAAAACCCACCCCATCCCTTATTAACTGCATTAACCTTGGACATTTTAAGTTACTTCTCTGGAGTTCATTTTTTTCTCAACAGAAAAATAGGATTAATATTTCTTCTCAGGATTTCTGTGCAGATGAAACATGATGACCCTTGCAAGCACCCAACAGCACCCAGTAGTACATTGTAGGCACTTAATAAACTTTTTTAGCACCTTGCCATGCCCAACCCTCAGCTTGGTGCATTTACAGCTATTCCTCTGGGTCTTTCGGTCCATTTCTATTCAAGTCTTCTTTTTTTCAATTATTTCCAAAGCCAGCTACATTTGGTTATTAAACTATTCTCATGTCCTAAGAGGTTGTTATATAAAATTTCTTGATTGCTTTGTTGTTTAATAATAGGTTTTTTCTCATTATAAAGATATTACTTATTATGATGCTTTGATAAAATACATAGAGGTATAGAAAATAGCATGTTATATTACCTTCCTGTCTCCACCCCATTCATCTTCCCAATGCCTCGTAGATTTATGTTGAAATTATCTCAGGTCATAAATTCCTGGAAGAAAGGATTCTAAGTCTTATATTAATGGAGACACTGTGAGGTCCTTCCTAAATTAAAGGTAGCAATTGTAAAAATGAATTTTAGACAAAACCTGTCCTTTATTTTCTTTTGTCCCAAAGTGTGGTATTTTCAGTATTATTTACAATACATAAAATTACAAGATTTTACCTGCCCAAGAAAGTATATTTCCTGTGTCCATCCACGTACTATGTCACAAAGAATAATCAAAATAAACTCTATGATTTTAAATACTTATCTTGCCCTGCGAAGACAGTTCCTCCCAGGTTATTTTATGAAGTTTTTAAAATCGTTATTCAGAGAAAGACCTGAATCAAACCCGGTTAAACAAATGTGAGCTTACTTTCTCTTTCAAGCAGTGCTGCAGGCAAGGGTGATGGGCTTGGGACCAGTGGTAGTTCCGCAGGCAGTCTGAAATACACAGGTTGTTCAGTGGTTTATTAAACTTGAATGTGACGACAGAAAGCAAATTATCTGTAAGGGAACTTTATCACCAGGGTGTCTGTTCAATAACGATGTCTATTGCTGTTGTGGACACTACACAGAAAGATCAATGACAAGTTGGCCTGAGATTGCCCTTGGAGTAAGCCTCCTCCCACTGACCTTCATTTAGATTCATCCAAGGCATCCTATATCCCCTAAGATGGGGAGCAAAGCCATATTCTAGGGCTCTCAGTTGACCCTTTATAGAAACTGCACATTACTGTGAAATAATTTTTCCATAATTTGCTCTTTCCAGTCTGGCTGAGAATTTCTACATATCTTTTGAAATTAAATAGATAAACTAGGAGTTCCCATCATGGCTCAGTGATAATGAACCCGACTAGGATCCATGAGACTGTGGCTTCAATCCCTGGCCTCGCTAAATGGGTTAAGGATCCAGTGTGGCCATGAGCTGTGGTGTCGTTCGCAGACGCGGCTGGGATCCCATGTTGCTGTGGCTGTGGCATAGGGCAGGCTGGCAGCTGCAGCTCTGATTCGACCCCTAGCCTGGGAACTTCCTTATGCCATGGGTGCAGCCCTAAAAAGCAAAATAAATAAGTAAACATATAAACTCAAGCAAATTCCAGTTAAAAGTTTTATTGGTCAGACACAGAAAAAACAGAACCAATGGGGTAATATAAGAGAAAATTTAGGAGTTCCCATCGTGGTGCAGTGGAAACGAATCCGACTAGGAACCATGAGGTTGCAGGTTCGATCCCTGGCATCTCTCAGCCGGTTAATGATCTGGTGTTGCCGTGAGCTATGGTGTAGGTTGCAGATGCAGCTCAGATCTGGCGTTGCTGTGGCTGTGGCATAGGACGGCAGCCATAGCTCCGATTAGACCCCTAGCCTGGGAACCTCCATGTGCTGCAGGTGTGGCACTGAAAAGACAAAAAAAGCCAAAAAAAAAAGGGGGGGGAGATTTATTATAAGAATTGGTTCACACAATTAAGGAGGCAGGAGGCCGCACAGTCTGCCATTTGCAAGCTGGAGAACAAGAAAGCTGATTGTGACATTCCAAGTCCTTAGAACTAGAGGAGCCAATGACATAAATCCCAGTCCATGTCTGAAGGTCTAAGAACCAGGAGCACTGAGGTCCAAGGTTAGAAAGTGAGGAGAGGATGAGTGCCCCAGTTCAAATGGAGAACGACTTCTCCCTTCCTCTGCCTTTTTGTTACATCGGGCCCTTGCAAGACTGGATGATGTCCATCTGTACTGGTGAGGGCAATCTTGACTCTGTCCATGGCCTCAAATGCTAATCTCTTCCAGAAACACCCTCCCACACATACTCAGAAATGATGTTTTCCAGCCATCTGAGCATCTTTTAGCTCAGTCAAGTGACACATGAAATTCACCATCACAGATGTTAAAATATTTTTTTGAATTTTATTAAAATACAGAGCCAAATTCAAACCAAGTCTTTTTTTTCCCCTTCAGAACAAAGTTTTGATGTTTTTTGCTAATACCTGCAGGACACCAATGCCGGTTCATCTGCCAGGCTTTTCTTAACTCTCAACCAGTGCAAAGCCAAGGATAGATCAAAGTCCATGTGTCTTCAGCTCTTTTGGCCACAACTTATCATATTCCGTTTGATGAGTTGGATATCCAAATTTTTGTCTCTTCCTTGCCCCCTCTTCCCTCCTTTAAAGTTTTCACTACTCAGTAAGTGTCATATTCTAGAACGATTTTGTATTGTTACTGCCTCAAGGACAAGCGAAGATACAGCCTCTCTACAGCAATTCAGATTCTATGCAAAGCTCCTTAGAAAACCTTAGGTTATCATTTTGGTAGATATATCCTTTATCTAATTTTTGCCATAATTTTAACATCAAAATAAATATTAGTGAATTGCCTAGAATGACAACAACAAAGAAAGGATAGAACGGAAGATTTAGTTGATTCGAGCAAAGGAGATTAATTAAAGAATTAATTGAAATCGCAGTTAGGCCTTAATTTTTGTTTCCCTATTGGACTTTTACACTTTTACCTATTATCCATTGCCACATCAAACTGTCCTTCATAATCTGCATTTGATTATTAGTTTACCACCGAAGGAGCAGTCATTTTAAGTCTCTGTTAGCCACTGTTGGGGAAAAGGGCCAGGCCCACAGAGAAGGGAAAGGTGAGCACGTGTGATGTTTCTATGCCCGTAAAAGCAAATGCACTCCCCGCACCACCCGTTGTCCCCATCCTCTCACAGCTTCAAAGTAAGCCCTGCCATTGCTTGCTCAACCCAGACCAACAACTCTGGTGGATTTCCTCTCTTGACACTTATAGACTGTCACTTAAATGTCATATCTACCTGAAGTTAAAGTGAAGTCTACAGCATAAGTATGGACCCTAATCCATTGACTTGTGTCTTTGCAAGAAGAAGGAAAGTGGGGTACAGACACATACACAGAGGGAAGATGATGTGAGGAGAGGTGCCGGAAGTATCATCCCAGAGGGCGGAGGCAGAGATGGGAGTGATGCATCCATAAGCCAGGGAACCCCAAGGGTCGCTGACTGTCACAACTCAAGAAGGCTAGTAATGATCTCTTTCAGCGTCTCCATGAGGAACCAACCTTGCCAAAGCCTTGATTTCAGACTTCTGTTCTCCAGACCTGTGGGACAATAAATGCCTGTTCTTTTAGGCTACCTGGTTCCTGATACTTTGCTATGGTGGACCTGGGAAACCAATACAAAGCCCAACTTCCCCTCCGGCTCCATCTCTGTGTGGGATGACTGGAGTGGGGAGAATCCAAGACAAAGTTTGGTCTTAAGCCTAAAGGCTTCCCCACAAAGTTGAAAATGATCTCAAAAGCCCAGGAGGGAGGGAGGGACGTTAAGGAGGCCAGGGGAGGGTGGGAGCAAGAAAGCCCATCAGCTGCATAAAGCAGTTTCCTCTGTTTCCCTCTGGCCTGTTGGCATTCTGAAGGGATGTGTTACAGAACTCCTTCATCTTCCCATTGACCACAATTAGCCAGGAATGGGTTTTTACATGAAATCTCCCAAACATTTGGTGTAAAAGAAAATTCTATGCAATTGAAGTAAACCCAACTGCATTTCTTCCTCATTCTTGGGCACCACTGGTGGTTTCTTGGGTCAGAAATCTGATGACAGCTCCACCATCCTGCCAGTTTGCTTGAGCTCAGATACGGCAATGTTTCTGCTGACCATGTTTGAGGTTCAGTGCTATATTTGAGCATCCTTAGGGTGTTCACTCCCATTGTAACATGTAAATCTATTCTTTTACATTCAGGCTTTCAACTTTCAAACATGTTTTCTGGAACTCATCACATACAAAAGAATAGAAAAGCCTGTTATGACCCTTTGAGCATTTTTTCCCATTATGATTTATCACTGGATATTGAAGATAGTTCCCTGTGTTATATAGTAGGACTTTGTTATTTATCCATTCTATATTATACTAGTTTGTATATGCTAAGCGCAAACTCCGGATCCATCCCTCCCTTACCCCCAAGTTGTTTTTCAATGACATCTATTTTAAGTGAGTTATGTTATCCCTGATTGTAATATCACAGATAATATTAAATTTAACTTAACAGTGTGATACTTCTACTTTTTGTTTATTGAAAGGATGTTATTAACCCATAATTCCTCCCTTGGCATAAGGGAAGAAGTTTTTTCCTAAGTTGCATTTTAAAGGAATTCACTTATAAGTGCTTCTGTCTCACCCAGATGCAGGTGAGGACATACCGTTTCTGTCACCAGCAATTGGGTTTCCATGCAGAACTGCTCAAAAATCATAGGGCACCATTTTGGGATAACCCTGCTTTGTAGGGTGATAGAATATTGTGGATTTGGGAGCTTTTGCCATCTGTTACTAAAGCCCCCAGAAAGAAAAGATCAGCATTTTTAAAGGTCCGGTGTCCCCAGACTGGTTTTGATTTATAGGACTGACAAGGTCAGCTCTTCAATGGCTGGAACTGAGAGCCTCATATTGAGAAAGAGAGATTCAATTTATCTCATAATTCCAGATATGCTCCTATCCCCTATGGATCTGGAGTCCCCAGATGACAGTGGGGGAACAACTGCTTCTCCATGAGATAGGTAATTTACTATGTTGTGAATTAGATGACCTCTTTTCACATAGAGAAAATTAAGTCCTGTGTCACACCTTTATTTTTTTCCACTTGCTACTTTATCATCTTTGACATTTCTCTGATACTATCAATGTTTTAAAAAGAGCCTACAGGTAGGTCAAGGCTAACCATTCTTTTCTAGACCAGAAAGAGATTAACATTTTCAATTATTTTTATCTAACTCCATCACTATTCATGAGTATTAAGAGGAGCTCAGAGTTTGCTATCAAGCTGATAGCTACAGGTCAGTCAGTAGTCTGAACTGGGGAAACTAAAACAAAGTGAAAAGTTTGAAACCTCATCAAGAAACAAACATGAAAATAAAACTACCCTTCAACTGGATTTAGACACTCTGTTCATGGAATAAAGAGAGATGTGGAAATATTCATTGAAAAATACTCTTTATAGTATTGAAAAATACTTTCTCTAAAAATACTTTAGCCCCCAAGGCCAAATACTAGCTCTGTAGCTAATTCCTCACTCATAAAATTGCCCCCAAAAAACAGATTCAAAGCAACAGGTCATTGTATACTTAGCCCGTATTTGCAGGAATAAATGTGTGTGGTACAGCTGTGTATGAAGAAAGATCGGGTCAGTTTTTTCATACTCAGAACCCCCTGGTGGTTCCTCTGTAGTAAGTTAATCAGTCTTCTAGCAACAAGTTCTGTGCAAGTAACATCATGAATCCTGTGCGGTGTCTATTCTCTCCACTCTACTTTCACTACTGCCATCCTTAAACAAGTTCAATAGTTTCTTCAAGAGATTGGACTTGTCCAGGAGTTCCCTTCGTGGCTCAGTGGTTAACGAATCCGACTAAGAACCATGAGGTTGCGGGTTCGATCCCTGGCCTTGCTCAGTGGGTTAAGGATCCGGCGTTGCCGTGAGCTGTGGTATAGTTTGCAGACGCGGCTCGGATCCCGTGTTGCTGTGGCTGTGGCGAAGGCCGGCAGCTACAGCTCCTGTTAGACCCCTAGCCTGGGAACCTCCATATGCCGCGGGTGCGGCTCTAGATAAAAGGCAAAAAGCCAAAAAAAAAAAAAAGAGAGAGAGAGATTGGACTTGTCCAGTTGTAAGGGCTTAGAACCCAATTTCCCTTCTTTTGGCCTCACCTGCAAGTTATGGAAGTTCCTGGGCTGCCAGGAATTGAATTTGAGTTGTGAATTTGACCTATACCACAGCTGTAGCAACACCAGTTTCTTAACCCACTGTACCACAGCGGGAACTCCAGAACCCAATTTCCAGTACTTTAAAGCATTGATTCATATAACTGGGGCATCCAAGGAAAACTGTAGGCTTCAGGCATGGTCCTCACAGATGTCATATCATCTCTACCTCTCTCTCTCTGTCTTTTGGGCTCTCTTATCTTTGCTTGGCTTCTATAAGGTGTGATCTCTGTGGCACACAGAATGACTGCCAACAGTTCTAGATGCCTATCTCCAGATTTAACAATTCAGCAAAAAGAGATCATTTCCTCAAATAGTTCCTGGTTTTGGTGGATTCCTAGTTCTAAACCAATCAATGAAAATAGAAGAATAGGGTCTCCTGATTGGCCAGGCCTTGGTCCTTGCCTGTCTTTAGACTAGAGGTAGTATGAGAAACAGCTTCCCCATTAGAAAAGTAACAGCCCTTCTCCTACACATTTACAGAAATCTGTGTTATGATATATAACACAGTGGGATCATTTCTAGTTATGGAACTATCTAAAGCCCTCCTGACCTATATAGGCCTGGTATACAAGAGGTATGTAGTAGATTTTTATGAGTGAATGAGTCCAGTTTTTTATCCCTTCCATGGCTACTGTTGTCACCTGTATGCTTCATTAAGCATAATCATGTGTTTTGGGGCTTCAGAGGGGCAGACCTATTCAAGAGTTGTCTTAGCCTTAACAGAGTCCTTTATTAATGTTTGAAACAATGGGTCTAGGATGGCACAGAGCTTTAGTTAGTAGAACTTTTGGCTGCTGCGCTTATGTGATGCAGTTAATGTGCCATGCACCGTTCTGAGTGCTGCACATCTTTACAACAACCCCTTGAATAGAGTTACTTTTATTATTGCAATATCACAAATTAAAAATTTAGACACAGAGATGTTATCTTATCCAAAGCCACATAGTTCAAAACTGGTTCAAGCCTGATTTGAGTCTAGACAATTTAGTTCCAGAACATATGTTCTTATTCACTACACTATATTGCTAGGATAAGCAAATGGCTGAATTTCCCAAAAGAGCAGTTCTGTCAACTCCGTTTTGCACCCACATCTGGATTATACCTAGGCAGAAGTCACAGAAGTGTGGTGAGATTTAATGGATGCTACTAAAAATTATGAATTCTTCTACGTATTCCCTTCCTCACTGACCTTCTCCATGGTTTGTCACTCTCTCTCTCTCTGGAGGCTTAGCTCTTTTACTTACCTCTTTGTGAAAAACAGTTGGAAAGATTAGAACACTAAACCAGTGCCAGGCATGATATCTTATAGGGGCATTGTACAGTTGTTTTGTAAAATGACTTTCTCATGTCATAGGGCATGTAGGAAATTGGACGGGAATGTTCTGAGGATAAAGAGAAAGGAGAGCCTTGTGAGAGACTGCAGAGCTAGCTGGGCCCTATAGCTGGGTAGTAACAATATGTGCGTGTAATGGAAATACAAAAATTAGGGGTTCAAGGATGGAAATGACATTGGGAAAAACATTTGTACAGCATTTTGTAGTTAATAGAACCTTTCACATATCTTATCTAGTTAGAAGATCATCATCATAATATCCTGAGTAATTAAAAAAGAAAGACCGATGTTGACCAGAAACTCTCAACTAGGGGTGATTTTGCCCTCCAGGGAACATTTGGGAGATGTTTTTGTTTGTCACGAGCTGGGAGGAGGGCCAGAGCTACTAGAGTACAGTGGGTGGGGGACCGGGATGTTACTGAATATCCTCCCCAGGGCGAAAAATTATCTGGTCAAAAATGTCAGGGAGTTCCCATTGTGGCTCAATGGGTTAAGAACTCAACTAGTGTCCATGAGGATGTGAGTTTGATTCCTGGCCTTGCTTAGTGGGTTAAGGATCCAGCATTGCTGTGAGCTGTGGTATAGGTCACAGACAGGGCTTGGATCCTGTGTTGCCACGGCGATGATGTAGGCTGGCAGCTGAGTCTCCGATTTGACCGCTAGCCCAGGAACTTCCATATGCCACAGGTCCTAAAAAGGAAAAAGGAAAAGCAGAAAAGAAAATGTCAGTAGTACCAAGGTTGAGAAACCTTGTCTTAGAGCATGAGCAGTTTGGCCAGGTCATACACTTAGCAAGTCCCAGGGTCAAGGCTAGGATCCAAGTCATGTGATAACAAATCCTTTAGTTGTTTCTTTATTCATATCATTTGGCATTTTAATCCAAATTCCATTTGGGAGTTTCAAATGGTATAAATTATCACTACGCCTCTGTGCTTCAATAGAATCACCTCACCCCTCAAAGCGTTCAATATACTGTAAGCCCATGTTGCCTCATGGAAAATAATTCCATGTTCAAAACATAAATGTCACCTTCCTTCCTTATTGTTGGTCCTCATATGCCAACATTTCGTAGTTTTCAGTGAATTATTTTGTAAATGGTAATATAATTAAGTCCTTTAAGGCTATTTTTATGATTATCGAAGGAATTAGGATTTAATCACCACTCTATTTTTGTAAATGCATCTGCTCTTTGGCTAATAGGGTGTCATATGGTCTTTACTGAGCAACTGTTATCTGTGTATCTGTGGTGTAAATAAACAAAGGGCCTCCTTGTCTGTATCTCGTACATTGATCTGGGGTGACCTAGTTAATTTGTAATATTGACTTCAGGTTGTCAGACATGATGGTGAAATGCAAGCAGGCTGTTTTAATTACTATATTAAAAGGAAGTATGTTAAGAGAATGTTGTCCCATTTTCTCCATGTATACCAATACTAAACAAGATGATAGGGTTTTGTTTTTTGTTACTTTGTTTATTTTGGCCATACCCATAATATGCAGAAGTTTCAGGGCCACTCCTCGAACTTGTTCCATGGCAGTGAACTGAGGCACAGTAATGATAACACAAGATCCTTAACCTGCTGGGCCACCAGGGAACCCCCAACAAGAGGAAGTTTTCAAGATAAAAGTGAACCACTACCTAATCAATACCAGGAATCTCACTGATCCTATCTGAAACGATTTTTTTTTTTTTACCATCATCTTACCTGTTGGTATCATGAGCACCCTTTAAAGCTAAAACTGAAAAAGTTAAGCAAATTGTCTCTAGTCACACAGCTCAAGCTGACAGAACCGGAACTTGAACGCCCATCCATCTGACTCCAGCATCCTTTGAAGAATTCGCACACTATCATACCGTCTTATCAGCCTGAATCAGCTTCTCCATCCCTAAGAGCTTTCACAAAAAGGTTTACACATATTCATTACTTAATCTGTCTATATCTTCCTGTGATTTTTTTTTTAAATGTTTAGTCAAAAGTTCTAGTAAATCAGACTCACTCCATCCTAGTCCTGTTTGTGAAGGATTCTGTAAAGGTCGGCACTAGGGCCGAGTGGTTCACCAACTCTGAATCCTTTTAACATAGTATTGACTTTTCTCTTACGATATTTATTCATTCCATCCCTTGACAGGTGCTTCCAGGGCATCTACTACCTTTAATTCTTTGTACTCAGTCCAGGAGATTGAGTCCTAAAACAGACACAGTCTCTGTCCCCAGGGAACCTAAATATTCCATGTAATTGGACAGTTAGCAAGTAAAGAAAACTTCTGGATTGTGCTTAAGGAGAGGAAATAAAGTGCCTACCAAAAACGGAGAATAACAGGACACAGGAAATCCTTTAGACACGGGAAATCCTTTAGACACGTGAGTCAGGAAAAGTCTATTAAGGAAAATCTACCTCCAGGTTGAGTCCTAAGAGGGTCTGAAGGTGGCAGTGTTGTCCTGATGTCAAGGCAGAGAGAACAGCAAATAGGAAGGCCTTGATATGGGAAGGGGTTTCAGATGCTCTAGAAACTTGCAGAAGGCCAGTGTGACTAGAACTCATTGAAGGGTGGAAAGATTAAGATGGGAGTTCCCATTGTGGCTCAGCGGGTTAAGGATCCATGAAGATGTGGGTTCGATCCCTGGCCTCGCTCAGTGGGTTAAGGATCTGATGTTGCTGCAACCTGTGGCATAGATCACAGATGTGGCTTGAATCCAGTGTTGCTGTGGCTGTGGCGGCAGCTGCAGTTTGGATTCAACCCCTAGCCTAGGAACTTCTGTATGTTTCAGGTGCGGCTCTAAAAAGAAAAAAAAAAAGAGGGGGGGGGGGAGATTAAGATGAAATAAAGTAGGCAAGAAAAGCCAAAGCCAAATCCTTTAGGCCTTGTAGGGTCTAGGAAAGAATATATTTTGAGTGCAATATAGAGCCAAGGAAGAAACTTTAAATCTGGGAAGTGATGTAATCTGATATGTTAAAAGATCACCTGGCCTTTGACTGAAGAATGCATTTAAGGGGCAGGAATAGAAATAGGCAGATCATTTAAGAGGCTTTTGATAGGATGGGTGAGAAAGAACACAGAGGTATATGGAATGATTTGCCAACGGAGACCTGCCATGTAGCACAGGGAACTCTACCCAATATGCTATAATCTTTACGGGAAAAGAATCTAAAATACATGTGTGTACATGTATAACTGAATCACTTTGTTGTACAACAGAAATTATCACAACATTGTTAATCAACTATACGTCAATAAAACTTTAAAAAATGAAAAAATATGTAAAAGTTTTAAAATAAAATTTTAAAAAAAGAAGAAGCAGAAGAGATAGAAGTGGGTAGAAAGATACAATAGAGATTCAATAGACATTTACCTTGAATGAGCCATCTGTGTACATTTCTTATTTCTCCAGCTAGCCTCTAAACCAGGATGTGGATCTTACTCATCTTTGCATGTTTCCCTTCTGCTGTAGTCATGTTGAAAACAGGGTGCTCTCATATCTTTCCTGTTCCAGTTTTCCATCTGTTACCGAGAGTGTTTTCTTCCCACCTGGTAGTAGCTATCTGTCCCTAATCGTGGGCCCTGAGATGTGCCATCCACATTTGCTTTTCTGCCAAAGTGGTACCATGTTGTGGGACATTTTAATTTTTTTAAGTTCAATTCTTGCATCTCATAAAAATTATATTGTCTAGCATATTTCAGAAAGAAATATGCTTACCAATAACTCCTTTAATTTAAGCCTCCCATCTGAAAGAAAGCACTTGCAGTGAAAATGCTTAAAGTGGCCAATCAAGGGATTTTTTTCTTATTCTTCAGCAGTTTTAAGACTAATAATAATCCACAATGAGCCTTGCCTTTACATAATGTGGTTAGAGCTGCCAAAGAAAGTGATTACGACCTAACATTTCTAGTAGTTATTCCAACAGAATGTTGAGACCATATTAGCAAGAAAGGTGTTAAAAGTACTAAATAAGTCACACATTCTAATTATTATATCTATGTGGGCCTAGATGAATATCCTAAATAAAGATGAGGCTTTCAAGTGATGTAGCCATGATTTAATATTTTGCAAAACAGGATGCCAGAAATAATTTCCATTTGGTCATAGGGGATCAACTTACCATTTTTGGTTTATTTGCTTTGATTTCAGAATTACCATTTCTGAAGATGGAAGCCTCAGGATTGTCAATGTGACTAAATCTGATGCTGGAAGTTATACCTGCATAGCCACTAACCATTTTGGAACCGCTAGCAGTACTGGAAACCTGGTAGTAAAAGGTAATTACTAACCCAGAGAACACATGGATTAATATATGTGTCCTCTTTGCGAGTGATGTAATCTATTGAAGTGATGTCCTTCCTATTAATATGTATAAATATCAGTGTGTTGCTAAATTAATTCATCATGGCAAACATGATATGATTAATAATTCTTAGAGAACTGTTGGTAATGAATATGACTGAAAGGCTATCTTATTTCGGCATCATCCAATACAATTTTGAGAATTACAGCCATTGTATCTATTATAGTATTGTAAGTAATGTTATCTTCAGTCCTTTAATTAAATTTCTTTCAAGTCTCTATAGATTTGAAATTCATGTCTAGGAACACTGTGCTAACAAATTAAAAACCCACGACTCAAATACTATTTTTAGCCGACTCTGTTTAAACAATGACACTGGCGATTTTTAACAGATCTGCCTGCATTTTTCAAAGGTATGGATATGGATTATTATACTAATAAAGGGCTTTGACCACCTCTGTACTTTGCTTTAGTCACCCAGCCAACCCTGTCAGTTTTAAGGAAATGGAATTTTCCACATAACTTAGCCTGGGTGCTTTATAGTAGGTGACAGAACGTCCTTTCTTCTCTTGGCACAGTGCATGATCTGAGTCTAATCCAAGACCAGGTTGATGGGATGGACTGAAAATATCAAGTAAGGATTTTAAAGGATGAGATTTTAATTTGCATACCTGTCACTTTGTATCTTGCCAAGTCATAGAATTTTTGAGTTCAGGGATCTTGGCAATCATCTGACTGAGGAAGATAAAGCTCAGGTTGCTGCATTTCTCAGGGTCAACAGGAGCAGATGAGGGATGTGAATCCAGGAACTCTGCTTCCGCATTTGCCCTGCTTCTTTCTACTTTACCAGGAAATCTCCTTTTTCCTTTTTCTCCATAATAGATATAGATGTGTTACAGCATTTGATTTCCCTCTTGACCATTTGTGGCTCCCTCTGTGAAGTAAGATAGCCTAAGGCAAACAAAAATATCTCCAAAAGAATAGTTGCCTCTATTTTAATTTAAAGAAGAAAGCTAAAAATCACCTAATTATGTATTTCAGGGGCCTTAGAAGTTGGAAAAAGTACTGCCGTTTAGGGAAGCCTTTTTCTCATAAATGTTCTTGTCTATGCAGATGGAAAACTACAAGTCCAAGAGTCAGGCGTAAATCTGTGTTTTAAATTCACTCCAGCTATTTCATTCTATTAGTTTTTTCACCCAGAGCAATAGCTGGGTGTATGACACTGTGTTCACTCTATTTCATGGGCAAAGGAAAAGGAATTTCGATGACGCTTGTAAAACAGAATTTCAGCTAGAGGTCTTTGCTCATGGATAAAAGCTACAGAAAGCTACGAAAGGAAACTTAGTGATGAACTAGGACCGGGAGGAACCCCACGGTTTCAGGGCTATTAGTGACAAAGCTGAAGCCTAATTATAGATTATCTGCTAGTTATGGAGGTAGAAGAGAATAATAGGCAGCAGTCTCAGGTCGTGATTTAGAGGCTAGGCTTAGCGTCAGAGAGATCTGACTTGATTGATTGATTGATTGATTGATTGATTGATTGTCTTTTTGCCTTTTCTAGGGCCGCACCTGCAGCATGTGCAGGTTCCCAGGCTAGGGGTCTAATCGGAGCTGTAGCCGCAGGCCTAGGCCACAGCCACAGCAACGCGGGACCCGAGCCGCATCTGAGACCTACCCCACAGCTCATGGCAATGCCAGATCCTTAACCCACTGAGCAAGGCCAGGGATCGAATCCACAGCCTCATGGTTCCTAATTGGATTCGTTAACCACTGAGCCACGACGGGAACTCCAGGTCTGGCTTTAAATCTCATTTCACCTGCTTTCTGGCTCCGCGACCTTGTGTAAGATAATTAAGTTGTGTGGTTAATAGCAGTGCTGGCTTCATAGGGCTGTTTTGATGGCTAGGACAATCCATATGAAGGGCTGGTGCCTGGTACATAGGAAATATTAGTAGTTGTTTTGTTGCTATTGTTTGTGTTTTAATAAAATAGCTATCCATACATTCTGGATATTATGGATATAGAAGTTCATGAAGTTTACACCCCAACCTATTAGAATAAAGGGAAGTGAGCTTGCCCCAAAGATGTGATTGAGAGGGTGAAAGAGTATAAACCCTTAACGTAAATGTCTTTTATATCCTGCTATGTACGGCTGAATCCGGGGTGTTTTCACATGGAGGAACAAGTTATGTCCTGTGTTTGTTTAGCATCCTTCTCATAAGCCTTGACTTTGTCAGCTCTCAAATGCTTGGCAGAAAGGAAAGTCCTCTAGTTCCCACAAGAGTTTCTGTCTCAGCAGTAGCACCAGCCCCAAGATAAAAGCATTCCCAACTGTGCATACAGTTCCCTCCTGCTCCTCTTCTGCCAAATTACGGTGCAGAGCTGGGAGAGGCACCAATGATGGAATGCCCCGTGAGCACCTCATTTGGGTGGATATAATGTTGCTATCATAGTAACTTCTACCTATTTTAAGAAACATAATACTTTATTTCTTGCCTTCTAGCAAAATGTAAACAATGATTTGCCATGTTTGGTATAAGAGATCATTTTAGGGAATTTAGAGTTAAACTGATTTTTTTCAGTATTAGTAATTATACATTTCTTTCAGTGTGTATTAGGAAAATGCTAGTTTTTCAATAATGGCAATGATTTTTAAAAATCTCCTTTTAAAATAGATGTATGTAAACAAGTGAGTCAGTATAAAGAAAAATATTAAATATGCATTATTATAAAAGGATATGCAGGAGTTCCTGCTGTGGGGCAGTGGGTTAATGATCCAGCTTATCTCTGTGGAGGTACCGGTTCAATCCCTGGCCCAGTGGTGCAGTGGATTACAGCTGCAGCTTGGATTTGATCCCTAGCCCCAGCACTTTCAAACGGGGCCAAAAAAGAAAGATAAATAAACAAAAGGATATGCAAAAAAGTGTAAAGGTGGTATATGAAGATTGGGAATGTGATTTAGCAGCAATTTTCTGGAGAATTCCAGTAGACTTACAGAAAGGACTTAGAGGGACACGTCACAGCATCAGTACACCACTGCTTCTGCTGGTCACATGTCCTGCTGAGGCAAATGAACACTTTAGAGACTTAGATTTTTTTTAATAAATGGAGGGCCAAGAAAGATAGGGCAGGAAGAGCCCGGTGGCCTATGGAAAGAGGAAGGCAGAGACCTGTATGGATGATCAAGTATGGTGTGCCCTATCTGACTGGCAGGTGGAATTCATTCGTTTCAAAGCAGAGTTCTTTCTGGGCTTGGCCGCTGGTGTTCAGCAGTCATCACTTTCTCCACACAGGCCCTCTGATTCTTATATCATTTTTCCAGGTGAGGTGGGAAAAAATAGGTATGAGCTTTATCTGCTTAATATGTTCACAGGACTTAATCCTGTCCCTTGAGTAAGGTCAGAAAATGTTGAAAAGGACATTTATTTCCTGTTACTTGGTTCTGATGCCCATTAGTGTTAATGAGAAGGACACGTGTGTGCAGAGGGATACCCGGACTGCCAGGTCTCCAAAAAGGACATTAACATAAATGGAGAAATACAATTTAGAAATCTGCACCATAAAGCATGATAAAAGCAGGGAAGACTGTTCTGAACTCCACATGAACTGTCCCAAGCCCTGAATCACACATCGAAATGCTTGAGCCCTGCACCTTTAATGTAAATGTAATAGTTTAGCCCAAAAGATGATGGAGCGCTGTATTTTAATTCAATTTTGAGATCTACAAAAGGACTAATTTATCAGAGACTGTGTGCTTTAACCTTAAAATGTGCTTATATTCATTTTGATCTCCTTAGCTGTCTGGGATTAAAACACTGTGAAGGTCAGACATCAGAACACATCTTCTCTAACCTTTTTACAATAATTCTACCATTAACAATGCTTTTAAAATCTAATTCTCTTCCTCCCCACCTCCACTCTTCATGTTAGGAGAGAAACTGAAGACACTGTCAAACACAGGAGCAGTAAGTAAAGTTGCGGGGGGAGGGGGCACAGTGAGAGGACTGATCCATTATAGCAGTTATAGCAGGTGTAAAATAAATCTCTAGGAGTTCCCATCATGACTCAGTGGAAACAAATCTGACTAGTATCCATGAGGACACAGGTTCAATCCCTGACCTGGCTCACTGGGTTTAGGATCTTGTGTTGCCATGAGCTGTGTAGTTCGCAGACACGGCTTGGATCCTGTGTTGCTCTGGCCGTGCTGTAGGCCAGCAGCTACAGCTCCAATTGGACCCCCTAGCCTGGGAACCTCCACATGCCACTGCTGCAGCCCTAAATAAATAAATAAATAAATAAATAAATAAAATTAATCTCTAGAAGGCAATCACAAAATGGAGAAATATTCAGATATACAGCAGGCTTTCAAACTGCAGAGTTTTGACAGGTGCTCAGGGGGCTCTTGGTTATCATCCCATCCTCTCAGTTTCTAAAGTCGACTGATTCTATATTTTAAGCTCATTAGAGTACATTTAGGATTTGATTTGCTATTTCATTTTAAGCAAGAACAGGTCACAAGTCGGACCCCTGGATCCTAACAGAAAACATAATATCTGACCTTTCATCGTAGAGGTGCTTTAGCAATTGTCAACATCATTAAAAATTATCTGGAAGGCAGGCTACCTTTACATGCAATTTCATTTTTATCTCCATAGAGGAGTTAAAGGCATGCTGTTTTGCATGACACCAGTGTCTTTGATGTACAGGTTTCTTATGGCAGGTATTTTGAAGTAGCAGTCCTAAAGAAGAGCAGCTTTTCTTTGTCGTGGATGTAGTTCAGCGAGATAACTATGGTAATAGCAACCCCAGCTCTTACTGATCACCTCCAGGGCTCAAAATGAAATGTAGGGCTTTAAGCTATGCATAGTTATCTAGCTAAACTGCATCCAGAATGACCTTCAGTAACTCTGTGGCTGGTGGTTCCAGACTATATTTTGAGAAACCCTGTCCTGCATCAAAGAACTATACATGCCACCCAGTAAGTGGAAGTTCAGTGGAATGCTTAAAAGAAGTGCATATTACCAGTGCCTCACCCCTAACCTAACAGATCTAAATATTATTTAAATTTTTACTTTTTTATTAAAGTATAAGTGATTTGCAGTGTTGTGTCAATTTCTGCTGTATGGCACAATGACCCAGTCACACATCCACACACATTCTTTTTCACATACCGTCTTCCGTCATGTTTTATCCCAAGAGACTGGATATAGTTCACTGTGCTGTACAGTAGAAGCTCCTTGCTTATCCATTCTAAATGTAAATGTTTGCATCTACCAACCCCAAACTCCCAGTCCATCCCACTCCCTCCCATATTCTGGACAAAACTGTAATTCAAAAAGATACATGCACTGCTACATTCATTGCAATACTATTCACAATAGCCAAGACATGGAAACAACCTAAATGTCCATCAACAGATGAATGGATTAAGAAGATGTGGTACATAAATACAATGGAATACTACTCAGCCATAAAAAAGAATGAAGTAATGGCATTTGCAGCAACATAGATGCAACTAGAGATTATTATGCTAAGTGAAGTAAGTCATAAAGAGAAAGACAAATACATATGATATCACTCATATGTGGAATCTAATATATGGCACAAATGAACCTATCTACAAAGCGGAACCATGCTCACAGACACAGATAACAGACTTGTGTTTACAAATCTAAATCTTTACATATGAGATCTGAAAACTCTACATTTTTAATAAACACTGCTTGATCTTCTGTACACCAAAGTCTAAGGAGACTGCATTTTCAGGAGTTGGCAAACTGTGGCCCACAGGCCAGATCCAGCTACCCACCTAGCTTTCTATAGCTCAGTAGCTCAGAATGGTTTCCACATGTATAGCTGGTTGAAAAGAACTCTAAAGAATAATAATACTTTCAGATATGTAAAATTTTATGAAGTTATTTCAGTGTGCATAAGTGATATTTTCATGATATACAGCCATGTCATTTGTTTATACATAAATGGCTGTTGTTTTGTCATGACAGCAGAGATGAGAGACCATGTAATATATAAGTACCTGCTTAAATACCCTCAATTTTGCCTCTTGACCAGCAAAGCCTAAAACATTTACTTTTCAGCCCTTTACAGAAGAAAACTTACTAATCCCTTCTTCTGATAACTATTTTCCTTCCCCAAAGAGATCTTCAACATTTGTTCCAAAGTGTAGCTGAGCCAGGTTCCACACAATTTGAAATTTTCACAACTCCTTGAGTCTTATTACAAGCTAGAATTGGGAAGGAGCTTTCTTTCCCAGGCCCTTCGCCTGCCCCCATTATCAAAAGAGTTGACCTAGGGAGTTCCCTTTGTGGCACATCAGAAATGAATCCAACTAGTATCCATAAGGATTCAGGTTTGATCCCTGGCCTCGCTCAGAGGTTGGGGGACCTGACGTTGCTGTGGCTGTGGCGTAGGCCAGCCGTTGCAGCTCTGATTGGCCCCCTAGCCTGGGAACTTGCTTACGCTGCAGTGTGGCCCTAAAAAGCAAAAAAAAAAGAAAGAAAGAAAGAAAGAAAGGAAGAAAGAAAGAAAGAAAGAAAGAAAGAAAAGAAATTGTCCTTCTGTTTTAACTGTAGGAAATTGAGAAATATCAACCTTTCCATGTGTAGCGTGACTGACACGGTAATGCAGTCTTTTCAATTGGAATCTTTCTTAAAAATGAGTTCGAAGCAGCCCACATCTTCTATGTAAAATTATTCAAGGTTTTATCCATATTTGACTAGGGATCAATCAGAAATCAGTAACCAGCAATGATGTTTGGCTGTTAACCCACAACAAAAGCTTTTAACATTGGGCTCTTGTAACAGAATACATTTCAACCTAATTAGATGCCTTCCACTGGAACCAATTATTTCTAGGCAATAATTAAGTGTCTTTCTAATAGGATTAACTCAAATTCTGACCCAAGGCATCTAGACTAGGTAGGAAAAGTTTGTTTTTGGAAGTGCTAACTGCTAATTATGTTAGAACACCCCCCCCCCCAGTACATTTCAATACTGGATCCTACTGGATCTGCGAAGACCTGCCCCCTAGAGATTGCACCAGCTAATAAAATAGGGGAAGCCTAAGCAAGAGTCTGTCATTGTGCCTCTTGTTCTTCCTGTGTCCACAGAGCATGATATAACCGGGAGCTCTCTTTTACCAAGACAAAAATGCAAGATTTTGATGAAACAGCAAAATTATTTCCCCTGAGATTCTCGTGAACGCTAATGAGGGGACACATAGATTTAGCAAACTGTGTGCCTTTAGCAATATCTGTCATGGATATGATCTTCCTTTTGTCAAATTCTCTCTGTAAAAAAGTTTTATAATGCTGAGATTCAGATTTATGAGGGCAGTCTCCTCTGACTCCATCCTTTCCATCATTTCTCCATCCTTGGTCTAGAAGAAAGGCCTAATTCCTAACTATCATGCTTCTTCTCTATGCCAACTCTGTCCTCCTAGGAAGGCCTCTATGCTCAAGGCAGGTTTAGCTTCCTTTCCTTTAGTATAAAAGACACAGTGTAGACCAACAAGATTTTGAAAAATTATCATCCTTACTAGTAATCAGGGAAATGTAAAATACCAGTGTAATATGATTTTTTACATATAAGAGTGGCAAAGAGTAGAGATCTAACAAAAACTTTGGTTGGTAAGAATGTGAGGAAAATGATACTCACACACTATGAAGTAGCAATGCAAACTGGAATAGACACTATGGAGAACAAGTAAAAATGAACAAGTTCAATCTCCATGGCCCAGCAATTCCATTTCAGGGTATTTATTCCAGAGGAAATTACGTATGTTCTGAGGTAGGCTTGCAAAGATGTTCGTTATGATGTTGTTTGTAATAACCAAAAGAAAAATATGCAAGCAAATTAAAGGGTAATGCAGATGGTGGTATTTCATATAATGCATGTAATATGACTTAATAGAAAATTAGTAATAAAAATAATACCATGTAATGTTTAGACATAAAAATGCATGCTTAACATAAATGCTTACTTGTGATTATATTTGTGAGGAAAGGGATCTAGTGTAAGGTTACATGAAAGGACTTTAGCTGTATTGATAGTGTTTTACTTGAGTAAATTTTAATGTATATTCAGAGGGGAAAATGGCTGGAGATCCATGGAAAAATTTTAGAGTATTAATTCTAGAAATTGGAATATTAGTATTGGTAAACATTTTTTGTCGCTTTATGTGTATGGTGTCTCAAATTAAAAAGAAAACCTCAGGCCAGAGTTCCTCTGCACGGTCAGATATGGTAGTCAAAATCATCCAGAGAATGGATCTGATTTTCTACCTCTCTCCCAAATACTATAGAATAGAGAAAACCTTGTTACTAGTTATATTTAACCCATTTAATCCAAGTATTTTTCTTTTAAGAAAAAAACTGTACTGTAGAATGAAATAAATGGTTTCTTTCTTAATGAGTACTTACCAAAGTAAACAAGACAAACAAACAAAAAAAGCAAACAGAACATGAATCTTTGGCTTCATTAAATGTGAAGCACGTAATTAATTTCTTTTCTGGCCATTCAAAGAGACTTGTGTTGTACTGATTCAGTTTAATTGAACTTATTACCACAAGCAGATAATAAGAAGTATATTGAAGATATCCATCTGGCTTGCACTGAAAACCTCACATGTTTCATTCTTCATGGCTGTCGTAGGCCATACTAATTGCCTCATTTCAGCTGTTTTACAATCAGTGTGATTTAGCTATTAATGTGATAAAGCCCATACTTGAGAGGAGGTTGATATTAAAAAGCATAGATCTCTGACCTACCTCTGCTACCACTTCCGAACACATCCCCAACATTATTAAGGTGATATATTTTTCAAATACATAAATAAAACCCCTCTCTTTCTCGTGCACATCTAAGTTACGTCTGTCATCTTACGTCTTGCTGTAGAGCTGTTCCCCTCTTAAAGGAAAGTATTGGTTTATGTCGAGCTTTTCAGTCATAAAACAGTTCCAAATCCATGGGGTTTATTTTCAAATATAGTGTGTTTTTTTTTTAATAATTTCTAAAGCTGAAATGGATTTTAAATGGCTAGTTGTGTGATAAATAAGGAGGAACATAAAATGGAGCCTTATGTTCTGTTCCTAAATACCGTAGCTTCCTGTGATTTGCGAATGTTGCTTCATCATGCAGACTGGTTTTATATGGACATTCTCTCTCATAAGCAGAGGGGTGTGTGTGTGTGTGTGTGTGTGTGTGTGTGTGTGTTTCAAATCATCGCTCTCCTTGTATTTTAGAGGTGGTCCCACGGGGGAAGCCAACGCTTTGTTCCCAAATTTGAAAAGTAAAATTTGGTCTATTTTACACCCTGAACCAGAAGAGAGATGTGTCAGAATAATTCATAAGTGACTTTCACTTACTTTCCTTTCTTGGCGTCTGTTTTCTATGCCAGAGGCGGGAGGGATATTGCCCTCTCAAAGGAGTAACCTCACCAAACCATGACTGAATTTCTCTGGCTGTCATAGGCAATCAAATCTAAGAAAACCATCCAAAAGACTGTGTAGGCCTTTAGGTTAAATACAGAATCTGACCAAGATGAAAGCAAGATAATTAACATTTTCATCAACTCTCTCTGATTTACTCTAGCAAGATCCATTTCTAAAAGGTTAAAATGGTTGTCTCTTTTATGCAGCCATTTGAAGAGCTGAAAGTAGGTTACTGGTTATGGGAGAAGAAACGTAAGCAGAACATTTTGGGCAACAGTGGCTTTTGACATGGCCTTCTAACAGTTCCATAATCAGTGTGCAAAAGTGCAAGACATGTTATTAAGCAAAGATTAGCAACATCTGCTTTGAAAATTTCCCAAACTGGAAAACTTGTCACCTTTTATCCTATTAACTCCCCCCCCCCCCCGCCACATCTCTCTCTTTAGCCGTAGAACTGCTTAGAAATGTTACATAAAGCTACGGTTCCCCATAAAAGAATGAGATCCAAAGGGATCAATCAGAAGTGCCTTCTCTTCCACTTCTGCTTTTGTAAGCCTAGCCCACATTTCCTCTGATCCAACATCTATCTGTCTCCACTGGCTTTGCCCACAGCATAAGTAAAACATCTGGTGAGTATGCTGTTTGCACTAATACTTTTTGATGGGTAAGACAAAAGAAAGTAAATTATACAGACTAGTAGAAGTGCTGAGGGGACTCTCTGATACAGTCCAAATATGAGGACACAGTCAAAAGATATAAAAGACATAGCCATCTCCCTTCCTCTGGAACATGTGGGCCTTGGCCCACAAGCAACAGAATTATCTAGGGTTTTTTTTTTTTTTTTTAAATAAATGCCATTCCTAGACCCTCCCCTTGACCTGATGAACAAAAATCTCCAGGGATGTAACCCAGGAATATTCG
The DNA here is from genome assembly GCA_004024745.2 of Catagonus wagneri. Classification (NCBI taxonomy): domain Eukaryota; kingdom Metazoa; phylum Chordata; class Mammalia; order Artiodactyla; family Tayassuidae; genus Catagonus; species Catagonus wagneri. The sequence continues at coordinate 61,062,438 of PVHT021183699.1, forward strand.
TTTTTAGTAAGTTCCCCAGTGATGCCTGCATCTATCAAAGGTCAAAAACCTAGGAGCTTGCAGTCTAAGGGAGGATACAGATGAGCAAATAAATAGAACTGCATTCAAACTATGGAAGGAACAAAAAAAAGTGAGTGGTGAGTGGCTAACTAGGGTGGTAAAAGTGATCATTGAACTGGGAACTAAAAGATAAGTAAGAGCCCACCAGCTTAAAAATTTAAAGATAATCTCAGGCAGAAGAAATTGGTCTAGCATGCAAGAGACATGAAAATTCCCAGCACATTCAGAAATACACACTTGAAAGGCGAGATGAAAACACTTCCAGAAAGGAGGCCTCTGAAACACTATTGATCACATTTCAGCAACTGTGGAGAGCAGGCAAATATTTTGATTTTCTTTGTAAGGCAAAGAAACAGGGTCCATCAATTGTAACTAAGTGCCCTGGATGCCAACTTTGGGGGAAATTTTACAAAGAAAATGTAGAAAGAAAAGTGATTATCACCAACAGAAGATTTTTTGAATTATTTTTAAAGTATATGATTATCCGTATTATTTATAGATATATTAGGGTAAAATAATCTTATCATTCACACAGATTGACATAAAACTTTGTTTCCTTCTAGAATTACATCTAGGTATGTGTAGGTGTATATGTATACATGTGTCTGTGTGTATATATTTAAATCTTTGTCTATCTGTCTTTAAACCTATAAATATCCTTGTTACTAAAAGATTATTGTGTACACACTGATTAATAATTTTGTCACTAATATCATTCTGCCACCATAGATTTTTGAATAAGTACTAACCTTATTTTTAAAAATATGTTTCTTTCTCCTGCTAATCAAAATAGCATCAAGAAGACTCCTTTTAAAAAACTCTTTTGTGATACCTCTGTCAGCATCTTGCTGACAGAGGATAATTTGGAGGATTGATTTAAATGTTTCACCCCAGGCCTGTTTGATTAAGGGCATCATGTCAACCTGACCGGGAGATCCCTAGCCATTCCTCTGCCCTCTTTCCTCAACCTTTTCTTATTGAAATAAGAAATCCATGACACATGATGTTACTAATAATATGCTGAGTCCATTTTCTGATCACATGAACCACTAGGGAATAGATGAAATGACAGCATCAGTAATTCAAAATGACCTTGAAAAGATAATCATGTGAACCAAATGTAACACGATTAATTTTAATAGTGGCAAACGTAAAGATTTGCACTTGGCTCCAAAAATCAGGTTGAAAGAGTGCAATTTTAGGGTCAGGCTCTCTGGTAAAGATCTTAGCTGACTGGGGGATTACTGGTGAGTTAACAATATTCTATGCTTTAAAAAAAAAAGCAAATCACATCTGTGACAATAGAGTACTCAAAACAAGAGAGGGAAAATTCTAAAATCTACGGTAGCTCTGATGAAAATACAACTGGTGGAGGACTGTGTTTTTATTTTCATACTGACATTAAGATTTAAAATCAGCCTAGAGGAAGACAACTGGGTGGATGATAGGAGGCATAGCTGAAGGAGGTTAAGCCAAAGAAGAGGACTTAGGGAAAGTGGAAGGGAACAGATAAACAATGCTTTGCAAGATTTAAGGAGCTATCTGGTATCAACAGTCAGGATCTGATTAGATGGGTGATAAATGTTGGAGCAGTGGGTATTACGTTTTTCCAATGAAAAGAAAAAGTTTCAAATAATTAGACCAGGCAAAAGACGAAACTAATGATTTTTCTCTCATCAAAAATGTTCAGTTCCAGACCGGACATCTACTCCGGGGAAACATTACAGAATCTATGCATCAGGTTGTACTATGGTCAGAGTGGCCTGTAAGGGGCATTTTCCAGTTGTTTTAGCTTTTTCATGGCCTACCTAGGTGACTTTGTAAACACAGATCCCCATGAACCACCCAATTCTGAAATGTTACCATTCTATGTCTTTACGGTTTCAAAAACTTATTTCTGGAGTTTCCATTGTTGCTCATCAGTAACAAATCTGACTAGTATCCATGAGCATATGGGTTCAATCCCTGGCCTTCCTCAGTGGGTTAAGAATCTGGTGTTGCAGTGAGCTGTGGTGTAGGTGGCAAATGTGGGTCAGATCCTGCATTGCTATGGCTGGGTTGTAGGCTGGGGACTGCAGCTCCGATTTGCCCCCTAGCCTGGGAATTTCCATATGCCATGGGTGCAGCCCTAAAAAGCAAGGAAAAAAAAAAAAAGCTTATTTCTTCCCTTTGTTTTTCTACCCCTGAGCAAAAAATTTGCCACTAGGTTGAATTCTGTCATGTTGACTTTATTTTCTTATGGCAGAATCTTTCTGTTTTTTTTTCTTTTCCTCCCAGCATGAATTTATCCATAATCAGCAGTGCAGTCTGAGTTGAAAAGGTTATTCTGCTAATTATGAATAGTATATTCTTAAAATAAAGTCCAATGAAAGAATCAATTTTCTCTTTAGTTATAAAGAGAATTTGAGAGCATTCAATAAATACCTTTGTATTTATTGAGAATTTGAGAGCATTCAATAAATACCTTTGTTCATTGGTTGAATTTTAAACCCTTTGAGAGGTAAGCCAAGGCAAGTCAGGCAGATGGCAATCAAATGTGAACTTGGTTACTCATACATCTGATTGAACAGAATGTGACTAGGTACATAGGAAGGATGGGTTTCTAAGACTGAACTGCAAGTTGGGTAAACTTGTATCACTGTAAAACCTCAGGTCTCTGTCATTGTGAAACATGCAGGATAGACGATCAAGCCACAATATGTGCTTCCTTACACTTCTGAGAGAAATAGAGACACAGAACCAGGAATTCTTTTATTTATTTTAATTTTTCTTTTTATAGCCTCATCTGCAGCACATGGAAGTTCCTGGTTAAGGGGTTGAATCAGCACTACAGCTGCTAGCCTATGCCACAGCCACAGCAACACGGATCCGAGCCATGTCTGCGACTTACACCACAGCTCATAGCAATACAGTATTCTTAAACCACTGAATGAGGCCAGGGATCAAACCCGCATCCTTGCAGACACTATGTTGGGTTTTTAACCCGCTGAGCCATAACAGGAACTCCAGGAATTCTTCATTGCTTTCTCCCAGTCTCATCACTGGGTGAAAAGGAGTAAGTAAGGGGAAGAAAGAGAAGAAGAGTGTTAGGACACCTCAGGAGAGTTGAAACTCCAGCTGTAGACCAGAGGCTGCACACGTAGCTCTCATGCTAATTTGCTTGAACTCACAGACTGATTTTGTTTGGCTATAAGTGTTTAAAACTTTGAAACTGGAATGCTTGTAGACAGGGGGCATGTCTTCTCTAACTTGACCCCAGACCTTATTAATTCTTACTCTCTCCTATCTCTAAATGATACACTGATAATACTGCTAGGACCTCTGTGAGTACTTGACATGCAGTATTAAGTGGGTCTCATGAGTATGGGGAAATGGCCAGCCTTTTGATTATTTATAATTATTAAATTATTAAGTCAATATAAATTGACTGGGATAGGGATATGAGAAGAAGATGGGAAAAGGGAATGTTTTAAACTTTTCTAATTTATAATTCTCTACATGATTCTCCTCCAAATATTCATTTCACTCTCCTCTCTAGACTAGGAGGTTATCAGTAGAAATGGAAGCTCAGTTATCTGAATGGACGTGGTCTTCTCAGGAGCAGCCAGTGGTTAATTGGGACAAGAAAACATAAGTCATTATCTTGGAGAAATCTGAAGCAAATTGAGGCAGGTTGTCACCTCTCACCAGGAAACAAATTAGCCCTGTCTTTAAAAAGACTCTTGCTTTCTCCAGCTGCTGGCTGGGGATTCCTGTCAGCTGCCAAAGAAATACAGGAGAGTCTGGATTAATGATACTAAAGTAGTGGTCATGAAATACCTCCAAACCCATTTTCTCATTTGCATGAATATTTCCTCATTGACTTGACTTGTCTGCTTGAATGACAAAATTTGCACTAAGCTCCAGAAAACCAGGGTGCCGTCTTCTAGCCAAAATCATTAGTGTGCTTGTGTGTTTGGGAAAGCTCTGACTGTAAAGGAAAAGCCATAAATTATAGACAAAAGAGCTCTCTTTCTTGGCTTGCTGGTCTTCATGGAATCCTGACAGCCTGGGGGTGGATTGGAGTTCAGCTTTAGCACAGCAAAGAGGAGAGAGAAGACAAGAGTCGACAGCGTGCTGGGTTATAAAGGTTGTGAATAGTTAAAAAAAAAAAAAAAAAAAAACCTTGAGAAGATGTGACCTACTTTTTGTGAATTTTGTGAACATGGGAAGAATTGCTGCCCAGTGGATAGGACAGTGAATGAGGTTGTGCCCACCTGGGTTCTGGTCCCAGCTCTGTTACTGGCCATTTGTGTGACACAATGTGGATCATAGTGCCTCAGACTTCAGTTTCTCAACTGTAAAATGAAGAGCCTTGAATAGAGAGACTTAAGGCCTCCTCCAGGTCTGAAGTTCCATGATCTAATTAATAAGTACTTAAGTTGGAAAATGGAAAGCAGCATGCAAGCCCTATAATTTCCAGTTTCCATTTACTCCCCAGCAACAAAATTCTATCCAGAGGTACTCTTATTCAGGCTTTCAAAGAAAGTGAGATGGAATCTTTTGTGTGCAGATTTGCATGGTATAAACATGTATTTTATCTTAATTCAGGTTATTATCCTTGAAGGAGAGAGAAAAATTACAAATTAAGTGGTGTGAGCAGCTTTATCAAAAAGTCCATCCACCAGTGGTCATGAGATTGGGATCTGAAAGCACCCTGGGCTCAGTGTGTCTCAATCTTCATATATTTCTTAAAATGGGATCATCTCACCACACTGACTGAGCTTAGTCTTTGATGACATGTTGATTTTATTCATTATGGCCACCAAACACAAGCCAGCCACTTCAACAGGCTCATAGCCAAAGACAAAGCTGGTGAGAAAACTGGCTTATCTGGATAGTATATTGATTCCAAGGTAATACCTTCCTCTTACCTTGCCTTAAGGGCAATTTTCAGTATATAAAACTGTTTTGTTTTTATTTGCTTTTTAGGGCCGCACCTGCCTGGAGGTTCCCAGACCAGGGGTCTAATCGGAGCTACAGCTGCCGGCCTATGCCATAGCCACCACAACGCCAGATCCAAGCCGCATCTTTGACCTATACCACAGCTTACAGCAAAACTGGATCCTTAACCCACTGAGCGAGGCCAGGAATGGAACCCACAACCTCATGGTTCCTAGTTGGATTGTTTCTTCTGTACCGTGATGGCAACTCCAGGATATAAAACTCTTGTTTGGAGTTTCCTTTTGGTGCAGCAGGTTAAGGATCTCAAATTGTCACTGCAGCATCTCAGGTCTCTGCTGTGGCTCAAGTATGATCCCTGGCCCAGGAACTTCCACAAGCCATGGGTGTGGCCCCAAACAGTAACAATAACAACAACAACAACAACAAAAAAAACCCCTTTTGCTTTACATATTGACTTTAAAAGTGAGGAGTTCCCATTGTGGCTCAGCACTGATAAACCAGACCAGTAACCATGAGGATGCATGTTCAATCCTTGGCCTTGCTTAGGGGTTGGGGATCCAGCATTGCTGTGGGCTACAGCGTGAGCAGCAGATGTAGCTTGGATCCTGCATTGCTGTGACTGTGGTGTAGGCCAGCAGCTGTAGCTCCCTTTTGACCCCTAGCCTGGGAAATTCCATGTTCCTTGGGTGCGCCCCTAAAAATAAGTTAAAAAAGAAAAACAAAACCTGAGACCCGTGTAGATGTATCAGAAGTCAGTGCAAACTTGTGCATGAATGTTCATAGCAACATTGTCCATAATAACCAAAAATGAAAAAAAACCCACATGTCCATCATCTGATGAATGGATAAACCAAATATGGTCTCTCCATACAGAAGACTGTTATCAATCCGTAAAAAGTGGTGAAATCGTGACAGATGCTACTGATGCACCAATGAATCTTAAAACCATGATGCTAAGTGAAAGAAACAAAATATAAAATGCCATGTGTTGTATGCTTCCATCTATATGAAATGTTGAGAACAAGCACTTTCCTGGAAACAAAAAGTAGATTAGCTATTGCCAAGAGATGAGGGGATGGGAGAATTGGGACTGACTTAACAGGTACATATTTTGTTTGTTTGTTTGTTTGAGGTCATAGAGCATTATGGAATTAGATAACAGTGATGGTTACACTTAAAAGAATATTATGTTATATGAATTATACATCAATTTAAAAAGAAAAGATATAAGTAGTGATCTCTTTTCCACACTGAAAAAAAAATGAAAAAGGAATAATAAAATAAATTTACTAGCTGTGCTATCCAGGAATCATTGAATTCCTAGAGCTTGAGAGTTTCTTAGAAACCACCAGCATTATGACTCTCAATTACATGGGAGCTTCTCCCCATCGTGCTTCTGCTGTGATCACAGCCCCCCACCACCTCTTGCTCCTGAAGACACGGTTAGGGAATACTCTCACCACGTCTGCCATCCACTGTAGCTCTACAGACTCTTGGCCCGTTCCTCTCTATTCCTGAGACACCATGTTGGGTATTAACTGCAGAGTAACTGTGTAGAGAAGTTCTCTGGGATGTGCAACGTGTCTGTCTGTTTCCTTCTCTACAAATACGTTATAGGTGGATGAATACAGGCTTGGCAGATAGAAAGATCAGACTCAGATCCCAACATGATCACTTCCAGGCTGTTGAAAGTGAACCTGTGAAATGGGTGCAACAGAACCTATTACACAGAATTGTCGAGAAGATTAAATTATATCATGTACTTACATTAATTAGCACATGTCAGCATTCAGATATTTATTTTCTTCTCTCTCAGACTACCTTTCACACCAAGTGAGAGCACCAGCCCCTGGCCAATCAGCCGTATCCTGCAAACATCTTGTCAATGCTTTTGTATATTTGGCTTCACCAGTAAAGTGTTTCTGCCATGTTAGCTCTGTCTTTTCCCCTCCCTTAGCTCTAGCACTTCCTCTTGAGCTCTTTCTTTCATTTGATTGCAGCAGCATCCATTCAGTCCCCTTTGGGCGGTTATCGTTATTACTACCCTGATACCACTCCCGTCTTTCTCTTTGAACATCTCTCTCGTTGCACCTATCACATTTTTGTAACCATCTATTTATGACTCCCACTTGCTTACCATTCAATTTTTGAATCTCTAATGCCAAGCATACAGTTCAGTCAATTTTTATAAATCAGTGAGAAGTGAGGCATAGTTCATTTTTCTGGTGAAGAAGCAACTCCCAGCTAGTGGACAGCCAATAATGATGGGCCCTTATTTCCCCTTGTGGGGGGTTATAAATCTTCTTTGAATTTTTTTTCTTGTTAAAATAATAAATACCTGAAGACTAATGATCAACTGAAGAAGTAGAATATTACCGGAAACTCAGATCTACTTAGGTGCTTCTATCCTAATCCATCTCTCTGCCAACCATTCTCCTTCTTTAGAACTTTGACTAACTTATTATCTCTTAGATCCATGCCTGTAGACAAATTGCACTTATAGTCTTGCTCAAACAGTTTAGCTGGGGCTGTTTCCTGTGTCATCTACCATTACTATTTCATTTAACTAAACAAAGAGATGACCCAGTATCGGCAGGAAAGCAGTACTGGCCACTTGACACAGAACACACATCTTAACTGAGTGAATCAAATAGAAACAGGTATTATTTTCTCAATTTATAAGGAAAATGAGGAAACTGAAGCTGAAAAAGTAATGTCAGAGTGCCCTTGTGCTGCTGCGGGTTAAGGATCCGGCTTTATCACTGCAGTAGCTCGGGTTGCTGCTGTGGTGCAGGTTCTGTCCCTCACCTGGGAACTTCCACATGCTGCAGGTGCAACCAAAAAAAAAAAAAAGTTATTTGGCATGTTTCAGATACCCAGCTAGTAAATAACAATCCCAGGTAAGAAAGAATCCAGTCAAAATTAAATGCCCTGTGTGGTTTCCACTGCACTCTACTGTCTCTGAGACTTTGAATCAGTTAACCATCCAATTAGAATAAAAATGGTGCCTACCTCATAATGATGTTGAGAAAATAAATGAGGATTCTTTCAAGTGTTCAGTATAGTTCCTGTCCATGGGGTAGACATACAGTAAATATGAGGTATCATTATTGTCATTATGGTATAGATTGGCAACTTAAAGTTTGAGGACTCTAGAAAAATCTTCTGTGAAATCCTCTGAGCTAGCCTGGAGCAGTAGCTAGAACTGCTGGCTGTGACACAGGGTTGAATTTATTACCTGGAGCCCATCTTGGCAAGATACAGAGCTGCCAAGTTGTGTACTGAGCTCTGGGTAATATAAATCCCACCAGCTACATTGACTGAGGCAAGCCTTAATGTTATGATACATGGTAGAGTCTGCTTCCAGTGGGCTTAATTAAATAACCTTAACTTCAGCCTCTTTAGTTTCTTAGCCTGGGTGACCTGGACCAAAATTCATCATCTCTCTGAGCTTCAATTTTCTCATATAAAAAATAAGGTGCATCCATTTCCTTTGTATATTTATATTTTTTATTGTTTTTGTTTTTCCAGTGGGCATTGATGATGTAAATAACTACCAGAAGTAGGGTCTATTTGTGTGTGTATGGTGTATGCAAGTATGCTTGCATGTGCATATTTGTCTTTTGTGTTGTTATAGTCATATTCACATAATTATTATGATATTATGAGATATTTGGGCAATTTTTCTCTAATCAGAAAATTCTCCTACCTACCCTACTTCCTAACTCCATTTTGAGGCTCTTTGTCATCCTTCAGAACTCAGATCTCCCTTAGGAATCCCCTCTAACCATCTGATCAAAAGAGGGCTCTACCTATTATTCTCTATCATGGGACCCTGTTCATTTATTTCCTAACACTTTTCAAAATCTAAACGCATTTTTTATTTTTGTTTACTTATACACCCATCATCCATCACCCTCTCTAGAAGGTAAACTTCGTGAGGTTCTGAACTGCTGACATGGACCCACAGTCTTTAGTACCCGTCTTGCGCATATTAGACAGTCTATAACTATCTCTTGAGGGAATGTACAAATGAATGAATGAATGAACACATGAATACATGATCGACCCATATAACTAGCTCTCCTTTTACAGTGTATTAGAATCATCCTATTCTTACAGTCAATTCATGAATTGGCCCAATTGGAAGGACCCTTTGAGGTTCTTGGATAAGATAAGGTCATCTCTTCCAGCTCCTTCTTTTTGCAGGGGAAACTAGAGAGGGAAATTTCATATCCACCATAAGGCTCAATAGCCTGTGCTTCTTTCTGCTCTATCAAGTTGCCTCCCAAAGGAGCTCAGCAAATCCTTGTTATTAAAGCAGTGGCTAAGCAAATTCATAAGCAATAGACCAGGAGAAAATAGAGGCTGTCCATGGGGCACAGTGAAGGGGATATAGGCTTTGGTGTCTGACAGCCTGGTTTCATTTATCAACTCCAGCCCTTCTGAGCAAGTCTGTAACCTAGAACAAATTCATCTTTAGGAGTGTTAGTGTCTTCTCTACAAAATGGAAAGTCCCTCTGTTTTAAGGATTCAGTTTTTCTCTCTAAAGCACAGAACCGCCCCTGGTATTTAGTAGGTACCTTTAAATAGTATTGTGCTTATTATATTCCTTTCACTGCCTGCCCCCATCACCTCTACTACGGTGATTCAAGAGCAGTGTCTCAAAGTACTAACTAAATTCTGTATCTTACTAAATTTCCCTAAAAATGTGCCCCAAATCCAGCAGCGTTTTTCTAGCAGCACTGAGGTCTGAAAGATTAGTCATTCTCCTCTCAGAAAAAGTAAATCACTACTTTATATCTGTTTCTTATATTTATGTTGTTTACCATTGCACACATTATAAAACCCACAAATCAATGCTCTTAGCAGGCAAAACTGTTCAGACCTGCAGAATGGCTTCTTTTGTACCAGGTCTTAGACAAAGCAGAATCCACCTGCCTTGAATTCTGTTTTCTGAGGGATGTCATGGGTAGCTGCGGTCTGTGATTGATCTCTGAGTGACTTGTACTTTATCAAGGAGCAGATATGATTTCCCACGTATCTGATTAACCTTCTCGGTAAGATTGCCATCATTTCTGTAATGCCAGAGGATTATTCTGTGCTTGGAAAGATGGATATCAGCTCCTTTTAATCAATAGCCTACACAAGATGTCACCCAGATCTGCCTGCAGTTATCTATAACGTCTGACTGAAAGGGTGCTGTCATTTGTCAAATAACCTGGTTTAATTTAAAGCACCTAGGAAGTAAAGTTGGCTTTATTTTAAAACAGCTATGTAGAACAATGCATTGGGCTAAGAAAACACATGCTTATTTTCTGGATGAAAATGAGACTAACAAGAAGGTAAGGTACCCCTTTAACCATGTCCATTACAAAAGACTGACTTGTTAACCCATATGTTGGCATGGAAGCAAGAAAAGAGAAGGGTGGAGTTCCCATTATGGCTCAGCAGATTAAGAAGCCAGCTAGTATCCATGAGAATGTAGGTTCAATCCTTGGCCTCACTCAGTGGGTTAAGGATCTGCTGTTGCCGCAAGCTGTGGCTTAGGTTGCAGACATGGCTTCGATCGGGTGTTGCCATGGCTGTGGTGTAGGCTTGCAGCTGTAGCTCTGATTCAACCCATAGCCTGGGAACTTACATATGATGCATGTGCAGCCCTAAAAAGAAAAAAGGAAAGAAAGAAAAGAGAAGGGCATGCAGTTGATTCAGTGCCAGCAGACCAAAATGAGAATGACAGTGAATTATCACTAGGCTATTATATAATTTTTCATCCAAACTAGAATGAACAAGGTGCTGTTAAAAGACCAGAACAACAGAGATGAGCCAGAACTGACCCTCATAATGTTAAGTACTTGGGATGTGGGGCTGATGCTGTTTCTGCAGTCTACTCTTCCTCTGGATTCTCAGAGGAAAGTCCTTTACAGTGTAGACTACCCATCACTCAATATTCAGCCAAGGAAGAGAACGTACGTTTCCATACTTGAGATAATGGCTCCTATGAGGAGAGGAGAGCTGTTAATTCTTAGGAAGGGTGATCTTCTATCAAGTTGGGACAGTTTTCCGTCTGTGCTGAGATCCTTTTCTGTTGTCAGTTTAGGGAAAATGCAAATGTGTCACACCGAAATCTTTGTTTGGAGATGTAGTGAGTAAAGCAGAAAACTGCCAGTCCCCTGAATGAACATAGAGTGACAGAATGAGACAGATGTCTGTCAGGTAACACGGGACATGGCACAGAGCCTCTAAAAAATCAAAATACATCAAAGTTGATTTTTTTTTAAGGGCCACACCTGCGGCATATGGAAGTTCCCAGGCTAGGGATCCAATCAGAGCTACAGCTGCCATCCTACACCACAGACACAGCAACGCAGGATCCAAGCTCTGTCTGCGATCTATACCACAGCTCACGGCAACTCTGGATCCTTAACCCACTGAGTGAGGCCAGGGATTGAACCCGCATCCTCATGGATACTAGTTGGGTTCGTTAACTGCTGAGCCACAAAGGGAACTCCCAAAGTTGAAATTTTTGAGACTTAATAACAGTGGATTAAAGCAGCAAGGCTTACACTGAGAAAACTTTAGGAATCTTATATAAAAGTTGGCAATATTCCCAACTCATTCAGTGTGATGGGAGAATTAAAATACAATAGGTTGTGTCGTGGGCCCCTTAGCATGGCCTTTGATACCTCCCTTCTCTTCCTCATCTCTTGAAGCTTCTGACCTGCCTTGGTAAAATCAGAATCATACCCACTACTCCAAGTTATCCTGTGCCTTAAGTGAGGTACATTATACATAGCACATAGCATACAGCCTGATGGGTAAAGGACTCTGTGAAATGATGGGTCTTTTCCCTTCTAAAAGCAACTAGATTTACTGTTGCTACTGTCATAGTTAAGAACACCCCGAGAGGGAGTTCCTGTTGTGGCACAGCAGAAACGAATCTGACTAGTACCCCTGAAGAAGCGAGTTCTATCCCTGGCCTCTCTCAGTGGGTCGGGGATCCAGCGTTGCCATGAGCTGTGGTGTAGGTCGCAGGCATAGCTCAGGTCTGGTGTTGCTGAGGCTGTGGTTGGCAGCTGGAGCTCTGATTCAGCCTAGCCTGGGATTGTCCATAGGCCACAAGAGCGGCCCTAAAAAGCAAAAAAAAAGAAAAAAAAGAAAGAAAAGAAAAAAGAAAAACCTCGATCTGGGTTAAAATTTCCCCTTTGCTATTTACTAATTCTCTGACTTTCTGAGCCTCATTTTCCCCTTTGAAATAGGCATAGCATTCCACCTGACAAAATTTTGTTTTCTCGGTTTTAATTCTTTCTCCGGGGTTATAAACAGAACCTTAACATGAGAAAGATAAACTCTCCTCTTTTCCTTTTTTCCCTTTCCTAGAGGTAACCACTTTCACTTTTGAACACTTTTTTTTTTTGGTTTAGTACTATTTTTTGTATCTTTAAATAACATGCTTATCTTGCTATATCTTGATTTTCCCATTTATAGGGATTATTTTTCACTTACTATAGAAAATGTTTTCATCTCTCGTTCACACATCCATACGCACATAAAACCTTTCTGATTGTCTGTATATTCCTAATATAATTCTGGTTAGATCATTAACCCATGATTACATAATTAAAATAGTGCAAAGCTATTCTCAGGAGTTCCCCTGCTAGCACAGTGGGTTAAGGATCCAGCGTTGTCATTTCTGTGGCTCAGGTCGCTGCTGTGGCACAGGTTCGAACTCTGGTCCAGAAACTTCCATGTCCCGCAGGTGTGGCCAGAAAAAGCCTTGTGGTTCCTAGTGTGTGAGCTAGTGCAGGAACGTAACTTGAGTGTTCAGGATTGGGAAAGAGCACTGACATTATTGTAGACTAGCCAAATGTTAGAGTTAGATAGGATTAATTGCCTTAAACTCTGGGCCATGGCTAGTTTCCATGGAACCGGGCAGAAAGCCTCCTCTTTTCCTGGAGGTCAGCCCACAGGAAATTAGTCTTAGCCGTTACCCTTTACCTCTCATTTACCATGTCTTAAATTTCTAGCAACTTGCTTTTAGTCCCTGACTGTTCCTTATTTGTGATATTGAGGGGCTTTTTGTCTGCATGTGAATTCAGTATCTCTTGTTTCTCTGAAAATATTAATGATAGGTTTTTTTACTTGCCTTGAAATTGATCTTTTATGTTAGAAGCTGTCCCCAAATGTCTAGTAATTCTCAATTGTTCACTCATATTGAAGAGGGAGGCGTTAAAAAAGCTAACCTGAAATCAGGAATCTGTGGACGAAGTTTATTGACTCTGAGTTAAATGTGGCTGAGCCATTTGGGGGGGAGAACCCTGCCCCATGTCAACATTTTTAGGTATTTTCTTTTGAATTGATCACAGTCCCTAGAGACAAACATCTCAATGCCAGTGTTTGGGAGTCCTTTTGGAGAAGGGGTATGGGCATCTCAATATTCACTATATAAATATTCACAAAATCCTTACTACCGTCATTTGAACCTGGTATCCTCTGGTGCAGAAACCTTCCTCTGTTATCTGCTTAGAAGGTAAAATCCTAGCATACATCTGGGGTAAGGAAGGCTACTCACCTGGCTGCGTGGAAAATGGGAATCTATCTGGGGACCTAACTGATTCTAAATAACACTCATCCAGTGCTCCATTATCTGCACTTCCAGCGGCAAATGATGCCACCAATTCCTGAAGATTGGAAGAGTTCTTCTAAAGACTAAGTCAGGCTATACCTTGTATTTCCTCACTGCCAGCTTGAGATTCAGGGCTTCTAGTCTGCTAGCCATCCAGTTGCTTTCCAGCAAACCCCAGTTTTCATGGTTAAGACTCCCAACCATTCTCTCTACCTTTATAGTTGATGCCTTTAAAAAAGTCCCTGTACTACTATTTAAAGAGACTTTAGAGAGGTCCTGGAATTCAAATAGAGTTATTAGGAAGAGGAAATGAGATAATTTTTGGAGAGAAGCTAGCACAGTAACTGACACATAATCATAGTGATTATTTTTTGTTGTTTTTTTATGATTCTATTCTTATAAAATCATCCCAGTATGTAAGTTATGTTTGACCAGCTCTATCTAGTCAAATAGCTTTCAAAGAGAAGGACCTGTTAAATCAAGACCTATATAGTTTATCTAATTGATTCAGGTCCTACTTGCCACTGTTATTAGGTTGTGTATAGAACCGTGATCATTTAGACCAAACTTGTCCAAGAAATAGGGACTGAGTGTGTGTGATGTTCGGCCACTAACATGATGAGGATTCTAAATCTGTGTTTAGCATCATGTAAGTCCATCTCTGGATGGGAATCTAGATCTCTTCCTTACCCGCCAATTGTACCGACTCCTGTTGAAGAGTGGATTTCCCTCAGAAGTTTGGTACCCTTCCTCTCCCGTGTGTATCACTAATACAGTGTCAAGTATTATGCCTTGGAGTGACCTTGGGAGGTGAGCAATCTAACAGAATCTGTGGGAATTTGTGCTGAGGCTTTCAAAAGCAGCTCTTAGTCCTTGCGTGATTTCTGGCCTCTGGAAAATTATGAAATAGAGGACAAGAGGGGAACGCAAAGGTTTAAAAAGATTCTGTGTTTAAAAGCTAAAGACGCCACTTACCTAAGTCTTGCTCGGACCTTTCATGCCCCTCCGTACAATGTATTTTTGGCTATGGCCCATAAATTACTCAAATAATCCATTAAGATAGCTGTAGAAATCAGCATAGCAAACTATCAGTGAGCTAGTTTAGTTATTCACCGGTTATTAATCTTCTCAGCTCAGGGTCAGATTGTCCTGTCTTCAGCATTTTTCACAGTGTCTGGTGATGTCCAGAGAGTTAACGGAGGTCCTGGAATATGGATACAACAAGCATGATAATCTCTGGACTTGATGTCATTCCGGGGATCATCTTCAAACTTGGTGGGTTTCCCTGGCAAGTGAACAAGACAACACCTGTGCTATTTATCTGGGTGTTTGTACACTGTTCTGGCGGAGAAATGTCTTTGTACAATGATAATTTCCTTATGATACTTTCACTTGCAGCAAATTGTTTTGAGCATCTGTTATCATTTTTAGTAACTGTCAGTTTTGCTTCCTCTTTCGCTTCTGTGTAAAGTGGAGGCGGCTTTTGTCATGACTTAAAGACCCCCAGTATTGCTTCAGAGATTTATAGGGGCATTGTTCTCTCACTAAGTTTTGCTCTCACTAATCTCTGCATGTTAGGGAAGCTGTTTTTCTTTTTAAGTTCATGCAGTTACAGTACGTGGGACAAATAAGCTCAGTGGTGAAGATGGTGATGATGATGCTGGTGGTGGTGATGATGATAACTAACTTGTATCAAACATTTAAAAGGTTTTACACGGGACCCTTTGGAAATGAATTAACTGAAATACAAGTAAAGTGACCTCCCTATAATCAGTCAACTATTAAGTTGTAGAGTTAAAATTTGCATCCAGGTATTTCTGACTCCACAGCTCAGCTTCTTAACCACTTCTAGTCTGTAAGAGCAGCTGTCTACCTAGCATCTCCACCCTATTTCCTTTCCTGGAGTCTACATAGACTTTCAGTTTGCGTACGCATGGTACAGATACCTATTGTTACACCTGAAAGAGGTTCTTTCTATCTTCGACAAAAGTGTTGGTTGAAGTCAGGTAGGACGTTGTTGGCCATTGTAAGGATTTAACTATTTACTCAGATTGAAATATGGAGGCAGCTTTGTTTCTGCTAGATTCTCAGTAATAGCTAACATTCATTATGTGGCAAGCCTAGTTTTCAAATACTTTATATTAATCTACTCATTTAATCACCAAACTATGAGGTGTATGTTGTTATTCCCATTGAATCTGGGAAAACTGAAGCTCTGAGAATTGAAATAATTTTCCTAGGATCAACCCAGTCAGTAAGTGATTGACTTAGAATTAAAACTCAGGAAGTCTGGCTCCAGCATCAACAGTTTTAATCCATAAATGAAACTAACTATCATTTAAGGAGTTCGATTTTGCCTTGTATGATTTTTTCCCTTGAAATGATTTTTTAACTTGGGAATGTTTTATTTCCACATATGTTCCTCCTTTTGATCTGAGCCTTCATTTATGGAGGTGGTTTACATAAATAGCCAAAACATTACTATTCTTCAGAACACTGGACAATAAAGTATAATGATTCCTTTTTGGATTTTCCAGAACTGATTCTTGCCATTCTTCTCTCGAATCCTTTGCTCACCTCATCACACTGGACTCCGTTGGATTCCTTTTTTTCCCCTCCTCCTCCTTATGGCTTGACTCCTGCAAGTACCTCTAGTTCCAACACATCATGTCACAATCTATCAGAATAAAAAGAGAATTAAGCAAAGCTCATTTGTACCTAAACATTGGCAGACACCCAAGCACATCTTTCACAGTGAATTAAAGTGAACAGTAAGCTTCAGTCATATTGGAATGGAAATCAGTAACATATAGGTCTTTCCAGTCAACCAGACCTGGGGTTGAATACCTCTTTTCTCCCTCTAATTAGATCCCTGACCTTGGGAAATATATTTAGCCTGTTGAAAGAAGCCTCAGGTTCATTGTATATTCAATGGTGATAATAATGATAACCATTATAGAGTAATGAGATTTAACTGCTAATGATTGCTTCATTCTACATATATTTTCAAGCACCTATTTTGTCCTTACACCACGTATACAGTATTGATGCTGAACAACAAAGCTTCGTTCCCTGCCCTCACAATGCTTAAATTTTAGTGATGTCATAAATGCAGGTGTTTAGCACACAGATCCTGGCACGTGGTAAATATGATATTTGTAATTACATAATATACATATTATATGCATGTAACTACACAGTTACATAATATACATAGTATGTAATGAATTACATATATTCCATAGTGTAATGTGATGTAAGCTGTAATGACGGTCATGACGGTGGTGGTTAGCGATGGCGGGATGGTCCTCATGTGTCGTCACCATTTCACCAAGATACTGAAATGATAATTCCAGTCTTCCAGAATGAGGCATTACAGTAGATCTACTTGTTTTCTTTTTTTCCCCTGATATAAATTATCTACCAGATAATCGCAAAACAAAAGGTAATCGGTTTACTACGAGTGACCATTGTGGCTTAGCAGGTTAAGAACCGAACGTAGTATCCATGAGGTTGCGGATTCAATCGCTGGCCTTGCTCAGTGGGTTAAGGATCCCGGCTTGCCATAGCTGAGGTGAATGTCGTGGATGCGGCTGGGATCGGGTGTGGGTGTGGGTGTGGCTGGGGCATAGGCCTGCAGCTGCAGCTCTAATTCAACCCCTAGCCTGGGACCTTCCATATGCCATGGGTGCACAAAAAGGAAAAAAAAAGGTTTAACAGACAAATTACTTATATCTTGGATAAATACACTACAACCTTAACTTTGGGTCAGAGTAGTACAGATAAACATTTTAACCATTTCTTTTAAATCATCCACAAGAAATTTTGCATTGCCAGATTTCCAGAAATCATAAATGAATATAACCTCTTCCAGCTTCAAAGAGGATGGTCATCTTCATAACTGGAAAACAGTGTTTTCTTTTTTATCACCCAACACTACAGAGGCTGCATTTTTCTCTGTTCATGCCTTACCTCCTTTTCTAACCAGTACTTTAATGATTCTTGTTGAATTTGCCATCTTTGTCATCAGTTTCACAATGACTCCTCCACTGGGTAATCTTCCAGTGACATCCTTTCCTTTTGACATGTGCATTTATGGCAGTGCTCTGACTTGAGAGGCCAGGATATTGTTGGTGCATGAAGTGTCTTTGGTGTTTTTGGATTTAGCCGCTAGCTTGAAGCATCTGGCGATCACACATAAACTCCTGTGCCTGAGCATTCATGCTTGAACCAGAAATTACTTTGTCATCTTCACTGGCTTTTATTAAGCAGCCAACAGCTGTCTTGGAACTATGACTTACAACAGTGAGCTCTTTCGTTCAGAATGTCACCCTCTTCTTATCCTCAAAATAGTTCTCTCCTTTTCCTTTATTTCCCAAGCAACTCTTCAACATCAATAGTAATGGTAATAATAGTATCTCACACTTGGGTAGCACTTTGTGGTTTATGAAGCATGTTAAAATCCATTAACCCAGTTTGAATTTCACAGTCATCCTGGGATGCCAAATTCCATCACCTCCAAATTACAGATAGAAAACTGCAGCTCAGAGATGTCAAATGACTTCTTGGTGATTATGTACCTACTCAGTGCTCTATGGCCAAACCTGGAAATTAGGTTTTCAAGACACTAAAAAGAGTGTTTTATACATTTCACCATGCCAACACTTTTTAGCCAAGCCTATGTCATTATTAAAGAATCACTCAAAGAAAGGATTTTACTCCGTGATGAGTAACTGCCAGCTGGAGTTCCTGAGGTGAGCTTTGGGACTGTCTGTATTTTCAGGGAACAAAGCATCCAGCTTGATTCTGGTCCTTCAGCACTGTTTAGGAGCTTCCAGTCTGGGAAGAAATGGTAAGACGTTCTCTTGGCTGCCATGCCGCACAAGGGAACATTTTTTTTTTTTTTTGCTGTGGAAATGGTACTCTTTGGAATTTAATAAAATATCTGGAGTTAATTTGTTGCAATGGCCAAATGCAAGATAATGTCTCAGAGCTAGTCTTCTTCTCTACCTAATCCAGAAATCACTCCCAGTGGAATCTAAGTTAAGGTTCAGAAGAACTGTGGAAATGGATGAGAAACTGTTTGTAAACTGTAGAATGATATACAAATGGAAAGGGCCATGTGCCTTAAATATCTTATTTGCTTGGATGAGTGAATGAATTGATTTTTCTTACTTATCTCTCTGCGAGTTTGGGCCCATTTGATGCTGCAGCAATTTGCAAAACACTCTTTACTCTTTTGCACTGCAGCTCAGAAAGACACCCTCGGGACTTGGCATGAATCATACAAGTAGTATATTTATATTTGTTTTAACCTGGGCTGGAGTCTTGCCTCACTATCTTCCCTACCAATAAGGAGCCGTGATATTCTAGTGGATAATCTAAGAAGTGAGTACATTTCCTGTAAAGTTTAGAGAGATTTGAGGAATGGACATGTGAATATATTCACGCACACATACACACATACCTACACTTTTAGGGTTAGTTTGTTGTAATTCAGGTAATTAACATGTTTCTGGAATGAGAAAGTAGGGTTTTTTTGTCTTTTTTTTTAACCCATGGCATTTGGAAGTTACCAGGCTAAGGGTTCAAATCGGACCTGCAGCTTCTGGCCTACACCACGGCCACAGCAACGTCAGATCCAAGCTGCACCTGCAACCTGTACCACATTTCGTGGCAATGCAGGATTCTTATCCCCCTGAGCATGGCCAGGGATGCAAACCACATCCTCATGGATGCTAGTCAGGTTCGTTACTACTGAGCCGCAATAGGAACTCCAGGATGTAGTTAATTTTTTTTCCATTTACAAAGACCGAGCCAGAAAGCAGCTTTTCTTTTTGTGCTTAATAAATCCCCTTCTAAAAGTATCTGATCGGAGTCCCCGTCGTGGTTCAGTGGTTAAGGAATCCGACTAGGAACCATGAGGTTGCGCTTTCGATCCCTGGCCTTGCTCAGTGGGTTAAGGATCCGGCGTTGCCGTGAGCTGTGGTGTAGGTTGCAGACACGGCTCGGATCCCGCGTTGCTGTGGCTGTGGCGAAGGCCAGCGGCTACAGCTCCTGTTAGACCCCTAGCCTGGGAACCTCCATATGCCGCGAGTGCGGCCCTTTACAAGGCAAAAAGACAAAAAATAAAAAATAAAAAAATAAAAGTATCTGACCAATATTTAATGCTCATCATGACTCAGTATTTTTAGATGGTATTAACACTGCATTGCTTCCCATAATCATCATTGCAAAGCCCAGTTGTCATTGTAAAGGACAGTCACTAAAGATGTAGAAAATATCGAATTAGACATTTGGTCAAATTAGAACTCTGACTTAAATTCCAAGCAGACTTTAGGGGGAAGTAGCGTGATACAGCTTTCAACTAGGAAGACATTTTCCTGCACCCTTTTTAGCTGTTCTAGCTAGTCTAAGAATTAAATTGACATGAGACAGGTTAACAGTAGAAAATCAAACCAAAGCATAATGATTTCTCCGTGGGAGAGACCCAGAAAAACTGAGTAGCTCCCCAAATGGCCGAAACCCTCACCTTAAATACCATCTTCAGCTCAAGACAGAAGAGGATGTTTGGGGCAGGGTTGGGGGGGGGGGACCAGTTTGGGACTCAAAGGAGGATAGCAAATGACCTGGAGATGGAAAAACAAATGCTTGGTACACCCATGTTTGCTGGGCCAGGTGAGAGTGGGACACAGAGTGGGTTCTGATCTCGAGGCCCTGCCCACTGCACCCAGCCTGTACTCTTGGCAGGTAACCCTGGTGATACCTCTATTCCAGAAACAGGTCCTCTATCGAAATTCTTTAGGCAGCTAAGGGGGAGGTAAAAGGGAAGACTTCCTGAGTCTTCTGTTTCTTAGGAAGTTCCCAGTGTGGTTCATCAGGTTAAGAACCTGACATTATCTCTCTGAGAACGCGGGTTTGATCCCTGGCCTTGCTCAGTGAGTTAAGGATCTGATGTTGCCATAAGCTACAGTGTAGGTCACAGATGTGGCTCTGATTTGGCATCACTGTGGCTGTGCTGTATGCCAGGAGCTGCTGCTCTGATTTGAACCCTAGCCTGGGAACTTCTGTATGTCACTGGTGTGGCTACAAAAAGAAAAAAAAAATCAAGAGTTCCTGTCATGGCTCAGCAGAAACGAATCTGACTAGCATCCACAAAGATGCGGGTTTGATCCCTGGCCTCGCTCAGTGGGTTAAAGACCTAGCTTTGCCATGAGCTGTGGTGTAGTTCGCAAACGTGGCTCAGATCTGGCATTGCTGTGGTGTAGGCCAGCAGCTACAGCTCCAATTCAGCCCCTAGCCTGAGAACCTCCAAATACTACAGGTATGGCCCTAAAAAGACCAAAAAAAAAAAAAAAACAGCCTAAATGAATCAGCTTACCAAACCAAGGTTTTCTAGGTTGATATCCTAACCACAGGACAGAGTGTTTGCTGCTCCACAAAAGACAGCTTTTTCATTCTTTCAAGCAGGCTGTGTACTTGCCTCTTGGTGTGAGTGTCCTTTATTCAATGCAGGATCACTTTGGTTTTTCCGGGGCAGGCAACTTTGCTGCTCTCTGCCTCTGCCTCTCTTGCTCTGTTCCTCTGTATTTTCATCTTTTCTCCATCCCCACAATTCCCCATTCTCCTCTCCACCATCCTTTATAGATACTACATGCAAGTTTTAAATTATTTGATGTGCCTTTAGATTTTTATGTCCCGGGTACCTAATTTAAAAGGCATGAAAAGTTGTAGACATCTCTCTGAAAATAAAGTAAATTAAGTTGCTTTCTACTTCTCTGACCCACAATTGATTTTTTTTCTCTCTTTCTCTTTGGGTCAGCAACTCTCAATAGAAAGAAAAGTTTCCCTATCTCTGGTGTGGAAGATTGAACTAAATGTGTGCTGACCCTCACATCTACCCTAGAAAGTTCTTCTTCCCAACAAGACTGAATTTTCCATCTCTTTGCCTCTTTCTCCTCCAACGAAGAGCAATAACAACATCTTTTCCTAGTACACTTCACATTTTCACTCTTCTTTCATTAAATTTCATTGACTGTGTATACAGATCACACTCTGAAGCAGTCAGTGCAACAGGGAGAGGAATCTATTAGTTAGCTAAACTCAGGATGTCTTACCTGCCATGCACACAGGACATCTCATCAATTGCAAGGGCCTGGGAGCTATTAATAGTTGTCCATCCCAAAGGGTTTCAAGAAAAAAGCTCACTTAGAAATATGGACGACAAGCCTCCAGACAAGCTAGTCAGTAGTGGCCCAGTTGCCCAGGCTGGTGGGTTTATTTGACTTTGTTTTGCAGAAGCTTTATACCTCAGTCCTTCCTGCATCAAAAAGAGGGAGAGGTCTAATCACATACGCAGAGATAGTCATTCCCTCTCTTTATGCATTATATGGTCCTCAGTGACCTTCTCTGGAATCTATAAGCAAACAAAGAAGTACCGCTTTAGACTACGAGAATCATTGCCTCTTTTCCAAGATGCAGAGCCCTTAAATGGAGGAATTTGAAAATTCATATAAAATTGCTGACGGGAGCAGTATAAACAGAAAGGCTCTCTCGTTCTGCTGTGGTTTCAGCGCCACCTACTGACAGGATCCTAGTCCTTCCCCAAGTAGCAAACTGCTTGAATGGGGCACTAGTTGTTATTCTGCCTGTAATGACAACGGAAGGCATTGTCTGTGGAATCTGTTGCCCTTGCCTCAAGGTGTACATTTCATTTCTTTTGTAGTTTAGGTAAATATTATCTTCCTTTGTATCAGTAGACACAGCCAGATGCCCATCGAGTGCAATAATATAGTCCCTTAATCTGCAGAGATCTCATCACGACATTCTTACACATTGCAGGGAATAGGATTTACTTTATTTCATTGACACTGTTGGGGTTTCTTTGCAACTTTTACCCAGTGACTTATAAGGGAGAGTTTCTCGTGTGCAGTAGCTTCAAAAACAAACAAAAGATTTTTTGAAAGAGCTGTAATTCCTCCATCTCAAAATGAAAAATTCTAGTCATTATGTTATGAAAATATTTCTCCATGTTTAAAAGATATCTGTAACTCCCATTTGTTATTCTTTTTTATCTTCAATCACAGTTCAACAAAAATGCCATAGAGTAATTTTAATTATATCCTGACTTGAAGATACAATAGATTTAACTTGTCGATGAGAATAGTCTTTTCCAACAGTCTGTTTAGACCTTTCTTTTCGGTCTTAAAGGAGGGCTTCACAAAGAAAATGTGAGAAGGCAGATTTAGCTTATCCTACTCTACCTAGTTAGGGCTTCAGCTTTGCTTGAGGAATATTCTTATTCATAGTGGGAAGTTGAGGCACCTGCAGCAAACCCTTTCCATTTGGAAACGTCCCAACTGGGAACTCCTGCTACTGACACATTTCACAAATCAAAACCCAGGAGGTTTGTTTGCCCTGGTGGCAGGTAAAAAAGAAAGAGAGCAAACAAGTTGACCGTGAATTATTTTAAGACAAATTACAGCTTGCTTATTTAAAACAAAAGACAAAATAAAAAACCATTATTTATGGTTGTAACTGACTTGGAGGCCTGAAAGGCAACCAAGAGCATTTAGGTGTCATTAGCACAGTCTGCATAATTAAATAGGTGCTAATGCTACATATTTTGAGCAGGCAAATCTAATAACTTTGATTATCATTTGGCTGCTTATTCCCAAGGACCTATACTTGGCTGCCCTCAATTGGCTTGTGCGTAGCAGTTTCCATTTGTGGCAGTCAAGCTTATTAAACAGTTCTGCTTTGTGTTTTTTCCCTAGTCCTTGAAAACAGATCAGTAAGCATTCCGCTCAGGGGTGATTTGTAAATTGCTTTACAGAAGGCTCCTGTTTGTGCTCAGTCCGACTGGGGTCAGAATTTGCCTTGTGTTTTCTTCCGATGTCTTTTGTCAAGTTGCACAAGTTGTTCAAAGAAACCGGTCACAATACTACCTGGCACTGCTTCTTGGCGTGACTTGATTAAAAACCTTGACTCGTTAAAGGGCCCTCTGTCATTGTTGTGTCTTCTCCACCACCAAAAAAGGGACGGTTTCCTTGTCTTCAACCAAGATAAAATCATTGTGTTTTTTACAGCTGGTTCTCTTCACTTCTTCATGCAACAAAATCGTATTTTAATTGTGTTAACAATAAGAGAGGTAAGATAAATAGCCTTTGTTTTAAATATTTCTTCTCAACTCACAGCCATAGCTGTACAATACAAAACAAATTAATTGAAAAGTAAATGTGTGAAAGAAATCAAATGTCTAAGGGATTTCTGAAAGAGTTGTAATTATCAAAAGGGAGACTTGGAAACAAATATCAAATACATACATGCCTGATATTATCTAAATGATTATACATTGAATGTATTTTATTTCATCAGAGTATTTGGACAGTTAATGGTGCCTATGCCTAAAGTCAGGACCTGGATCTCATCTTCCTTCCAGGAAGTGGGGTGGGGGGGTGGGGAGAATTCTCAGATTTAAGAACTTTAAAGGGAATTTATTTAGGACCAGAGTGAGCAATGAGGCTGCCTGTGGAAACAAGAACCAGTCCTGTACAGTATAAGGTGGAATGCGCTATATTTTTCTCCCCTATGGGATGTGAGCCCTAAACCCTTCACATAACTTGTTTAGGGCATTACAGCCACACAGGAGGGACGAATGTTCATGAAGAGGAAAAAAATTCCCTTATAAGATGAACTTCCAAACCAAAATTACAAAGACTGTGAGGAAGTCTGCCCCTATAAGTGAAGGCTGGTAAATACAACAAAGAGAAGAATGTATACTTCAGAAATAACAATAATAGAGCAATTTGAAAAGGACTTTTAGCTCAGTAGTGTAGATTGCTCAAGGATAACTTTACCCACCCCATCCTTCCTTGCTTCCCTACCCAACTCCCTGAAAGAATGGATTTATGAAAAATTAGGAGGAAAGAACAAACCAGAAGCTATTGTTGCATGTTTTGATAGCTGCTTTAAAATGTAAACCCAAATGACCTAGCAAAGAAGAATAATCAGAATATTATTCTAATAGTTATATTATCCTAAATAGAATAATAATATTATTATTATTATTTTGCTTGTTTTTTTACAGCCATACCTGCAGCATATGGCGGTTCTTAGGCTAGAGGTTGAATTGGAGCCGCAGCTGCAGGCTTACACCACAGCCACAGCTATGAAGGATCCAAGCCATGTCTGTGGCCTACACCACAGCTCATGGCAATGCCAGATCCTTAACTGACTGAGCAAGGCCAGGTATCGAACTCACATCCTCTTGAATATGTGAACTATATTATTCTAAACAGGAGAATCTACTTTCTTTTATTTAATAAATAATTATTTATTTAATTTCTTTAAAAACTTAATTAATTTTAAGTAATACCTCGTTTTGATGATAGGTATTTTATAAAAGTATTGACTCAAATTTTACCCTGGCATGAAACTCAAAGAGTGTTTTCATTTCGGTAAAGCAATACATTTTCTGTATTCATTCTTCTGCTAAGAGGTATCATAAAACTTCAGTGCTAAAAGGCATATGCTCTAGAATTAGAGTTAGCCACCTTTTTATTTTTCTGTAGTGTATTCACTTAAAATTTTCATATTTTATGTGCTAAAGCAATCTAAGACCTGTCTTCCCTTCCATTTCATTTCTTTCTCTTCCTATTATTCTTTTTCTTCCCTGCACAAAGGGAATCAACATAGGCTGAGGATAGAGGGGAATGAGGTGGGTTCAGAGATACACGGAGGCATGCATCTGTGGACCCAGAACCCCAGGATGTGGGATAGCTGAGGGTAGGTGCATGGACAGTGGACAGAAAAGACAATTGACAAAGGTGGAGATTGATCATACCAAACAAAAAAGTAAGTGATGAAGCAAATAATTGATGGTAAGACATAGAAACTGTTACAGATGTATTTGTATGTTTATTGTGTGTGTGTGTATGTGTGTGTGTGCACTCAGCTCTTTGGTCAAGGGGCCCAGAATCAATGATCACAAGAGTTTCCATATCTTGGTTTCTTGAAACCATACTCCACTAAACAGAACTTGTCCTCTATGGAGAACTTGTCCTCTATGGAGAAATTGCTGATTCTAGGACTGTGGGAACATCTTACCAGGCCAGAAAGTCAGAGAAAATGCAACAAGTGATAATAAAATGTCAGAAGGACATAGAAGCCAGCTTAAAAGGACTGACCCCTCGGTCAAAATGCAGACAATTTGAGCATCAAAATAAGTAACAATAGTAATGTATTGCAATTCATTGAATAAAATAGCAATCTGTGAATGAATGAATGAATGAATGAGAGCGGAAAGCTCTTTTTGAAAGCAGAATGTCTTCTGGAATATATAGAAAGAATGACAGAAATGCACATGTACCGTTTGGCAACATCAGAGAGATGGTTGCCTCAGGCAGTCTTCAATGGATTCCACGGCTAGTGGGTAGAAGTTTGATAAGCGTCAAAATAGTGGTATAATTCTGGAATACCTCCCCACAAAGTTCTAATCAGTTACAAGGGGGGAAACACTAAATACAAGGTCGAGAAGCCAGGCAGACACCAGACTACCTAGATGATTAGAGTTAGCGTGGTCATCAGTCAGTGCTGAGGTGAGTTCACATCACATCACACAGCTCCTGATTCAATGCACTTGAAAAGCCCTGCACCACATTTCCAGTTATTCCTGGGTAATGTCCTGGATCAAAAGATTAAGAGACCATCCTGAGAGAGTTAGAGAGTTAGCAAATGTTGAATGACATCTGAGTTGCAGAGTGGTGATGTGCCAGGGTTGATTTCCTTCAATGGAGGATTTTGTGCTGGTTATTAGGAAAGAGTACTTGTTGGGGGAAATATACACTGGAATGTTGAAGGGTGATGAGATACCATGTCTGTAGTTGCTCTCAGAAGGCTTAGAAAAAGACTAATGTTAATAGCTAAATATAAATTATGGATAATCTGTCTATTACATATCTCTTTTATACATAAGAGAGAAAGATCAGGAAATAAGCAAATACGATAAAATATTAACAGTGGAGTGGTCTGTGTGAAGGTGAGAGAGTTCTTTGTACTTTTCTGGCAACTGTTCTGTATATTTGAAATTATTTCCAAATAATTTATTTTTAAAGAAGTTATTTTTGAAGTGAATTACCCTTTTGTTTGAGGTTTTTGTCAAGAGTACTTTATTCATACAAAATAGACTATCATGGTAAGAAGCCATCTCCCAAAGTAACTTACACACAAATTAGTTCCTTTTTTCTCTCTTTTTTTATTTTTTCTGAAAAGTATAGTCGATTTACAATGTTGTGCCAATTTCTGCTGTAGAGCAAAGTGACCCAATCATACATATACATACATTCTTTTTTCTCGTATCATACCCCATCATGCTCTATCCCAAGAGGTTGGATATAGTTCCCTGTGCTGTACAGCAGGACCTCATTGTGTATCCATCCTAAATGTGATAGTTTGCATCTACAGACCCCAAACTCCCCGTCCATCCCACCCTCTCCTGCTCCCCCTTGGCAACCACAAGTCTGTTGTCCATGTCTGTGAGTCTGTTTCTGTTCTGTAGATAGGTTCATTTGGGCCGTATTTTAGATTCCACATAAAAGTGGTATCATATGGTATTCATCTTTACCTTTTAAAAGAAAGAAAAATTCTAAATATGGCCTCCGAGGCAAAAGTTAGCAATGAGCACAAAGGGTCCGAGTTTACACAGTGAGTGAACCCTTAGGTGGCTGCTTTTTTATGTTCTATAGTCAACTTAAGTCAGGATACATAGCAAGGAATACAGTACAACATCTTCCCAGTGTACGTCACATCAAGTGTCAGGTCTTTACTTTGGTCAGCACCCAATACCACCATTCACAGATCATCAGCCAATGAATCTTTAACCAGCTCTCACAGGTAGGGACAGAGTTGGGCACTAGGGATTTATTACTGGGTAAGATGTGCTCCTCAACCCCTAGGAACCTCATTACAGGAGAGAAACTGGATATACATAAGT
Source organism: Catagonus wagneri (assembly GCA_004024745.2). NCBI lineage: Eukaryota > Metazoa > Chordata > Mammalia > Artiodactyla > Tayassuidae > Catagonus > Catagonus wagneri. The sequence goes on from PVHT021183699.1 coordinate 61,090,061, forward strand.
GATATTCTGCAACAGCGCTGAAGCTTAGTGTTGAAGAAATAGAAGAGATCATGCTGACAAGTTTTACACGAGGGAAGATCACCATGAATAGAGGATTAGGAAAGCATGGAGAAGGTGACTTGGGTGCATATGCTCTTCAGAGAGAAAACAGTCTTCATCCAGCCTGGCTGGCTTTCAGTATAGCTTGACATACCCTCTTTGATGGAGCCCACCTCCACCTGAATACTTCTAGAAATGGCGAGGCATTCTCTTCTGACGTCCATTTCCCTGTTGCTAGGGTCAGATTATTAGAATATTCTCCTTTATACAGAACCAAGCTGTGCCTCTTTGTAGTTACCCTTTGCTTTCTCCTGCAGAGCAACACAAAGTAAGCTTAATTCACCTTCTTATAAACCCTTCACATACTGCAGAACAATCTCATGCTGCCTTTAATTTCCCTTTCTCTTGTCAAACATTTTCATTTATTTTACATGTTAGAGATGTATTAGCCTCTTCACTAACCTAAGTGCACTGATCTGTCAGTGAATCCAGAGGATGTTCCTGGTAAGCTGTGGTCTCATTAATGAAAAATATAATGGGATTTTTACCTCTCTAGGGTGGAATACCACGTGCTATTAATGCAGCCTAAGGTTGTATTCGCTTCCTTAGGCAGCTGCATAGACCTCATTGAGACTGAAATGATCAAGCGTTTTTCATGTGAACTGCCAACCCAGTTTTCCTCCAGCATGAACCTATGTAGTTGATTTTTATAACTATATTTTTTTCTTTTGTGTTTTTAAGGCCACGCCTGTGGCATATGGAAGTTCCCAGGCTAAGGGTCAATCAGAGCTGTAAGTGTTGGCCTACAACACAGCTACAGCAACACAGAATCCAAGCCACATCTGTGACCTACACCACAACTCACGGCAATGCTGGATCCTTAACCCACTGAGCAAGGCCAGGGATTGAATCCATGTCCTCGTGGATACTAGTCAGGTTCCTTACCACTGAGCCACGATAGAAACTGCAATATAAATATAGTTTTTTGCCTTTATCCCCATAGATTTCATCCTAAGTTAAATAACTGTTCCAGCCTAAAGTCACTGGGAATTTTGATGTGCGTTTTATGCAGAATTGATTAAAAAATAATATTTCATCTGGCTATGATGAACTACTTTTCTTGCTTTTATTGGAAAAAGTAGAACAACAAGAGAGTGCTTAAATTCATCCCTAGAGAGCCTCCCTCCAGGTTGACTGTGATCGTTAATCAACCATCTTTATTGTAGCATTTAACAACTATTTAAATAGTTCTCTATCCAATCCCCTTTTGTGTTATTTGAGGTAAGCTGACTGGCAGTTCTTTCACTAGCTCCTGTTTTTGAAGAATCCCATTTTTTAAAGTCTCCCTCTAAAATTTCATATGAAAAAGAAGATACAACTTGACTCAAAGTCATCATCAAGACCATTACAGTCAAGAAATTCACCAAAAAAAAGGAGTTGTATACCTCCTATGAGTGAAGATGACTAAAACACATATTAAATGCTTTCCGAGAGGTGAAAATGAATATCTGGGCACTGTGAGGGAAAGAAAGGTAAAGGAATTATAAACCAGGAGTTTCCTGGTAGCTTAGCAGGTTGAAGATCTGGCATTGTCACTGCTGTGACTCAGGTCACTCTGTGGCATGAGCTCAGTCCCTGCCTTGGAAACTTGCACATGCCACAGGCAGAAAGAAAGAAAGAGAGAGAGAGAGAGAAAGAAAGAGAGGGAGGGAGGAAGGAAGGGAAGGATTGGTAAAGCATAAGGAAGGCAACCTTAAATTCTTATCCTAGAAACCCAGAGGCACTTGTTTTTACAGATAATAAAATCCCTAAATCAAAATGCTTTTCTACCAACAGTGAAAGTCAGAATATAATATGACTTTGATAATAAGTATTATAATTTATGCATCTAATTCTTGACCTAATCATTAAGTGGTTAATAATTAAATCTCTCTCTCATGGGTGTTATAATCTTTAGAGCGAAGCTTTTAGTTTACTTTCTGTTTTGTATTATAGAAAACACTAATAAAGCACAAAAAATTTTAATTTTTGCTCTAGAAGGATTAAGCATTTGGTATATAGTGGGTTTTTTTTTTTTTAACATCAATCCTCTGGAGTTCCTAAGTTATCATTCTCCATGGGATGAACCATCCACAAGCTGGAAAGTTTAGGGGTGTTGTTGGTCCTGTTTATTGTTGCTATTTAATTACATCCAAATCCAGACATCAATTCACATCTTGAGTTCTAATTGCCTTTGAGAATTCTGTGCACAGAACAATAGCTGGAGTGAGTCTTCAGAACAGAATTTGTAAATATAGGTTCTTCCTGATCTTGATGAATTAAAACCAAAGGAGAGGAGACAGTTTTGTTTTGAATAAGCCATCTGTTTATTTGTGTACAGTGTTTGTATTAAAATTTAAGGAAATTAATCAAGTAAAAAGCACCAGAATTCACAAAACACAGAAAACAGGGGTACCGAACAAGCATACAATTTGAGAAAACCAAGTACCTAATGAGATTTTGAACCTCTGTAGTTTAATCTTGTCTAGTCCCAAGGAGACATCTCTGGTATATGTACAGTACTTGACTTCCTTTGCATTGATCCTTGCTACTTCAGGGCTCAGAATCTGAATCGGTGACAAGAGCTAAATTAATGAATTAGCAGCTGTCAGCCCAGCCACTGGACCAGCATAGTTTTTGATTTAGGGAACTTCTCTGGCCCTTGGTTAATAGGCACCAGAGATCACTTATAATAAAGTCTGTCCCAGATCCCTACCTGTGCATAAAGGGATGAACATTTCTCTAGGAAACAAATGTCAAATAAAAATGTGAGCCAGGACTGCAAATGGCTCTAGGCTTTGGGTAGGTGCCAACTCCTAGCCGCTCACCCAGGAGTTGTCAAGAGAGAGGAACAAGACTTTTTTAAGGACTTGAGCCTAGACATTTGACTCTGCACTCATCAGTTTGATGTGTAAGCTTATAGCTAGAGCCCACATTTTAGGCATGAAATCATCACTGCTTTTTACCTGGCTCAGGCAGTGAAGCCCTCTGAAACTATCTTCGCCCTATGGCTTTCTTTGAATTTTTCTGCATTTACATATCCTCAGCTGACTACACATAATCAAGAGTGCAAATTGCTATATTATGTCTTTAGACTTGTTCTCCAGATGATTTGTTAACGAATATTATGTTTTCAGCTAAAGGGAGGGAGGCAGCTTAGCACAGTAGATCCTTATCCACTCAGAGGCATCAGTTTCCCTCGTCTGTTAAACAGGGATGATAATAGTACCTATTTGTTACAAGTAAATAAAATAGTCCATGTCAAGCACATAACACACGGTGTCTGGAATATAAGGGGCTCGGTTTGTTTTTACAAACGTTGTTATTCTCTCAGGTTTTTTTTTTTTTTTATATCTCTTGCTTGGTGTCCTAGAACTTTGTTATCCATGACCTATAATGCGTGCTTGGTGGGTAGATCAACAAATGAGTAAAGGTGCATGAAAATGAAAATCTAAACTACAACATCAGTGGACAGCTATTTAAAACTGTTCATTTAAGTGAATGCATTTTGTCATATATAAATTGTTTCAGTAAAATGATTTCTTTAAAAAATAAAGTAATGGAGTTCCCATCATGGCTCAGTGCTTAACGTATCCGACTAGGAACCATGAGGTTGTGGTTTCGATCCCTGGCCTTACTCAGTGGGTTAAGGATCCGGCTTTGCCCTGAGCTGTGGTGTAGGTTGCAGACCCGGCTCGGATCCCGTTTTGCTGTGGCTGTGGCAAAGGCCAGCGGCTACAGCTCCTGTTAGACCCCTAGCCTGGGAACCTCCACATGCTGCGGGTGCGGCCCTAGATAAGGCAAGCAAGCAAGCAAGGGGGGGGGGCGGGGGGAGGGAGGAAGGAAGGAAGAAAGAGAGAAAGAAAAGGGGACATCTTGCCATATAAAAACCATAGACATATATAATTTTGGCCAGGCCAGGAATGGTGTGTTCTAATCTTCATTTTATAGATGAACATTTAAATTAAAAACCGATAAGTGACATGTTAAGCAAAATGGAACTATTCCTAGATTTTTTGCTTTATGCTAAAAATTTTATGCTAAGGCAATTTTCTCTCAACTCCTTCCTTCATTTAAAAAAATCTCAATCTGTATCTTTTCCTGTGGGTCAGTTAATCAATAGAACAGATTTTGATTATGTGACTTGCAAAGCCTCAGGTTTTGAAATAAATGATTTGCTCTCCCCCGTTACCTCTTGGCCAGAAGTGCCTGTTTTCCACTTCTCATTTCATGGATATCACTCATTCAGCAGTGACAGACCAATCCACTTATCATGATCTTTTCCTGTTTTCAGAAAACAGCAAAAGTGAGCCCCTCCACAGGATTAGAATCTATTTATGGACACAAACGTTCCTTTCCTAGCAGCCTGAGATGTTTGCTTTCCACAGTTGGATAGCAGGGGAGAAACACTGTTTTAAATACTCTCTTTTAGGAGGGAATTTTAGTGTGGGTTGTTGGAAAGTAACACCAATCAGAAGTCTCCTCTGAGATTCCATTACAAAATCTCCAGCTGAGATTCTGATCTAGGAGATACATTCACAGACAGTGAAACACCAATCCTGTGAATGTGGAAGAAGAGTAATCATTGTTATTTTATTGTTTTTGTTCGCTTTTTATTTGTCCTCTTTATTATGTCTTGATTGGTTTTGTTTGATTTGGTTTAGTAAAGAGAAAGATCTGGAATATGGCTGAATTCATAATTTCACTCTTTTAGCACTTATGTGATCTTTCTCTTTAACTCACATTGCATTTCAATTTTACTCTCTGACACCATTTATGAAATTCATACTGCAGTGAAAAATAAGAGACTACCTGTGTGCAAGTGTAGTTTTAGAGCTTATAAATTTTTGGTTAAGCAAGTCCATTCCCTTCCCAATTAAAACTATAATGTAAAATGTGAATTTAAAAACAAATCCATTGTCCTTATTTTAAAGAATTAATGTATGAGTAAAGTAAGTCAGACAGAGAAAGACAAATATCATGGTATCACTTATATGTGGAATCTAAAAAATATGATACACGTGAACAAAACAGAAATAGACTCACAGACATAGAAAACAATTTTTCAGTTACTAAAGGGGATGTGGGGGAAGGTTAAACTAGGATGTTTGGGATTAACGTATACACACTACTATATATAAAATAAACAGGGACCTACTGTATGGCACAGGGAACTGTATTCAATATCTTGTAATACCCTATATTGGAAAAGAAAATTAAAAAGACTATATATACATACAATATATATATTTATAAATGAATCAATGTTGTACACCTGAAACTAAAACATTGTAAATCAGTTATACTTCAATAAAAAAGGTGTGTGTGTGTTTATATATAATTTTTGTCAATGATGTCCAGTACAGCATTATCTTTAATTATAGTAATATATAATAATTTTCCAAAATGTTTTTCAGTTTCAAAATGGTTGAAAGTGTTAATTTAATAGCATCTTAAGCAGATTATAAAATATATAGATAAAGATATAATCCTATAGTAAGTAAAGAAAAAAGACAGGAAAATCATGCATGTTACATGTCTACAATAACACTGAAAAGACAATTGAAAAGCTACAAACCCAAAGACAAGGGGAAAATTACACTAAAATGAAAATAACAGTTTTATCTGGACAGTCAGCAACTAAGTAGGATTTTGTTTTGTTTGGTCCCTTCTTTTAGCCTTCCTGAATTTTCTAAATTTCCCATACTAAACGTGTACCACTTTCATAATAGAAAAAAAAAGTCCAACCAACTTCAAATTAACATAGATTTTCCTGTTGGCACTCAACTGAAATGCTGCTTTCTAGAGGCAATTTCAGAGCCGGCTCCTGGAAGTAGGCCCTTCCCTAAGAATGAGCCTCATTGCTCCCCAGCTGAGTTCTGTTGCTCTGTGAGGGTTCACATAATGAATGTTTTCATCTTTTCATATTAAAACTGACCTCCTAGCCTGAATCTGAGCATCTCAGATGACTAAGGTTTGCTGGACACTGCCTAAGAAAAAATAAATCAAAGCTACATAGGGGTTTATCCTGCACTTATATTCTACATTGGATTTCCACACAAGCTCACAGGCTCTGTTGTTTTCTTTTGCTTCCCCTCTCCAGATCCAACAAGGGTAATGGTACCCCCTTCCAGTATGGATGTCACTGTTGGAGAAAGTATTGTCCTGCCGTGCCAGGTAACCCATGATCACTCGCTAGCCATAGTGTTCACTTGGTCATTTAATGGACACCTGATTGACTTCGACAAGGATGGAGACCATTTTGAAAGAGTTGGAGGGGTAAGTATCAATATCAGACCATCCACAGGAAATGCAGTCTGCAGCTAAATTTCTCAAAACAGACTCAATCAACTTGTTGAGACTCACTTGAAAGCACCTATAAAGTTATTCTTTGAGCATTCTGTCCAAAAATCTTATTTTCAAAAACTGATGGTTAATACTTGCTCCTTTATGCATGATAAAGGAGGCCTCACTTATTGAACCACCTGTATGTCAGGCCTTTTCTTAATCCTTATAATCCTTAACCCTGTAGGTAGTTATTCATTACTTAGTATGAATGAGAAAACTGAGGTTCATGGGAGTTACATGGCTTGCCTTGACCTCATCGCTACTCAGTTGCTGAACTCAGCTTTAAACTGCATATTCCCAAGCTCTCTGCCCCATACACTACACTATGTCATTGAACCTGATGAAGAAAATAGCTTAAGGACAGTTTACTCCTACGCTTTAAGGCTGCAGACTAAATTCCCTTTGGCTCTTGTAAAAAACTCATCATTGTGATGTTAGGGCTCTTTCTTGAATCTGAAAGTCTGATCAGATTGTTATCTCCAGGTGATCTGAATTCTAGTGGTCGAATTTTCAAAATACCTGACTTTCCATAAAAATACATCATCTCATTGAACTCACACAAAGAGGAGATTCGATGTGGAGACAGTCTGAATCTATTGCAATCGTTCTCAGAATTTTTTCTAACCTATACATGCCTACATTCCCGTTAGTAATAAAGATTCACTCTGGTTGCCATTCTCATGGAAGGATCCAGACAAAGGCAGGAGAATATAAACAGGAGGCTATGTTGAAAACCCCTCCCATCCCCCATGCTACCACAGGAATCTGGTTTGCCCACCTCGTCTTACCCCCACCCTTTATGTTGAGAATAAATGCACTGCAGCTTACAAAATTATCCATATATGTTGAGGAGCTTTGTTCCCTTCAAATAGAGTTACTCCTTTTATTTTTATTCTTGCTGACTTTTTCAAACAGTGCCTCTCCATTGAATAACAAAACACCAAAAATGATTTGTTTTTGTTTTTTTTTTTCTTTTTTTAGGGCCTCACCCACAGCATATGGAGGTTCCCAGGCTAGGGGACCAATTGGAACTGTAGCCGCCGGCCTACACCACAGCCACAGCAACTTGGGATTCGAGCCATGTCTGCAACCTACACCACATCTCACGGCAATGCCGAATCCTTAACCCACTGAATGAGGCCAGGGATGAACCCACGTCCTCATGGATGCTAGTTGGGTTCTTTTACCACTGAGCCATGATGGGAACTCCCAAAAGTGATTTGTGTAACTATTTTCTCAATTTTCCCAAGAATCATCTATGACTGGTACCGTCTTTAGAGAGAGAAGTTAATTTATTACATCAGTGGATGACTCAAGTCATTAGTGATTCTCTCTTAGAACCCTAGTTGAGAAAGGCTGGACGAGATAGCTATTATTAACCATTCTGGACCACTTTGATATGGTTCAGCCTAATAACCTTGACTAAGGAAGAGTGATATCAACTACTTCAGAAAGCATGGGGGATATTAAATATCTTCAAGTCTAGAAGAGTACATCACCCAGAGCCTATCCCAAGAGAAGTAGGTGAGAAACTTTAACGTTTGTATTCATTAAAGGAAGGGTAACATTAGTTCTGATAAAATGAGAGTAAACATTAAGAAAACCTTCAAAATCAAGCTCCTAAATTAAGCAGAATATTTTTTTTCATACTTAAACCAATGTCTTCAGAAGAGCGATAATAAAAATATTATTTCCCAGGAAGGCACAGACACCAACCAATGAGAATAGGTGCCTGGGAGGTCAAAATCCATGTCCTACCAGTCAGACAGATATGGACTCAATGCTGGTCTGGCTGAGGCACAGGTGGAGGAGAGCCTCCTAAGGGAGCCTAGCGTTAATGACCACCGTTTGTAAAGACTTCTATCCTTCTCTCCCTCTCACTAGCCTTTCTTATGGCAAGAGTCTGTCTCTTCCATGATACCAATGCTAGCACCAATCAACCCTTGCTAAAGAGTAAGTGCAAAATTTGCAAGGCCACTACAGATTGAGAAAGCTAAATACGTTAGCCACCAGGATCATTCATGTGTATAGAGTTGGCAGTGGACAATAGAAGAGGTCAGGAAGCAATGCTGGAATCAAGCCCATTTCACAGTTTCTGCTTTCTGGGTCAGCATGGTGGAAAGGATGCTTGGTAGAGCCAACCTATGGCAGTGTTTAGAAAAGTTATTATTTCATTGTCCTCTCATCACCTCTGAGTGATCAGTAACAGAACAGACCACAGTGCTGTTTTGTTCTCATTGGTAGGAACTTAGATGTAAATCTCAGTAAACAGTTTGCTCTGGATAGCTTCGAAGGTAAGGAGAAAGTTGTTGTGGTCTTCTTTTCTGAGACTCTTACCTCAATCCTGACTTTATTTTTCTTTTGTTTCACTTTTACTTTAAAAGCACAAATTTGGTCAAAATGTATCAATAAGGAGAGCACACTCTAAACCACAGAGTCACAAAAGTCTGCTAATGGTTTGCTGGGCTCTGAAATCTCCAGGCTACCACCAGTTTCTTTGACCTTCAGGCCCTAGGAGAATATATATATATATATATATATATATATATATATATATATATATATGTTTATATATATATTGAGATAAGGTAGACATTCCCTTTTTTGTTTTTGTTTTTGTTTGTTTGCTTGCTTTTGTTTTGATTTTTAGAGTCACACCCGTGCTATGTGGAAGTTCCCAGGGGTCAAATCAGAGCTGTAGCCAGAGCAAAGCCAGATCCAAAATGGATCTGAGACCCACAGCACAGGTCATAGCAATGCTGGATCCCTGAACCACTGAGCAAGGCCAGGGGTTGAACCCAGATCCTCATAGATACTAATAAGGTTCGTTTCCACTGTGCCACAATGGGAACTCCCAACATTCTCTTTAAACACTGATGACTTCCCACCTTTCCTGCACACATGCCCTTGTGAGGCATATTTTTTTTTTAAGCCCTTAAAAGTCCAAACACATGAAATGTCTTGGGTAAAGAAGTGTTAATAATAATGATGATAATAATACCTTCTATTTGCAAAGTGCCTATCATTTATCAAGTATTTTCATGTCTATCAGCTCTTTAATCTTCACAGAATCTCTGTGAAATATGGTAACAATCATCTTCTTTTACTGTGAATGATAAGACTTGATTAGTAAATAGTGGAATCTGGATCAGAACCCAAGTGTTATAAATAAAAAAGCTTTCAGGTTTGTTTTTTTTTTTTTTTTTAAATCACAGCTCTTTTGGAATTGATGTAATATCTTTGACATAATTATTTCACAAAGAAAATCGATTGTGGTCTTCAATAACACTAATTTAAATTTACCCTATGTTTCAATTTCCAGGATTTCAGGTACACAATCTCATTTGAGTCCCACATGCTAGCACAGTGGGCAGTACATCAGCTAAGACCCAGGGAGATTAAAAGATTTATAGGATGTCACACAGCAGCGATTAGCCCCAGACAACTCTGTGCCGACACTTCAGCTACCTCTTGACTGTATACCTTTACCTCTTTTCTAATCCTATTTATACCTCTTGGCAATTTCATGTCTTTTATTGCCCTAGGTAAATATGTCATAGGTTGTTCTGAAACCAAGGGAAAAAACTAAGTACACATTCATTTAGAATGAGACTCTTTCCAGATGATAGTACATTGTTCTAGAAAGGAATAGGGACTGGGCCCTGACTGAGGGCTCACATCCTGACTCTGCCCTTGACTAGCTACGTGACTCTAAACAAGTCATATAACCTCATGTACTTGAGTTTCCTCATCTGTCAAGTAAGGATAATAAGAGAACCTACTTCACAAGAACTGGGGGTATTCAGTGCAGTATATATCTGCCAGATATTACATATCATTAAGTATCATCCAGTTTTTTTTTGTCATTTGGAAGAATAACAACAAGGCCAAAATAACCTATCTTATCTTGTCATTCATCGAGGTTTAGAAATAAGCACAGCTTCCTGAATCTGACCCCTAGGATGTTTTCTTGCTCAAGCATCTATTCTCCAAGCTTTTGATTAACAGAGCTATGAAACCGAATGCCAAGGTATAGCCGTGTTCTTAAGTTAAAAAGCCACTTTGTGATCATTTGTGGATGCATCTCCTCAAATTTATTAGAAGTGCTCTGCTGGTACATGGTGTAGAAATATTTCTAGGGCACACAGGCATCCATACCAGGATATAATTAGTCCTATTCATCTACTAATCAAACATACATTTGGCATTGGAAAACAAATTAGCACCGTTCCACACTAGGTGATGCAAGATTTCCTTGGAGAGTCTGCTCCTCATAATTCTTTAATTCAAACCTGGGAGCAATCAAAATGCTGGCTGTAAGACAGTGTTGTACAGGAAAACACAGATGCCTCCAAATGTGGGCTCGCATCCACTTTGCAAATGCAGAGTTTTGAAGTATTGGAGTGGCGGCCAAGGTTGTAGACTGAGGGCATGCTTGAAGAAACCCATGGGACTAGATCAGCAGCCACTTTACATAAGTTTTCATGCTTCCAACGTAGGTGGCCGACTGCTCCAGAGCCGCAAAGAAGCCAGACACCCAAGGTCTCGTTTGAGGTGTGTTCTGAAGATGTTGTTGTTCTCTCAGAGAGCCTCACACATTTTTAATAGGCCATGGCTTGCATTGCTAATGTTTTCATCAGCCGATATAAAATAAATCCATTAGTCACAGTGTCCTTCATGTGATAATGATATTTAGAGCTCATTAAAAAGTAATTGTAGCCACTTTCTCCTCCTTTATCAGCAGGATTCAGCTGGTGATTTGATGATCCGAAACATCCAGCTGAAGCATGCTGGGAAATACATCTGCATGGTCCAAACAAGTGTAGACAAGCTATCGGCTGCTGCTGACCTGATTGTCAGAGGTATGGTAGTTTCGGATTTGGGTCTTAAAATGTTTTTGTGATGTCTACTTTTGCACTAAGTTCTAAAAATATCAGTGGTTTAGAATTATGGGGGAAAGTCAATAGAAGGTAAACCCTGTGGAGTTCCCATCATGGCGCGGTGGTAATGAACCTGACTAGTATCCATGAGGCTGCAGATTCAATCCCTGGCCTCACTCAGTGGGTTGGGGATCCAGAGTTGCCATAAACTGTGGTGTAGGTCACAGACATGGCTCAGATCCCTAGTTGCTGTGGCTGTGGCATGGGCCGGCAGCTGTAGTTCTGATTCAACCTCTAGTCTGGTAACCTCAATATGCCGTGGGTGCAAGGCCCTAAAAAGCAAAAAAAAAAAAAAAAAAAAAGGAAAGAAAGTAAACATTATAAGCAGTGGCTAAGCCTCTACAGAAGTTTTGTGTGCACCTGTTTCTCACAGGGGATCAGAAAGCACAGCACAAATCCAGTTACTCTCTACTGAAAATAGCTCCTGTAAGGGCCCTGATTTATAGGGTTGGAGTTTATATGAATTTCTAGAATAACTTTAGAGGCAGAAAAACAACTAGGTTCAAGAGGTACCAAACGGTGCCCTTTGCTGTTTCATCTGGACTGAATCAAATCAGTCATATAGGGTCACTGGTGTAAGATGATATAAGAGTGGCTTAAGTCAAATTGTCACCAGTTTGTCTACTGGTGACAGTTTCCTACTCAATAGCTCTGTCTGGTTCCTAAAACATGGCTTTAGAAGAAAATACTTCCTGACTGCCTGCGAGGTAGTAAATAAGCAGGAATTAATGTTTAAAAACTGACATTTGTGAGATTCTCTGGAGTGTGACTGATGTGGCCTAAATGCATCCTCAGGGCTGCAAAAAGCTGAGCTGAGCCCCATCAGATCAATGTGTAAAGGAACAGTAATTGACTAGTTCCTTTGTGGCCCAGTGGGTTAAGGGACTGGCATTGTCACTGCAGCAGCTTAGGTCGCTGCTGTGGCGTGGGTTAGATCCCTGGCCTAGGAACTTCCACATGCTGAGGACATAGCCAAAAATAGAAATAAAAAAAAAAAAAGGAACAGTAAGTGGACTTTCAAGAAATGTTTTCTAACTAAAATTCATATCTCTGGGAACCAGTGTACCTATTACAATTGAACTGATGCATACTCAGGGGATTTCTAAAGTTAAATGTAAAGCCAAATCCCAACATCTAAGTGATCTCCTGGCCAGCATCTCCTTCCTTTGAACCCTCCCTACTGGTATTTGGGAATCTCTGGCTATCAGAATTTTTGAGTGCAAGAAAACTGAAATCCATGCGATATCTGATTTAGAGGCAGGGTGAATCTGAGTGCACAGAGAACAAGATATTATTGGAAGCAACAAAGTGTTGCTACATCCTCTGGGTATAACATGAGAGGGGAGCTGTGTGGGAGTTAGCGACTCAAACTGATTGTCAAGAGAGGTTAGAGAAAAATAGCTCTTCCATTGCACCTACCTTGGTTCCCCTTTAAATTGCCTTAAAAACCTTTTCTGTAATGATACGGATAAGGGCCAGATAAGAGAGAAAACTTCCCAACCTGGGTAGAGCTACCCATAGAATAACTTATGGGAACGTATTTATTTCCATTTTAAGATACACCAGAGCTGGTCTGCCCCTTCCCTTGGCGACAAAAGAATTGTGTTGCTGAAAATATAGCCTCTATTTAATTAGGATAATGTTCTGATCAGCAGTTTAAACACCAATAAATTAGACTAATAAATATTTAAATCAGTAATACTTGAATTTCTTAAACGATATTGTATACTTCATTTCACAGAAAATAACATTAAATACCAAGAGGAATTTGCAAACACAGTCTAAAAGAAAATCTTGCCTAATCAGTTAATAAGGCCCATAAATTAATATGCCATTTTCACCCATAATCTTTCATTTTATCTCCCTCTAGCTCTGTCCTTGGAGCTTTTCTGCATATTGCAGAAAAAAGGCAGAAAGGCACTTCACTGCCCTGGAAGAGATTTTTGTATTTGAAATGAGTAAAGCTTTGAGTCTCGGCTCAGGCTTCCTTAATTCTCTGCTGTCTGCGTTATTTCATCTACTACACTCAAATGGCAGCTAGAAAGGCCACCCTTCCCTGAGAAAAAGGCAGGGACACTGGTCTAACACCTGCATTCCATCTGCTCTTGCCTGTGACAAACACTTCTAAGAGCGCCAGACCATGTGAACATTTCGCTCAGAGGATAAACATTTGCTCTGTTTTGTCATTTTGAAAGAGAGACCCAACTTCCCTAAAACAAAGTTGGTAAACATTCTGTAAGGTTGAATCTACCCTTGGGCGGGGAGGGCAGCGAGAACATAACGAACAGCAAACAGCACTGGGAAAGTACCATCTTCTCTCCACTGGCCACATTCATGCCATTGCTTCATTTCCTTCTTCCTATTTGCCTGCAGTGGGCTCAGACCTCCCTAGCAATTTAATTCATTAAGGAGTTTGGAGAGGGAAACTTTTGTCCTTATGTTACTTCACTTTTAAAGGCCATGAGAGGAGCATCCATTGAAAAAAAAAGGGGGGGGGGTGTGGATAGAGAAGCGAGGATGAGAAAACTGGTGAGGAAAATAAGATTATCTTGTCTTCTGGACTTTATCTGGTGAATAAGAGTCCAAAGACCAAAGGTTAACTCAGCTCTTTCTTGATGGCATTAGACTGACATGCTGAAATGTCACCCTGGAAAATTAATCAGTTCCAGATACAGATTTTTCAGACCTTTCCTACAGGAGTAGGAGGGAGAGGATAAATTTAGTCTCACCTGTGGGTCTATTTAAAAAAAAATGATTTTTATAAAAGGAAAGAGAAATTTAGGGCATCGCTGAAAAGTGTAGAAGTGAATCCTAGAACAAAGTGTTACTTCTGGAAATTGCCATTAACTTGTCACCACTCTGTGGAAGGTCTCTTTCTTCCCTGCCTCTTTGCCAAGGCCCCATAGCATGCTGGCAGAACGCTTGATCGCTGTCCTGGGCCTCAGCACATCCCTCCTAGGAAGACCTCCTTGCCCCTGGCCAAGGGACGTGAGGTTTGTCCTTAGGTCTCCCTCACACTTACCTTCTTGGCCAAGGTGGTCCCTTGTGCCTTGTTAGATGTGCCTTTTACTATCTACTAAGAGCTTTGCAGGTTGGAATCTAGGAGAACTTGGCGTCTTTAGCTCTGTTGATATTTTGTGTTTGCCTGCCAGCTAGTCTCCATCCCTCTGTTGCTTTATGGTTTGTTTCCAAGCCTTCTTTTAAAACTGCTTTCCTCCCATTTCAATGGCCTTAAGTACAGTGGCAGAAACAATGCACATCCAGAGAATAAGTAGAAAAATAGAGGGATGACTTACAGAAACTTTAGACTGCAAGCCCAATTTTGAAATTGCTTTGAAAAAAAACACAGTCTTGGGACTCTTAAGCATGGGTCCAACTTTCACAGCAGTTCCCTTGCACACGAGTGCATGCTTGCATTGGATGTGGGATACGGCACAGGACCACCGATTGCATTCTAGTGCAGCTGGGAGGTGCGGAGCAACGCTGTGACCCCCACAACTCTAAAGTCATTTTTTCTCATCACCAGGGGTGAAAATGACCATTTCCAGAAGACTTTAATCTTCATTTATCACCACCACATCCCCAGATTGCAGTGTCTAACCCATAGTAGGCACCTGTAAATATATGAGGGATAGATTAATGAATATGGGCCCCGACATACCCCGATATTCTCTCTTGGAATCTAGAATAAACATTCTGTTGTAATTCTTTGTGTACCTATTACTTTTTTCTATTATCTGTGAGTTATTCCTATTATTATCTGGAAGGAAGGGGCTGGGCCATGTCTCACTGATCTTTGTAGTTTCAGAACCTAGAAAAAATCCAGACACCTAATAGATATTCAAAAAGGAATTCACAAGTGATGAATCCGTTGGATAAAGCTGTCACTTCCTTGGACATTTGAATGTACTGTTCCACTTCTGAGGGTCTTGCTCTTTCTCAGGTCCTCCAGGACCCCCAGAGGCCGTGACCATAGATGAAATTACAGACACCACCGCTCAGCTCTCGTGGAGACCCGGGCCTGACAACCACAGCCCCATCACCATGTATGTCATTCAAGCCAGGACTCCGTTCTCCGTGGGCTGGCAAGCAGTCAATACAGGTACCATGTTGGCTGCCTGGTACTGGAGTCTCACGGGGACCCCTGAAACAGCAGAACAGACACAGCTCTGGGGCAGAAGCCAAGGCGCATAGTTCAGACACAGCTACAGATGAGACTGCCCTCAACCAACTATACTATCATTTGTTTAATAGTTTTCTTTCTATTGATTCATGTTTGTTTAATTGGTTCTAAGCCATAATGTCTGAAATGCTAGTAGGTCTGTTCTGTTAGTTATATTTTTTCTTAATACATATTTTAAAATATATTAGTTGAAGTTTGCAGTGTGGCTCAATGGGTTAAGGATCCAACGTAGTGTCCCTGAGGATGCAGGTTCGATCCCTGGCTATGCTAGAGTAGGTTAAAGATCTGGAGTTGCTGCAAGCTGTGGCATAGATTGCAGATTGCAGCTCGGATCCAGCTTTGCTGTGACTCTGGTGTGGGCCTGCAGCTGCAGTTCTTCTTTGACCCCTAGCCCTGGAATGCCCTATGGCACAGGTACAGCCATATAAATAAATAAATAAACAGTTATAAAAATAAAATGCATCATCTATCTGTGTGTTACCCAGAATTGTCTGTGTGACACAAGTGGCACACTTTGGGGGGCAGTGGATTATATTATTCTACAAACATAATCTCTGTAAAGTTTGTACACTGCTCTCAAGAAACTAACATCTAAGGACTGCATGGAGTCTCTTGATTTGCTGCCCATTTTTTAGATGGATAAATTTGGGCATGAAAAGGCATGAGATTTTATTAAATTAAAAAATAGTTGAGTTGGCCATACCATCTCTGCTCCTGTCATTATCTCCATGTCGACTCACTTCATTATTTTATTTAGGTTTTATCTGAGGAAAAAAATAGACAAATAAGTAATTATTGCAAGCAAGTTACACACTCCTCTAGCTTTTCCATTTCAGCTTATCAAAGCTCAGAAATGGTTTTCTGTGTTTCAGCTGAATCGTTGACTTTCTTCTGAGTCACAGGAGTGTTTTAGGAAGGAAGGATAGGAAAAATCTGGAAGTTAAGGAGAGCGGAATTCTAATCCTCACTCTGCTAATCAGCAGATTTCTGCACATCTTCATTTCCCTCTTCTGTTAAATGGGCATAGTAAGAATGGTTATGACCCAGAAATTACTTTAAAAAGAAATAAAATGCTGCATAAATATAATGAAGGAAAGGAGGAGGATGAAGATGCCGCTGCTGCTGCTGATGGTTTACAAAAGAAAACAGCTGGAATGTGCTGAGCCCTTACTGTGTGCTACGTGCTCTGCTAAGCGATTTTCTTGAAATTTCTCGACTGTACTATGGATAGATATTGTTATCAGCCTGATTTTATGGTGAGGACACCGAGGCATGGAAAGGTTAGGCAACTTTCCCATGGGTGTTTGGCTATTCAGTGTGGATTCAGGATTAGAATCCAGGTTGTCTGACTCCAGAAGCCACACTCTTCCCTTTTGGAGGGCAGGACTATAGAATTCTGTCCCTGAGGAGGCTGGAAGCCATTGAAGCCTAGTCAAGGGCCTTAGCTTTGTCACAGGGAATGTCCCTTTGAGTCTCCTGGGCCCCAGGAGAAATCTTTATAGTAATCAAATCAAAACTGAAAAGGTCGTACAGTGAACACAGAAGCAAAGTCCAGAGCTCCATGGCTTGTGGCCCCAAGCAATGGGCCGTGTCCTCTTCTGAAGGAGGCCTTTCCCAGACTCAGCTAGATGAACACTGTCAAATTCTATCTCTCTGACTCCTTTTTTCATGTTCTTCATGGGCCAGCCTTTAGGTTTACAGACTCTTTTGATGTGTTAATATAGTTCATTGACCGTAGTTGTATGGATTTGTAACCTTATTACCCCATCGTTATAATAAGGGATAGAGCTTGAGTCATGCAGTCAAAGGTACAAACCAAGTGTTGACCTTGGGTGAGTGACTTGACCTTAATGTTGTATATTTCCCTCCTCTATAAACATGAAAAGGTTAGTTTTACCTCACTCATAGGAGAGCTGTAAGAACTGAACGATGTGCCCAGCCCTATTCTGTAAATGATGAAAATCATATGAGGTGATAACTGTGACTAAAGTCAAGTAGCTTGGGCCTTGAAGATTGTCTTTTGTGCTGTCGTCTGCTGGTGTCTGGTTGGAGTCTATTCATTTGGCATAGAGAGTTCTGGGATGACCTCCCTGCCAGGATGTTTATGCAGTTACCTTCAGACCAGTGGCAATGCCCTGAACTCAGTAATGGTGGTGATTATGGATAGAAGTTTCTATCTCTCTGACACAGAATCCTATGAATCATCACCACCTTTCTGATGTTTTTTCAGTCCCAGAACTCATCGATGGAAAGACATTCACAGCGACCGTGGTGGGTTTGAACCCTTGGGTGGAATATGAGTTCCGCACAGTCGCAGCCAACGTGATTGGGATTGGGGAGCCCAGCCGGCCCTCTGAGAAGCGGAGGACAGAAGAGGCCCGTGAGTAGTGCCCAAGACCCAGCGGGTCTGGTTCAGCAGCTCCTGGTCCTTAGGGAACGGCTTTGACTCTCCCTGCCATCAGCCTGAATGAGGCTCTATATTAGAACACGCTTCCTTGGAAGTACTGTCATCATCAGAAATCAGGCCAGTAGATACTCAGCTTAACTGCCAGGGCATCACATTTGTGTTATTTTTTATTTTTATATTTATGAATTTTTTATTGAAATATAGTTGATGTAAAATATAAGTAATAGGTATGTACTCTGATGATCCATAAGTTTTAAGGGTTAGACTCCATTTATAAGTCATAAAATATTGACTATATTTCCTGTGTTGTACAGTATATCCTTGTGCTTATTTTGTACGCAATAGTTTGTGCCTCTCACTCCCCTGCCCATATATCTCCCCTCCTTCTCCTTCCCCCTCCTAACTGGTAACCACCTGTTTGGTTTGTTCTCTCCGTCTCTGAGTCCCAGCAGTGAGTTTTCATACAGAGTTATGTTCTTCCTCTTCACTGGTTCCCAGGTACAGGGAGAGACCCTCTGCTTAGTTCCCTCAAATGCCACATCTTTCTTCATTGGCTCTTCTGCCACCAAGACTTTCCTACCGGGGTTGCTACTTTTTTAAAATACACACCCCACTGCAAAGGAAATCAACCCCCCCAAAATCACTAGTGGGAAAGAATAAGTTCTTCAGAAATGTTCAGTAAGATTGTCTTAGGGTATAAACCCTCCCCCAAAGCTAAGGTTAAGAACATCCTGCTAATTCATACCACCACGGTCTGCAATTTACGATCAGTTTCTGTGCACATAGCTTGAGTGAGCACGGGGAAAGAACAACACACGACATAAATTTTGTCTGCCTCATTTGTACTTTTACTTCTCCCATGAAGAGGGGAGGGCCAGGTGTGGGTCTCTGTAGACTTCCCAGCTGCCAAAAGGCCAAATGTTCACTGAAGGAAGAGCAAGGTTCCAGAGCAAATGGGAACTCTGACCCTACTCTTGAACAAAAATCCATCCGGACCTGTTTCTTTGGCTGTATCCAAGGGGACATACTCAGTCACCAAATCTGTGCCCCAGTCTGACATTTTAAGATTCTGTCTGGAGTCCTTCATTTACATGGTGATACTATAGCTAATCCCCATGCTTTTTCCCCCCTCCAGAGTCGTAATTTAATTAATTCCTCAGCAATCCTGAGGAGGAAGCTAGCATAATTTCCCCTCTTTTACAGAGAAAACTGGGGATCAAAAAGTTTAAGCACAGTGAGCCAGGGGTCAACCTCTGTCCACCACTTCCTTCAACACCCAGCTCAAAATTCACCTTCCTCCGAGAAGCCACTACCCCAGCCCTGCTCTGAGCAGCCCGCTACTTGAGAAGGCCACTGCACTCCTCCATTCCGCCTGTGCCCTCCTGTTGTTGATTGTGACACCGCTGTGTAATCATTCTGCATGTGCTCCCTCCCTCCGACTAGACTGTAAGCTCTGCAAGGGCAGAGTGGGTATTGCCTCTCCTTTGTGTCCTGCCACGTGCTTAATAAACACCCACCTAAGTATTAGAACCAGAACCTCTGTCCTTTCCTCATCACCCTGAACCTCGGCCTCTAGGAATGGAGCTGAAGCATGAGTCATGTCAGAAAAGGTGTACTTTATTGAATGGGAAACAGGTAATAGCGATTTCCTGGGGACCTTTCAGTTCCTCAAGCTGGTGCTTCAGGCCCCTTAACTATACCATTTCTGATCGCCGAAGACAAAGCTGCGTGTATCAGAGTGTTTGTATTTAGTGAGT
Source organism: Catagonus wagneri (assembly GCA_004024745.2). NCBI lineage: Eukaryota > Metazoa > Chordata > Mammalia > Artiodactyla > Tayassuidae > Catagonus > Catagonus wagneri. Next base: position 61,109,774 of record PVHT021183699.1, read on the forward strand.
CACCACAGCCAGACAACCTTCTTGGCCCTCATGGGCCTTTGCCACCTGACATGACCTGTTTTTTTGTCTCCTGAACAGTCCCTGAAGTCACCCCAGCTAACGTCAGTGGTGGTGGAGGCAGCAAATCTGAACTGGTTATAACTTGGGAGGTAAATGAATCACGGAACAAAAGGAGTGTACATTAGTCCAGTCTATTTTATTATCTGCCTCTGTGTTAAACATATCTGGGAAGTTCTCTCCGCCGTTTTTAACAGCTAAAATCCGTTTGAGAGTAAACACTCCCTCTCATAACAGGAATGGGCAGCAGGAAAAGAGGGTGCTTGCTCATCAAGTTTTAAGTTGTAATTCACTTCATCACAGCAAAAAGCAATCATGAAGGGGAAGACAAAGCAAGAAAAAAATACGTGTATAATGTATATGTGAAAGAAGGCTGGTTTAGCGATAAACCAGTTTTTCTCTCCTTCCTGAACTGCTGCAAGGCCAATTGATTTAAAACATCTGCCCACAGTATACTTGCACGATTTCCTAGGATTGGCTTTGCTGCTGGAGCCCTCTCGTATAAGGTATTTTTTAAACAACCTCGAGGTGTGTTAGTCACCAGTTTATTAAAAATTGATTTTGAGAGAGGCGTCAGGGTTTTGGAAAGGGTTCTTAATGTTTTTGAAGGATTCTAGGCAGCAACCCCAGAAGATAAAATCTGTCATTGAACCGAAGCCCCAGTAGCGAGAGAAATCACTTGGCAGTTCCACTCTGAACGAGAAAATCTTGCCTGAGCCAGGATGGTCCTCACTTCTTCAGTGAGAGCTATTTCCACCAGCGCCTCTGTGGCCCAGGAAGAAGAGTCATATTAGATGGTACATGTTGAAAATGTTAAGCTTTAGATCGACTCTCCAGGGTGTTTCACAGCCCTTTCCAAGATTTTCAGCGCTAGGTCTCCCCCATCAGGAAGCCAGGCTCTCTACTGCAGGTTTACCTTGAGTTTCTTCACCCTACTCCAATCCCCCCTCGATATCCAAGGCAGACTAGTGGCAAGGCCCAAACTGATGACTGTTGACAAAGCCCACAATAAGACAGGCGGGGAAGAATGCAGAGAAGGCATGAATAGTGGGATAAAACAGTGTAGGATTTGAATCCAGCTACTGCAGTCACTGAAGACCCCCTCCCTTCCTTCCCAGACGGTCCCGGAGGAATTACAGAATGGCAGAGGCTTTGGTTATGTGGTGGCCTTCCGGCCCTATGGCAAAATGATCTGGATGCTGACCGTGCTGGCCTCCGCTGATGCCTCCAGATACGTGTTCAGGAATGAGAGCGTGCGTCCCTTCTCTCCCTTTGAGGTTAAAGTGGGTGTCTTCAACAACAAAGGAGAAGGCCCTTTCAGTCCCACCACGGTGGTATATTCTGCAGAAGAAGGTATGGCTTATGCTGCCAGGATGTCTGCTATTTCTTCAATGCTGGAATATTGATTTTTAGGACATAACGGTCGATTTAGTACTTTGCCCATAAATTGAAGGCATAGCCTGATTCAAGAAAAGTGTGATATGAAAAATCTGTTGCATTATTTACCACCCATCTCTTAGAAAGACAGCAACTGCACAATGTATACAAACAAATGGTTGTCCATTCATTCCACTGCCGAAGACCAAAATCGCCAGTACCATGTAAGAGCTCTATCTATTTACATATCATATTACTGTCAACAGAATTATATTTTATTGTATGCTTTTATTTCAGTATCAAAACACAATGTGCATTTCTCTCACCACTTTTCTCATCATATTATATTCATAAATTACTCCATTTTTAAAGGAACGGGCAAGTCACAAAGCAGTGACATCCACAAAGTTATCACATTCACAGGTTCTCACTCATTTTTGCTGCCTCTGTGCTATCCTGCTCTCAAAATGTCCTTCCCATGGTCTTCATCACCACTGGAGTTCACCTTCATTGTTTCAGTGGTGATGTTTGGAATCAGCCCATAGTAAAATATTTGAAAATTAAGTCTTCGATTTAGAGTACGTAAAGGTGCAGTAAATTGTCCCACCCCCACCCCCGATAGAGAAGTCAGCCCCTTAGACTCAGTGGTTTCCATGATCCAGCTCCTGCCACTCTTTTCTACCTCACTCCTGCCCTTCGTCCCTGAATATTCCATACTCCAACCACAGCCAGAGGACTTGCAATCATCCCAATGAGCCCGAGCCTCTAGCACATGCTTCCACTTCTCCTAATGTTCCCTGTCTTACCCACCTTGTGATTTCATGGTCATCCTTCAACATTCACCTCAAACAACCAAGGCCTTCTCTCATTTCGCCAGGCCAGCTGAGGGAGGTGCTTCTATTTTCCCTTGTATCTTAATATTCTTCTGTTATAATTTTTTTTTTGTCTTTTTACCATTTCTAGGGCCGCACCCGTGGCATATGGAGGTTCCCAAGCCAGGGGTCTAACAGGAGCTGTAGCTGCCAGCCTTCACCACAGCCACAGCAACGCTGGATCTGAGCCGCGTCTGCAACTTACACCACAGCTCACGGCAACGCCGGATCCTTAACCCACTGAGCAAGGCCAGGGATCAAACCCGCAACCTCATGGTTCCTAGTCAGATTCGTTAACCACCGAGCCACGACGAGAATTCCTTCTGTTATAATTCTTATCTCACTGTATTATAAATTTTGAATTTTAGTTTTATATTCTCGTTAAGGTTATTTTCTTGAGCGTCAGCTATTATTTTTTACCTTTGTGTCACCAGTGTCTGCATATGTATGATACACAGACCTTTAACAACTCCTAAATGAAGTTAACACATAAATAGAATCATAAAAATAGACAAAACCTTAGTGGTCTCCAGGTCCTACATTTTGTGGAATGTGGTGTACATCCCAGAGGGAGTACCCAAGTTAACTGTAAATGGTACTAGACGAACTTTTAAAAATACATAATTGTAATAGTTATATACTGATTTGAATTGTGTCAGAAAAAAAACACAGCTATCAAATCAAAACCGGGATTTCATGAATATTATGGTCCATGACATTCCTAGATTTTTCTTTAAGAAAGACCACTGAAAGGTAAACTTTTTTTTTCCTTTTTAATGGCCACAACCATGGCATATGGAAGTTCCCAGGCTAGGGGTTGAATCGGAGCTGCAGCTGCAGACCTATGCCACAGCCACGGCAACGTCGGGTCTGAGCTGCATCTGCAACCTATGCTGCAGCTTACAGCAGTGCCATATCCTTAACCCACTGAGTGAGGCCAGGGACTGAACCCACATCCTCACAGAGACAGTGTTGGGTTATTAACCACTGAGCCACAATGGGAACTCCAAAAAAAATCTTACCGTATAAAAATTGAAAAAATCTGGCAAAATTAACTGAAATTTGAGGGACAGTCTTGGTCCAAACTCTCCTGTGCAGTGAGGATGCTGAGGCCCAGAAATCCTAAAGACGTGTCCAAGACCACACAGGGGAATGTGCAGAGCTGCACTGTTGTCTGGAACTCCTGAAATATAGTCATGTCAGTTGACTCTCCTTTTTTCTTTCTCTCTCATTTTCATAACCGGTGACTGGGACAGTGACCTGTGACAGATGCTAATTAAGAATGATGTATGTTAAATAAATGGCTGACAGTGAGAACTTGGTGCTTGAACTTAGTGCCCTGGTTACTTTCCTTTTACCAACTCCCAAAGTTAGCTAAAAGACTTTCAACAAGTCTCTTCATCACCATCTCCATCACCACCCGCTCCCAGCTATTGATCATGGCTCCCCCATAAAATGAGGGTTTGGGTCAGAATATTACAGACTCTTCTGTAATCAAGGATTCTTTGCACTTCTACTGCAGTTTCTCAAAGTCTATTCTGATACAGCTGAGAGAGTAATAAATTTTTCCATATGCATCTGCAGAACCCACCAAGCCACCAGCCAGCATCTTTGCAAGAAGTCTTTCTGCAACAGACATTGAAGTTTTCTGGGCCTCCCCCATGGAGAAGAATAGAGGACGGATACAGGGGTATGAGGTAAGTGAGAGACAGGTGCCTTGGTTCTGGGAAAGGGCCCCTACCTCTCACTAAGAACCTTCCAGACATATTCTGATGAGGAAAAGACCTAGACTCCCGTTTAGAGGCCTTTGTGTAGAGAACAGTGGTTTCTTAGAGGAGCATGCATGGAATCACTGAGCATTCCACTGTGAGAGGAATATATAATGAGATTTATATTCTCATTAAGGTGACTTAAGAGACATTTGTCAAAATCCATGCAGGTATAAGCATGTATACCTGCTTACACAGTTAGCAGAATAAGCTCTGGCTTCTGATACACCCAGGATCATTTGGGCTCGAAACAAGGTAGGGCAAAGAGAGAGACGTAGCTAACAATGGCTGTGCCAGTTTACTGTCTCACTATGAAACAAAAACAAAGGGGGGGATTTTTTTTTTTTTTTTTGTCTTTTTAGGGCCACACCCATAGCATATGGAAGTTCCCAAGCATATTGGAGTTCCCAGCTCCAGTTGGAGCTGCAGCTGCTGGCCTATACCACAGCCACAGCAACACCAGATCTGACTGCTTCTATGACCTGCACCGCAGCTCATGGCAACACCGGATCCTTAACCCACTGAGTGAGGCAGAGAGGCCTTTTTTATTATGGAGAATCTCTCAGTAAATCCAATGCTCTTGGTTCTGAAAGCTCTGCTTGTACTTGCTATATAGAAAATCAACTCTGTCATCAGAATCTTGATTTAAGCAAAAAAAACAAACAAACAAACAAACAAAAAACACCCAATAACATTGGAAATATCTAAGGTCTTCCTTTTTTTTTTTTTTCCACCTCAGGTTAAGTATTGGAGACACGATGACAAGGAAGAAAATGCTAGAAAAATACGAACAGTGGGAAATCAGACCTCAACAAAAATCACCAACTTGAGAGGCAGCGCCCTGTATCATTTAGCTGTCAAGGCATATAATTCAGCTGGGACAGGCCCTTCCAGTGCCACGGTCAACGTGACAACCAGAAAACCACGTGAGAACACCCTTGCTCAGAAATATTTTAGGAATTCATTAAACACACTCCAAGTTCCTTTCCCATCCCTCCCTCCTAGTGGCCATTTGCATACTAATTGGTATCGTTATGGAGATTCAGATTTACCTTAGCATTTTAACTGAACCTTTCAGAATACCATGCAAAATCCATTGCTCCAGAGGACAGAAAGATAAATGTTTTCTCCCCACTGGGGAAGGGCTACTTCTTTTAGCTATTAAACGTTAGGCGACCGACTGAATCTTTTTCCATTTGCGCTGTATCTCCTCAGATTTTAGTGACCTTGAAGACACATATTAGTGCAATAGCCCGTTAAATTGCCTCCATTCTCGAATTCTAGGAAGGAGATATTCCTCAGAATCCATTGAAACTTAATAATCTGTGACTTAGTATATCTGAATTTTTTTTTATAGCGCCAAGTCAACCCCCTGGAAACATCATATGGAATTCATCGGACTCCAAAATTATCCTGAATTGGGATCAAGTGAAGGCCCTGGATAATGAGTCAGAAGTAAAAGGATACAAAGTAGGTAATTTCTTTTTTGCAAAGGCACCTAATCCTGCTGTTAGTGGGGACAGACTGTTCACATGAGGTTTAGGAACCTTCTCATCTCCCCTGATGGTCTCAGAGCCTTTTTCCAAGTCTCTGCCAAAGAGTGGTTTAGTCTGAGTTTTATAAATGGTCCATGACAGCTGGCCACGATTTAGAGAATCACCTAAATTCTGGGCTTAGGCAGAGTCAATCAGAAACAAGACCCTGTGGCTGAGTCACCGAAAAACCATGAAGAACAACGTTTTTAACATTTCCCCTGTCCGCTTTGTTTTGTTCTAGTCTTGTTTGGATGTTTAAATCAGCAGTAGTAACCTCACAACATTACTCAGGGTCCGTCTTTATTGTCCACGTTCCTATTGTTAGGGACATTTATATAGATATAAAGAAGCCTGGATTTTTTAGGAAATTTATTTGCCTGATCCCATAAATGTTAGCCTGACTTTAAAGTATGTCACCCTGGTGCCACAATTAAAAGGCATTATAAACATCTTGTTTAATTTTACTGTTAAACAACATTTGAGGCATTGTAATGAGGAACCAAGCAGAACCAGTCTGCAGGATGAATTAAGCCTGCTGGCTGCCAGGTTGTGGCATTTTTGCACGGAGGTGTTGCGAGTAGCATTCTGACAGTGCTGTCAGGCATGAGTTACAGAAAGCAGGGCTGTTGGAGAGCAGTGAGTAAAGTCAGGACTGGGATGGGAAGTTGAGAGTTGGTGGTGGAACGTTGGGTCATGTGTTAGTGAGGGATTCAGAAACCCTCCATGCTACGGACTGTTTTCCTTCATCTTTGTGGCGTCTGATTTGTGTTCTGCCAGCAGAGAAATATTCCCTGAGAACTCATCTGCAGACCTTTCACTGGCTCCTTTTTTAAAATCAAACTTTTCTGAAAGGGTCTTCTAGAGTAGAGCAAAACCCACCAAGTTTTGGTCCTCAAATCACTATATGACTTTATGTAAATCATTTAATCCCTCTGGGACTGCATTCATCTCTTACTCAAGGAGAAATCTTCCAGTATCTCTAGAACTCTGAGCCTCTGCATCCCTCTTCCAACTCTCTGGGGCTGCCTCCTCTTACACCCACATCCTCAACCAACTGCTCATCTTTGGGGCCCAAGATCAGAAGCCCTCTCTGATGGCCAGAGCTCTCTCTGTTTGTCAGGTCTTGAAAAGTCCTTTCCGTACCCTTGGGTAATTGTAACTGGCTGATGGCTTACTGTGAATCTCCAGACTGTGGGCCCCAAGAGCACTGTTCTGAATCGTCACCCTGATTTCTCCAGCCAGGGATACACTCACTGTGGTGTTAGAAGGGAGCCCTCATTTCCAGAACTCCTAAATCATTAGTCTCTCAGTGAGAAGTCATGGGAAGGAGTTCATCGTATCAGTTTTATACAGGACAGGAGAAATGTGGGCTTGGGAAGGCTGGAGGATGGATGAGGAAAGAGTAGACTCAAACGAAGCAAAGAAAGCAGGCAGGAATGCAGACGGCCCTTGCACCACTGGGTTCTGGCCAGGCTAACACTGCGAGGACTTTGATCACAACAGGGAAGAGATGCACACATGATCTGGCCAAATTAATTTAACCAAACCAAGGGAAAGGGTGAAAGAAAAAAGAAAAAAACAGGAAGGTCTTCCTCCCTGCTTCCAGTGTTGCCCAGTAGAACAGACAGGAAGAAAAAAAAACACAAAAATGTAGAAAGTTTCAGCTCATGTTGAAGCTTGTGCTGAAATGAAATGAAAAGGCAGGGAGCTACCTAAAGTATTTCAGGGACCCAAGAAAAATGTTAGCTAGGTAGGAGATTCTGGGATAATCCAGCAAAGCCCTTCATTTTACAGATGCAAAAACCAAAGGCCATCAAGGAAAGTGACTTGGAGTGCCCTCAGCTTTCGTGGGGTGCAGATCTATAGGCAAACTGAAGTTTGCTTTAGTGAACTGAGCCTGAAAGATGATAGGCATTTTTAGAAGAAAAATTGGGAAATGAGTATCATTGAGTTTGCCACCTCTTTGTCTTCCTGACCCCATTCAGAAACTCTCATAGGAGCTTGTCTTGGTAGTGCATTGCTAAGAAGGCCCTTCATATATATAATTTTTAACTCAGCAGAAACTTTTGCAGACATCTAGGAGATTCACTTGAGCAGCACAGGATTGGGCAGGTGTGGAGGGATTAAAAAGTGCAAGACCAACATGGAGGCATTCGCGTCTCAGAAAAAAAAAAAAAACTAGAGTTTCATGTATGATTAGGGAAACATTTTATTTCTGTAGAACTAGAATAAAGTATTGGAACAAGTTACATCTGAAGAACACAGAACCTTTCCAGGTGTAAGCAGCAGGTCAGATGATATAAGCAATTATTGGGGGGTAAAAAGACCCCAAATGTATTTATTTACTATATTCATCACAAGGGCTCAATTACAGGCTTAATTTAAAAAAACATAAACAAAAATGACCCCACAGGTTAAGATACAGAGTCCTATCAAGAAATCAAGGAAAGAAAGGAGAAACTAAAAAGACAACACAAGGAGAGGCATGGATTTAGGCATTCCCCCTCCCCCCATATGTTTTTTCATGTTGATTCATTATATTTTATAGATCTACACTATATCTATAAAAAATATAGTGGCACCTCCAAGTTGAGTATTTCATACCTTAGAAGGCATCGCTGATGGATGGGTATCAAGTGTGAAATGTTGCAGAAACCACATGTGCTAATAGTAGAAGAAAGAGAAGGAGTAACAAAGTTACTCCAGATGGAAGTAAAGGGCCCTGCTGGGTTCTTCTTGATTTCCAGCTCATTTCACTTCCTTCCTTTCTCTTCAGGGCTGGGACTGGAGGAACCGAGACTCCCTACACATCCCTATGTAGATTCACAAGGAATCTCTCTATAACTGGTTATAGATATTGAAATGCTACATATACAAAGTAAATTCAGGGATAGAGAGTTTTCTAAAAATTATTCCTGTGTGTATATACTTTTTCTTTTTTTAACCTAAATCATCTAGATACGTGAGATTTCTTCTCGGGTAAACAGTCTCAAAGAGAAGTTGACTTTAGAAGGTTTGAGGCCAAAAATATTCTTTCAGCACAAATTGTCAAGGTACTTTATGACACTTGAGCTAAAAGGAGAATGTCTGGTTTCAATATCACAAACTAAACTGTCTACAGAGCCAGGTAGGTTTACATAAATGGGTTAAGTTAAATTAATCCTTTCAGCAAATACTGTCAATGTATGTGCCACACACTGTTCGAATTCATTTTAACTTTATAATAATCCATGAAATAGGTGTAGTTACTAGCCTCAGTTCCATAAACAAAGAATTCATGACACAGAGTTTAGTAACTTGTATTCTTCACATAGCTGGTATTTTTTACTAATTTATTGAGATGCAATTGATATATAACATTGTGAAGGTTTAAGGCATACAACATGCTGATCTGATATATTTATAGATGGCAAAATGATCATCTGCTAACACCTCCATCCCCTCATATAATTACTATTTCTTGTTTGTGGTGAGAAAATTTTATATCTACTCTCTTAGCAATGTTCAAACCTATGTTACAGTGTTACTAACACAGCTACATTGTTGCAGACCTGGGATCTGAATATAGGCAGTGTGGATCCAAAGTCCCACCTTTTAGCCAGTTATGCCTGCCAGCAATAGACAAATAGATTAAGTGGTAATAAAGTGCTACCAAGAGAAACAACTCAGAGTGAGGGGAATAGACAGTGTGGTGGGATAGACAGAAGAGATATTATGTTAAATAAAGCCCAGAAAAAACCTCTTTTAAGAGTTGAAATTTCAGTTGAGCCATGAAAAAAAGGGAGAGTAAGATAGGCAGCTTTGTGGGAAAGTGTTCCGAGAGTAGTGAATAGGATGTGCAAATGTCCTGAGGCAGGCACATGCCAGTGTGATACAATAGGAAGAATTGGAGACTGTGACTAGCTACAGAGTTTGTGATTATCCAGAATAGATCGTAATTTCTGAGCTCCAGCCACCTATTGTCAGACAGGAATGTAGACTGGTATGGCCATATCTTCCAGTTTTTAGTAGAATTCCCAATTATATCCTGTATAGTTTCTTGCTTTTTATTTATTTATTTATTTTTGTTGTTGTTGTTGTTGTCTTTTTTTAATGCTGCACCTGCAGAAAAGAAGTTCCCAGGCTAGGGGCTGAATCAGAGCTACAGCTGCTGGCCTACGCCATAGGCACAGCAGCACCAGATCCCAGCCACATCTGTGACCTACACCACAGCTCATGGCAATGCCAGATCCTTAACCCACTGAGCGGGGCCAGGGACTGAACCTTCGTCCTCATGGATACTAGTCAGGATTGTTACCACTGAGCCACAACAGCAACTCCATTTCTTTGTTTTTAAATGTTGGTATCTAACTCAAAAAAAAAAAAAAAAAGGTAAACCCATTAAGGGCCCAGTAATTAAAGTATGCAGACCAAGCATGCTCCATAGATCACTAGCTTTCTACTATCTAACTCCTTTCTTTTGTATTCACGAAGACAGAAAACAGAAAGGAGAAGCAGTTTGCCCATAGACACACAGATGGTAGCCAACCCGGTCTTAGTTAAGAATACAGGTCGTAAACCGAGACTCCCTGGGTTTGAATGCTAGGTTCCCCACTTATTGGCCATGAGACTCTGGGAGAATTACTAAACATCTTTAGGTCTCAGATTCCTTTTCTTTAAAATCAGAATAATACCCATGCCTACCTCAAGAGGTAACCTGTGTTAGCATGTAGAATATACAGTGTGAACACATCATAAGCATACCATAATTGTGGCTGCTATGATCATTATTCTCACAAATTCACTCTTTCTCCTTGACTTCCACCCCGGATTATAGGAAATGCAAGCATAGCCTTTCAGTCAATCAGCTGAACCAGGAGTTTGATGTAAATAAAGGTTTTACAGGCCTTTATTTAGGTGCCACTGCAGTCCCCAGTGTCATGAGACTGATAAACAGTGCTGATAAAAAGGGCGGCTTTTTCCTGGAAGTGTTTCTTTTGGATTTATATTGGAAACTCGTTGAATTCTCTGTGCTCTGGCAAGGACCAGAGGTAAATCAAAGAAGCAATTTGTTCCTCAAAGCCAGATGTGCCCTTGCATCCCATCAGCCAACTCATGTTCCTGAAGGGCCATGATGAGATGCTTTGACATCTCGGATGTGCCTGAGGATTTATTTGAGCCTGACCGTTACTGAGGGGATGTTGCGTTTGATACAACTGACGCTCCCGAGAAGGAAGGGGGCTGCTTATGAATCTCTCCATCTTAAGGAAATTGTTTTCAACCTTGTAGTGGAGAGACGTAAATAAAGGTGATGAAATGCCAGGGAACAAATGGCATCCAAACTATTTTAAGGGAATTTTATGAATTTCGCTTGTGTTTAGTTTTTCTTATAATGGTAGAGTGACCTGTGTCGCCAACCTCAGCAGATCCAGATTGTTAGTGGGTCTCGGGGAAGGATGAGTCAGCGTTGTGCTCTCAAAGTGTGGTGCCTGGGCTGGAGGTAGTGGTTTTACCTGAGAACTTGTTAGAAATGCAGATGTTCAAATCCCACCTAAAACCTACTAAATCAGAAACGTGGGGGTGGAGCCCAGTGGTCTGTGTCCTCATAAGCCCTCCAGGCAGATTCTGATGTATTCTCAGCTTTGAGAACCCTAATCTAATGCATGATTCCCAGTCCACATGGACATCACCTGAAGATCTTTTTGTTTTAAAAAGAATGGCAGCCTGGACCCTTCCTCCGTGGAGACTGACTTGGGAGAGCTGGAGAAGGGCTAGAGCAGGACTTCTCAGCCTCCTCACTGTTGCCACTTCCAGTCAAATAGTTCTCTTTGGTGGAGACCATCCTCTTCATTACAGGATGTTTCAGAGCATCCCTGGTCTCCACCCACTCACACCACCCATTGTGCAACCACAAATATCTGCAGACATTGCCAAATGCCCCCTGGGGCACAAAATTGCTTCTCCACCCTTCCATCCCAGTTGAGAGCCAGTGGGCCAGAGCACCAATATTTTTTAAATCTCCCCACATGTTTCCAACACAGAGCTAAGACACGGGACCACTTATCTCACCCAACCCTATTTCTTTCATTGTCAAGGGAAAGACTGGGTGATCGTGACTTAAGAGTAATGGACTCAGCAATCCCCATCTTGCCACTCACCAGCTCTGTGACATCTCTGAGCCTCAGTTTCCTCATCTGTGGAAAGGAATAATAGTGCCCGACTTAACAGATTGTTGTGACAGTTCAGCATGGTGGTGTCAATAAAGTGCCCAGCTCAGAGTCAACCTCAGAAAGCAGTTGCATGATACTTTTCATAACAAGTGTTATATCCAGAAAAGTAGACACACCTCTCCAGACTTTTATCTTGTGTTCCTGACTAGAGCTGGTGATGACCTGAGGTGGCAGCGCTAGGGAGTGAATGTATTTTCCGGGGAACTATCTGGCCATCTCACCAAGTGAACTACCAGCCTAGACTCTGACCCAGCAGCTACCAGGAAAGGAAACAAAGAGGCATGAGTGTGCTGTTGGAATACAGACACTTTTAGCATGACGGTAGCTGCTGCATAACAGCCCTCTTTTCTTTGTAGCTCAAAAAGGGGTCCCAGTGGGAAGAAAAAGGGGGTTATTGCCCTTGCCTTTCAGACATCCTCTCTCTGTGCTGAAATATCATCTCTCCAAAGAATTCATGATAGTGATAACTTACCATGCCTGCCTTTGTGCTTATAACCTTTGCCAAGCATATGTGTATCTCTTGTTCCCTTAGAGTCTTCAGAGACACTGTTTCTTCCACGCGTCCTTTGAGCCCCTTGTTAAGTCCATCCTGTGCAATTCTGAAGACTTCCCAGAAAAGTGGGTATTATTATCCCCACTTTTCAGATGAGGGAAATGAGGCTCAGAAAGTGAGAGTGAGTGGACCATGGTCACACAGCAGCCAACTCTATTCTGATGCCAAAGACCCTCATGTGCGACTGAGCTCTGTACATTTGCCTTTTCCAGGTGTGTCAGTGAGCTTCCAGAGGTTATGTGAGGCCACACAGCACATTCTTAGACTCATGCCACCCCTGCGGCCATGCTTCAGGAGACTTTAAACTCTTTTATCATCATAGATAAGTGGTAGCGGTAGACATGCTATGAATGAGCCGTCCAAGTGCATGTGGGCAGCTTGACAACCTTGGCGTTCCTGCATTTCATGGTGCCCAGAGGTGAAAACGAATGAATGCTCCATCTTTGGGGCCTCCATGAGGACAGCAGGTGACACCTGTTCTTTCTGTATTGGCAGGTCTTATACAGATGGAACAGACAAAGCAGCACATCTGTCATTGAAACAAATAAAACATCAGTGGAGCTTTCTTTGCCCTTTGATGAAGATTATATAATAGAAATTAAGCCATTCAGTGATGGTGGAGATGGCAGCAGCAGTGAACAAATTCGAATTCCAAAGATATCAAGTAAGAATGTCTTTTTTTCCCTCCTTTCTCTCTATCTGCTTTATCTTCTAAGCATTCTTGTGAGTCAGGGCTTGGATGAAATTAGGCTCAAAAAAAAGGCTTATAATAAAAATGGCTTATAATAATATCCCACTTCTTTAGACAGCTGATGTTTGCTTATCACAAGTAGTTTTGTGTAAAAGACAGCTTTGACTAGTTTTGACTGATTTAATCAGGATTTAATCAATTGACCAAAAAAAATGAGGTTAAATCAGCCCCAGATCTGTTACTCAGGTTTTTTCGTGTGGACCCATCTGGTTTGCATCTATGGTAATCCCAAGGTTATAGCTTAGAAAGTTAAAATTGTAATTCAGGAGGAACAGGCAAAGGATTTTTTAAAATGCCTGAAGCCTGTCTCTAGATACAAAGTAATTTAATGTCTTTGGCTGGAAATGTTTAGAACTTGACACTCTTTATTTTGAATGTGTGTATGTAACATATGCGCCCAAATGCACATGTCTATATATAGTGAAGATTTTCTTTTAATATGGCATGTGGAGTTCCCGACAGATCCTAGCCGCAGTTGTGACCTACACTGCAGCTGCAGCAATACCAGATCCTTTAACCCACCTGTGCTGGGCTGGGGCACAAACCTGCGTCCTGGTGCTGTAGAAATACCACTGGTCCCGGTGCACCACAGTGGAAACTCTTGAGGTTTTTTATTTTTTTGAGCCAAATACATTTAACCCTGTTTTGCAAATATCTCAGCAGCATATTATTTGTGCTTGTTGTTGTATGATTTTATTTATTTGAAATTTAAAAAAATAGGCAAATCCAAAGAGGCAGATTTTTTTTCTTTTTGGCCACGTCTATGGCACGTGGAAGTTCCCTGGATTGAACCCACGCCCCAGCAGTGACAACACCAGATCCTTAACCCAGTGCACCACTTGGGAACCCCTATAGGGGCAGAGTAGTGGCCAGTCGTGACTGACCAGTGGTATGAATTGTGGCTTAATGGATACTAGGTTTCCATATGGGGTGATGAAAGAGTTCTGGAACTAGATACTAGTACTAGTTGCACAACATGGAGTGTATTTAATGCCACTGAAATGTACACCTAAAATTGGTTAAAATGATAACTTTTATGTCATGTGTGTGTTACCATAATAATAAAAACAGTAAGGTTGCTGTTAGGTATCTAACTGTAGATTTTCATTGGCCTTTGGATTTAACAGTCTGGAGATAAGGGGTTCAGTGAAGGCTGCAGCTGTGAACTTTCAAGCCATCAGTGGACATGAGATATTTTAAATTGTGGGAAATCCTAACCACAGAACCCTGAGCTTCAGCCCCTCTACTAAGTGTCCACCATGTTTTTTTTTTTTTTTTGTCTTTTTTTGCCTTATTTGGGCCACACCCGCAGCATATGGAGATTCCCAGGCTGGGGTCTAACAGGAGCTGTAGCTGCCGGCCTTCACCACAGCCACAGCAATGCGGGATCCGAGTCACGTCTGCAACCTACACCACAGCTCACGGCAATGCAGGATCCTTTACCCACTTAGCGATGCCAGGGATCGAACCCGCAACCTCATGGTTTCTAGCTGGATTTGTTAACCACTGAGCCACGATGGGAACTCCCACCATGGTATTTTTCAGTTGAGGAAAGAGTCTAGGATTCTTGCTGATACCAAGAAATAGGGAAGCATCCATTAAGTCATTGTAATTGCATCTGTAAAATATGGATGCCTCAAATCAGAAAAGATGTTTACTGGTCACCCTTCTGAATACGCACTTATTAATGTTAGTGAATAGGACAGGACTTCAGGTGGGAAGCTGAGGATGCACTGAGACATGTTCTGAATTCAGGAGTGATTTGCCAGTTCCCAGGTGAAGTTCCTATTTACTGCACCTTTTTTTTTTTTTTTTTGCATACAAACACTAAAGGCATTTTTGCCTTTGGAAACTCTGGAGAGAACTAGTTTCTACATCAGAGTTTAGAGGGCTCTAACTGCTGTTGAAAGGAACCAGATTTATGGTGAGATGTGGAAGTAATCTCTAGGCCATGAAAAACACAAGATTGGAGTTTCTTTGGGTTGATTTTATCTCACTTTCTCAAAATTTGACTTCATACTCGCTTACCATTTCCAGGATTTTTTTAAGACCAACTGATGATTCTTGGTTTAATCCATTACAATAACATTTTAAGCAGTTTTTATTAGTATAATTATTAGTTGACAAAGATGTAACTGTGAGCAAAACATGATCTCTTTCTCAAGAGAGTTTCCATTATAGTGGTCTCACAATCTTGAAGAAACTTGAAATGACAGTTGGTAACTTCTTACTGTGAAAAAATGTTAAGCTGTGTAACAAAAAGTTTTAAAAGGATTGAGTTATTTTATTGCGGAAAAAATAGGTATATTTAGACAGACATGAATTGGAATCCCATTTCAGCCCTTTACTGACTGGGTCATATTAGACTTATCTTACTTCTCTGAGCCCCAATTTATCTGTTAAATAGTGTGATAACCATACCAGATATTCGTAGGGTTTTTGTAGAAATGCAGTGTGATATCGCTCTGTGCCCAGCACAAAGCTTGTGTTCGAAAGGGAACATCAGTTTTTCTTTTGCTCCGTCATTGATAGATCATATTTATCAGTCGTGTTACCAGTCATCTTGAAGTCTCTTCCCATGTTAGATGTGGACATGGTGCTTTTACAGTTGCTTAAACAGAGGTCCAAAGATGTCCACAGCCTGCTCCCAGCTTCATATCTAGGGAGTCACAGAACTGAGACTAAAAGTGGCAACAAGAGATGGTCATTGCCAGTAGGATCCATGTATTTCTTTCGTTTCCAAAACCTCTGGGGCCTCACCTCCCTTTGTAGCCGGGGTGAGGGGAAGCTGAGTGAATTTATTCTCTTTCCAGATGCCTATGCACGAGGAGCGGGGCCGTCCACCTCGAACGCATGTGCGCTGTCAGCCATCAGCACCATCATGATCTCCCTCACGGCCAGGTCCAGTTTATGACAAAAGTTATCTAAAGGA
This sequence comes from Catagonus wagneri, assembly GCA_004024745.2. Taxonomy (NCBI): domain Eukaryota; kingdom Metazoa; phylum Chordata; class Mammalia; order Artiodactyla; family Tayassuidae; genus Catagonus; species Catagonus wagneri. The sequence goes on from PVHT021183699.1 coordinate 61,125,829, forward strand.
CTTGCTGTTTATAATATAAGCAACATTTAGCTAGTTGTTTTGAAGATACCCAGTACTAAGTAATATTGTTGTTCAAGTACATCTTATTACTGGAAAAAAAAATGTTTTTTGCTTCTTTAGGAATGGCATTCTACAGTACTTCCTCAAAGCAAATCTAGCTTTGTCTGAAGTTTCTTTGGAAACTCTGCAATGCACTGAAGACATCTGTAATACGATGTTACCAAAGCAGTTTACATATGTCCTTATATGCATATTTTTATTATATATTTAGTGTTTTATAGAATTTTTTAAAGTTAACATGAAATGTAGATATTAATTTTTTTCCTCTGCTGTAAAATGCGATGGGCAACACAATCATACGGTTATGATTTGAAAATATTTCCTTTAAAGACAGAGTTGGAAACTCATCTTGGTACATAAATCACAAATTACCTGTACAGTTGTGCAAGGAGCTAGTGGCAGAACGGCTGAAGACTTGGTCTGTAACTCAAGGCTTCTGTATGTGAAGGACTCTTGAGACGGCTGCGGCCCTGAGTTAGGTCATTTTGCCATGTGCAATGTGTTTTCCCACCCCACTGTGGATTTTGTTGTTCAACACAACTTGAGATGGTTTCAGGAATGGATGCAATCTCAACCTAGACTGACTTCCTGAGGTACCTTGTGCAATAGTCCCATCCCTGAATTTAGCATTGTACGGTAAGACTTTCTTTTCCCTTGGACTAAGTTAGCATTGTCTTGTAGTAGCATTATCTTAGACATTACATTTGAAGTTACATATCCTGTAGTATCATAGACCAAAAGTTACTATAGTCAACCAGGTCCTTCAAAGGATAAAAGATAATTTTACTATCTTTAAATATATCAGTTTTGAATGTACATTTTACCAAAAAAAAAGGTAATTCTCTATGGATGGGTTCATAACTTTATGAAATTTCTTAGGTATATCTCTTTAACATTAGAGCCCTTCTTTTGAATCAAAATTATGTATGGAGTCTGGCAGATTTATCCTATTTCAGCAAATAGTGGTCACAGAGAATTTTCTTCACGATGCTATGAAAGAACTTTAGTACAACGGTATGGCTTCTTGATGATTCTCCTTTTTTGCAATAGGTAGCTTCGTTGTTTATCTTCTGCATCTTAAAAATCACACATTGGAAAGTGACAATATCAACAAAACCGTATTCTTATGAAAAGAACTATTTGTTATAATGGGGGAGGTTTTGTAAGTTGACACTAGTGGAACAGTACATATAAAAGGCAATGAAATTTTCTATAAAATTTTTCACATGTAAACATGCTGCCACCTTCTTTCTCAGAGAGCTCAAATTTGCCTGTAATTTTGTCATTTTTGCTTACAAATAATATAAGTTAACTTTTCAACCTTCTAACTATATTTATCCAATAAAGTCATAATCAGGATTTCCACTTGTGTAAAAACTAGGGTGGTAACTGGAAAAAAAAATATTGTCAGTATTTCAAGCTGTGTTCCTTTCTTAGTTTGATATGGTTGCTATGTTATAAAACAAAATTTTAAATCATACACAAAAAAATCAACAAAATAATAAAATGAATGAAAAAAAAAATGACACCCCAGGTAGTTCCCAACCCCAGTGTAAATGATATTTACCAGTGATCTAGCATATGTAATCTTTTTTTAAAGGTATTGTTAATAAATATTCTGTCATTTGTAAAGATACTTGTCTTTTGGGAGCATTTTTCCTGCCTGCCTGTCAGGGAATTTGTTAGCTCACACTTGGGCTAGTTATAATTTAAGATCACAGAGGGACTCAGAAGTCTCTGGCCATGATCCAAAGCTAGATGACCCCGAGCTATTCCTTTGGAACTGATAACCCTGAAGATACCACTGCAGATCCTCTTTGGAGATAGAGAGGGACAAAGTCCACAAATAAATATCCTGAAGAACAAACTTGAATCTATCCTCTTGATTAGTAAGTCTCTTCTATATTTAATCTCAGGATATCGGTTGTGGTAAGGTTACCCCTCATCCCCCACCATTGTTCAAAGCTAAACTTGAGGCCCCTCTTAAATCTAGAGACAGCTTCAACTTTGGACCCAGGCACACAGAGCCCTCACTGGCCCCTGAACACTGCTTGCTTTTGGTCTCACCTCTGTGCCTTTTGGGCATATGGCTGCCCCTTCCTGAAATACCCCCACACACACACCTTCCTTGTCACCTGAATCCCCTCACTTTCCCAGAGTAGCTCCAGCCCCAGCTTATCTGTGAAGCTCTCCCACACTCCAGTCCTTGGTGACATCCTTCCCAGAATTAGCTGCAAGCCTTGTCGATACCCCTCATTTAGTAATTAATCAGGTATGACTTTTGGAAATCTCTTGTACTGTTACCTTGCATTTTAACTTAACTCCTGTATTGTTACTTAATTCTCCTTGTATGTATGCCTTGTCTTCCCAACTAGATTGTAAGCTCCTTGAGGGCAGGGACCTTGGTCTTATCTTCCATGTACTCTCCATAGTGCCTAGCACCGTGCCTTGCAATAAATAATCATTGATTAATTGATTGAAGGGGTCTTTGAAGTAGCATTTTGAATCAGTTGCCCGCCTGTGTGCCCTAGTGAACCAACCAGGGGAAACCGTATCACTATTTTGCAAGGTGATGGAAAATATGAGAAGGCCTAGCTTCTGACCTGAAGCCTTGAAAAAGTCCTTTAATCTCTTAGTTTCATCATCTGATCAGTGAAGCCTGGATTAGCTAAGTCTGACCAAGCTCAAGGGCTCAAGGTATTATTTTTTCTGGCTTCTTTTTTTTTCATTTTTTAAAGTTTTAGTGAAGTATAATCTATTCTGCTGTACAATGAAGTGAATCAGTTATACACATATATGGAATGAATGGTCAGCGGAGACCTGCTATATAATAGCACAGGGACCTCTACTCAATATTCTGGGATAACCGATATGGGAAAAGAATATGAAAAAAAGCTTCAGTATTTCTAGAAGTGCTCCATAGGTACCCTCACCCAAATGTGTCTGATTTGTTAGTTTTCATGGTTATTGCAGGTTAGGCTCACTGGTTGCCAGCAACAGAAACAACTTCTAGCTAACAATCTGAGCAAACAAAAAGGAAACACCCAGGTTAGATCACATGAGTCCCGGAGATGCTGAATGCCTAAGCCTTGGTGAGGGTAAGAGCCAGCCCCCTCTGAGGATCAAGCCTGCAGGAACTTTGCAAAGTCTGGGAAGCTCTTATGGGGATGAATCAGTTCTTCTGATTTTGATGCTACTCTGTTCAGTACCCAAATGCCGAGACTGATCTGTTCAATCTGTGTCATACCGCCAGAGCACCTTGATCTTGCACTCATAGGGGAAGATTTGTTAAAGGAAAATTGTGATGATATTTCTAGAAGATGGGATAATAAATGCTGGAAAGGTCTAAGCAACGCAGTGTCTATGCCTAGCCATCCAGTTTTGGGGTGGGGGGTGCAGTTCCCTAGGCCCTAGTCCCACTAAATATGCTCAAAGGGTGTGTACTACCACTTGGGAATTTTACATAGAAGCACCAGGAAAAGGCCTTTTTGCTTTGCTTATTTCATCTTTTCAAGCACTCATCCTTATTCTCATTTTGTGCATGTGTAGTCCCCCCCATGATTTAACTGTATAAAAGGAGGTTCTCTTTTGCCAGATAATTGGATTCTCTCAATGTTCCTGAGTTTTTACGAAGCCCACAAACCCTGTGTACAAAACAGCATCTTTCCATGGGGGCAGAAGACATGGATGATACATTTCATCTTCAGGTGAGCTTGGAATTCTTCTAGCCTGTGAGGTGGGAGCTGCCAAAAGCTTTTATCTTAAGACAGAGTGATGGTGTTATTCCTATCATCCAAACTTGGGGTGCTTTACATCTGGGAAGCAACATGCAATCCTGATTAACGTTTTCTTGGTCTCTCCCACCACCCATACCTTGCTGGAATATGTTTCAAGGATGTTGCATTCTAAAAAGTACATAAATAGTACATAATTAGCTACTAAAATGTGTAATTTTTAAAGTAATCTGATGTAATATAATCAACCACCAGGTGATTTTTTTCCCACCCTATTTGATTATCAATGCTACTGTTCATCTCTAGTAACCCGGATAATCAAGAATTAGCTGTATTTTCCTTTGTGACAATTAGAAGAATTCTCTGCCCAACCATAGTGATTTCAGGAGCAAGCCTTTTAAAATCAAAGACTGAGAGTCAATTCTGGACCTAGCCCAAATTACCCTAAGACAAGAGGATGACATTAGGGCTTTATGTAGGCAGCCTGGTTCAATGGCTAAGAATATGGATTTTGGAATCTGCTCACCTGGGATGCACTGAGACAACTGCCCCTTATTCATCAGGATAACATTTGTAAAGTTCTAGATACACAGCTCTCCCAGCACCAGCAAATTAATCTATAAATCAGCCATTGTTCTTTTTCCTAAGTGACTTGAGACAGTGACTAAAGGATGGACCTACAATGTGGATGCATTCCATAACCACAGTGAGTTGAACTCACCTGGACCATCCATCATCACCTTTTTCTTAAATATTTTCATTTCTTCTCTCTCTCTCTCTCTCTCTCTTTTTTTTTTTTTTTTTGGTATTTTTAGGGCCACCCCTGTGGCATATTGAAGTTCCCAGGCTAAAGGGGTGAAATTGGAGCTGCATCTGCCGGCCTAATACCATGACCACAGCAACTCCAGATCCAAGCCACATCTGCAACCCACACCACAGCTTGCAGCAACACCAGACCCTTAACCCAATGGGCAAGGCCAGAGATCAAACCCGCATCCTTATGGATACTAGTAGGGTTCCTAACCTGCTAAGCCCAAATGGAAACTCCAGTATTTTCATTTTTTAATGTAAATAGTAATATTTAACAATTTTAAGGAAAGAAGTTAGGCCATGGGTCAGAGGCCAGGTTTTCCACAAAGCCTCTCTCAGTTTCTCTAGCTGGCATTGGCCTCTCATTTCTGTGATTCCAGGGCTCATCAGGAGGACTCACATGTGTCGATCAAGCCACTACCTGATAGACTTAAATCACTGGCATTCACGTCTTCTTTCTCCCGTAGACAGAGAGTATCTCAATTTAGGCATGATTCTCTTTTAATTACTTTTTAAATTTTGGAGTAAAGAAAGCCTTTTGCTTTTATTTTTTTTTGACCACTGCTGCAGCATGCAAAAGTTCCCCCACCGGGTATCAGACTCATGCCACAGCAGTGACCCGAGCCGCTGCAGTGACAGCACTGGACCTTCAACCCTCTGAACCACCAGGGAACTCCTGGGCATGATGCTTGACTACACTCTTCATCTCTGATCCTAACAAAACTAGAGGGAAGAGAGTCTTCAGCGCCACTGGGAGTGATTTTCCCAGCTCCTGCCCTCTGCCAGGGTATGGTTACCATCTCCCAGTGAGACCTGCCTGTTCTTTTTTTTTTAATTTTTTTATTTTTTTGTCTTTTTGCCTTATCTAGGGCCGCACCCGCGGCATATGGAGGTTCCCAGGCTAGGGGTCTTACAGGAGCTGTAGCCGCCGGCCTTCGCCACAGCCACAGCAACGCGGGATCTGAGCCGCGTCTGTGACCTACACCACAGCTCACAGCAACGCCGGATCCTTAACCCACTGAGCAAGGCCAGGGATCGAACCCACAACCTCATGGTCGGATTCGTTAACCACTGATCCACAACGGGAACTCCAGAGACCTGCCTGTTCTGAAAGGAGCCCCCCTTCCCACTCCTGCCAAGTGGCCCATGCAGATTAGATGTTCCACTTTCACAACTCAAACCACAATACTCAATAGAGCTCACAATTTAAACAAAATCAGCCTCAGTCCTTTATCACCCACAGTATGATCCCTTGTAGATTAGTAGTCCTCCAATACTATGGAGCAACTGAGAGAAAGCAGTTTAAAAAGGAAAAAAAGGTCAACCATATGATAGAGCTGAAAGTCAGGAAATGGCAAGCCTGGAGTAATTCAAACACAACGTTCCCAGTCTCTGTAAACTGGACTTTCACTACATATTCTTTTTTTTTTTTTTGGCTTTTTGCCTTTTCTAGGGCCGCACTTGTGGCATATGGTGGTTCCCAGGCTAGGGGTCTAACAGGAGCTGTAGCCGCTGGCCTTTGCCACAGTCACAGCAACGCCGGATCCAAGCTGTGTCTGAAACCTACACCACAGCTCACGGCAACGCCGGATCCTTAACCCACTGAACGAGGCCAGGGATCAAACCTGCAACCTCATGGTTCCTAGTCGGATTCGTTAACCACTGAGCCACGATGGGAACTCCACACTACATATTCTTAGCTGTTATGAAAAACAAACCATAGCAGGAAATGTGTGTATCTTAACTTTTAACTTGCAATGAGTAATAACCTGAATTTGTTTTTATAGTTTTCAAAGTGCTCTTCATACTAAGAAGCAGCAGGTACAGGTTCAATCCCCTTTTCCCTTAAGAAATGGAGGAAAAGGGGTGATAATGACAAGACCAAGGTAACACAGACACAAAGTCAGGACTAGAATTTAGTACCCTGAATTCAGTGCATTTCCACACCTGGAAAGAAACGGGTCTCAACGAGAGATCAGTCAGAACACAGTCAGTAAGAGGACAGTGGCGAGGCCGGGGAGGGAGGGCAGTGTCAGTGGTGGCTGCTGGGAGACGGAGGAGTTCTGAACAAGGCCCAAGCCCAGGACAGCCATTCAGAGGAGCAGGTCTCTGAGGTGGGTGTCATCCACCATCCAGCAAGGGGCTACTGGCTGCCCTCTTTTGTAGCAAGTAATGTCCTGGTTTGGAGACAGACTGGGTGGGGAAGCCAAAGGACTAGTCACAGCTTTTTGTCACAGTACAGAGAAATGCAGTGATAATAACAATAGCTGACAACAAATGTGCTTTTAGTATTGTCCAGTATCTGTGCAAATTAACCCAGTGATTTAGTTACCAGGTGGTATTCATATTTGATACATGGTGGACCAAGGCTGAGAGTTTCACAAGTTTTTTTCCAGGTCACCAGTTGACCAGGGAGGCCAGGAATTCAGATGCTGGTGGCTTCTGACTCTAGGCCTCACTCTAAAACATTGGATATTTATACCAGTAGGTAGGTAGGTAGCAAGACAGTAGCGTTAGGTAGATACATGGATGGATGGATAGGTAGGTAGATAGATGATAGGTGTTAGATAGATACATGATAGGTAGATACATGATAGATGATAGATACATGATAGATATAGAGTTATAGATAGATGATAGATAGATAGATAGATAGATAGATAGATAGATAGAAGATAGATAGATAGATAGATAGATAGATAGATAGATAGATAGATAGGTGATAGGTAGGTATTGGTTCCTATCAAGAGGGGCAGTGAACTTTCCAGGTTGTTGAAAAGCAACCAAGGTATAGGTGGGGCTCCCAGGTATAGGATTCCTGCAGGCAGAGCCCACACAGCTCAGGTGTGGTGAGTTCTCTGTTCTTCAGTGGTCTAGTTCGGCTGCTTGGATTTCTTCAACTACCAGTGGTGTCTTTGCTTATTTGTCATACTTGGCTGCAGGTGCCTCAGAGCTGTTTTTCAAACTCAGGCTATCTGACAAAATCAGGGTGCCCAGATAAAGTACTGGAGGCCTGGTTAAACTTGGGTTTCAAGATGAATACCTCTTTAATCTAAGTATATCCCATGCCACATTTATCAGAAATTCAAATTTAACTAGACTGCCTCTTTTCTTATTTTCTAAATCTAGAACCTTTATTCAGGGAAGATGCATGCTCATGGAGGTAATTCATTACCAGTGCCAAAATTCCAGGGACTTGCTGACCTGTTAACAGTTCCTTGAAGGTTGATATCTCTGCAGGTGCAAACACGAGCTTTGCTGTTTTGAGTTCTATTTCATTTGCTAGAGTCTCCCTTCCCCTTTTTCAGGGATGTCCCACTTCAAAGGTGTGTGTGTGTGGTGTACATGTGCATACATGTGCAGGGAGCTTGGGCTGGAGGGTGAGATTCCTCCTAGAACTGGCAACAAAGAGCTTTAAGACAAAGGGATTTCTCTAGTACAAACCTCAGCTTTTGTGGCAAGGAGGTGAAAAGAGGATGGGGAGGGAGATTCCAGAATTATTTTGAAGGGTTATAAAAATGGGCTTATTGCCTAGAACATAACCACAGCAAGATTAGTTGGAAAACAATGTGATTGATATACCATGTATCAGTCTTTAGAACCAAATATTTGAGACCAAATAACTGAGTTTGAACTGGGCCTTTTGTTTCTCCTTACTGAACTGTCAGCAGATTAGATGGTGACTGCTAATTATGTGTCGAACCCTGGGCTGGGCGCTAGAAAAACCAAGATAAGGGGGATTAAGGACTCCCTCTTCATGGTTCACTGAAGGTGACAGAAATACACACTCATTTGAAAGATAGTGTGAAAAGTGTGAACAGAGAAAAGGAGGAACAGAATTCTGGACCTGTGTTTCTTGCAAAACCAGCTTATCACAAGGTTGAGTTTAGCGGAACACAACACATTTTTCCACCACTGTCACCCCCACCCCGTAGAATGATGTTAATTGGGTGAAACAAAAAGGCGATTTTCTCAAAAGGTTGATTTGCTTTTCTAAAGAAAAAAAGAAACCCTAGCATATTCAAATGTCACATGTTTGGGATCCATTAAGCTATGTACAGATGAATATTGGCCCAGAGTCCAAATCTAGCTCCTCGCCTATTTTTTTGTAAATGAAGATTAATTGGAACACAGCCATGCTAGCGGATCGCAGAACTGAGTGGTCTCAGCTGAGGCCAGAAGGCTCTCGGCTGGAAAGATTTGCTGTTAGGCTCTTTAAGAAGCTGGCTGGAAGTTTGAACGCTAACACCAGGATTTAAGAATTGCTTTCTTTCCCACAAATTTCCCCCAGGTTTATACATTCTTTCATTTCATCACCTGGCAGGGCTGCACCCTTGCTTTTAACTTTAATAAATGAAACAAAACTAATAAGACACTGTTAAGGTGGAAAGGGTCCACTGGAACTTTAAGTGAACGTGTGTGGGTCACGTGAGCCAAAAGGGCGGGAACAGCTCCTGGATATTCTGAGGAGGCTCTGGAGCCCAGATGCAGGCTGGCCGCTGAGCTACAAGGAGGAGCTTCTGCAAGGAGAGCCATGCCAACAGTGAGTTCTTATTACTGCTTTTTTTAATTCTAGTGTTGATTTAATTTCTCCTGTCCCTGCACAGCTCTAAGAATGTCTCTGCTGATTAGAGCTTACTTCGACAGCTCTTAACATGAATACAGTTTCCTATTCTGGCTTACACTTAAGAAACGCACTCTTTTTTCCAACCTCTAAGTTGAAGAGTTTCTGCTCAGTTGCGATGGAATAAAGATCCACAGGGCCCCATTCTAGTCTTCACAGGGTTTCCCTGTTAAGTGAGACAGAAAAATTTTAAATAGTATGTGATAAAACAGAATCCAACAGAGGGTACCTGGAAATCATAGAGGGAGAATTCCTGGTGGCAAAGAGCTGAGGCTTAGGAAGTGTTGATAAAATGGGAAAAAGCCTTTTCCGTCAGAGAAAGCTTCAGCAGAGGCACAGAGGGGTGAGAGAGCGAGCTCGGTGCTCAGGACAGAGGGGTGCTTCCTGGGGATGTGGCCGGATTGCCACAGAAGAGTCAAGTTAGAGGACTTGGCTTTCAGAGGAGCTTTAAGTTGAAGGTGCTGGAGTTATTTAAGGGTTTTGGACAAGGGGTGATCTAGGGAAATATGCCTTTTATTTAGATGCTTCAAAGAAAGGAAATATTGGTGATTAGGACATTGAGTGGATACTAAATTGGCTCTAGCTGAGAGATGAGGCAGGCAATAGTGAGGACAAAGGAGGAGACTACTTCTGGGGGAAAAAAGAAAGGTACCCTTCTTTACTTTGCAGAAAATCCTGTGTCATTTAAAGTTTTGTCATTCTGAACCACATTACATTCACATTAATTAGTTAAAACGGAAGGATACGGGGGAGGTGGGGGAAGGGGAATGCAGGTTAATCATAAAAGTAGCCATGGTTTTCGAGAAGTTTGTATCCCGGACCCGGATTTGTAGGCTGTGGAAGCCACAGGAGTCTTTGTCCCAGAGATCCTGGGGCAAATTCGAAGTCCTGTTCTAATTAGGTTTTCACCTTTGCTCGTGCCATCAAAGATTTGTTTTCTGTTCTTGCAGAAGTGTCTACTTTTTCTCTAACAAATTAGCACCTAAGGTTTATTCATTCCACCAACAGTTGGTCCTGACACAGACAAGCCTCCCCAGGAAAGCATTTGGATTTTTAATCAGGACGTTCTTGGCCCACACAGAATTCTTCCCTGGGCTGTGTAAATAGCTGGAGGCCTTAAGGCATTTCAATGAGGCTCAGGTAGTAAAAGCACGTCTGCCTCCTCTCTCCCTGGTGCTTCTCCTGCACTGCACTCAGCACCTTCCAAATGGCCTGCGATGGGTGCAATCCTTACTGGAAAGGCTGTCTTGCAGAACTGGGGTCTGTTTTGAACCTGTGATCATGAGGGATTTTAGGAGGAAGGTGGTTCTCCACCCAGTGCTGGTGGAAAGAGGTAAATCAACCTGCTGAGCTTGAGTGCTTACGGTTCAGTGTTCACACTCTGATTTGCCATGACAAGGTAGTGAAAACAGGGTGCTCCCCTCAAGAAAGTCCTTTTCTATACCAATTTATATATCATAATGTAGCTGCCACGTCATCAGCAAGAAGAGACCCAGGCTACATGAGGTGGGTGGTCAGGCACATGTGTGTCTCCCAGTTACTCGGTCATGTTCTCATTAGACAACCATCTTCCTCTCCATGCATTTATTTTAGGCCTTGATCTCTGCCAAACAGCATTCGGTCCCAACGGTATGCGAGCAGCCCCACTGTCCTGGATGGCATATCCTGTGGTGCAACAGCTCCAAGAGGGGCTGAGTCCCAGAATGAGGCCCCAGAGGCAGCATCAACCCAAATGCTTTAGACCCATTCGTGAAGGAAGAGTCTCAGGAGACAGGTTCCCAAGGACTGAGGGTGGGTGTCACGAGCCAGAAGAGGACGTTCATAAGCCATTCCGGAGACACATGGGCTGCTTTGTGTCACTCCTGACACTCATATCCCAGTAGCATTGCTGAAACTTGGCCTCTGTCCCCCGGTATTGAATAGAAATGCATAGACAGAATTTTGGACAAAGTGGAAACTTCTTGTCCAGCCTCCCAGATGGAGGCATACTGCACAGTCCTAGGTTTCTGGGCTCCAGTTTGAAAGGGATCAGACACAGCAACAAGTCAAGAAGAGGCTGGGTAGGTGGTAGGGTTTTTTTGTAGGACTTTTTCATCAGTTACTCCTTCAACAGTTGGTTTTTCAGATTTCGATATTCATCACAACCACCCAGGGCAGCTGTTCCAAGTGTAGCTGAGAAACCAGCCTCAGCATTACTGGAGAGCTGATTAGAAACGCGGATTTGCAGATCCCCACCCCCCCCAAGACCTACCCAGTCACAGGCTCTCATCTGCTTAAAGACCCCTCCAGGTGATTCTGATATGTTCAAATCTGAGAACGCCTAACGCAGGAATAGTCACTAAAAATACAGATTCTTGAGCAACATTTACAGAAATTCTTACAGAAATTCTGAATTAGATGATAGGTTTGGCCAACTATTGCAACCCCTCAATGGGCCACGCCCTAGTGGTCCAAGCCACCCCTAAGCAGGCTTCAGCTTGTTTTCTGACCATCCTCTGCACATGACTGGGGTCCTTTGGGCCTGTAGTCAACCCCTCACTGTGTCATTTCTATCTCAGACACTCTCTGAGCCTCGGTGATTGCCTCTGTAAAATAGGGACAGTAATACTGACAATGTGGCTTCTCAGAATTAGAGATGCTGTGTGTGAACTCTCGGTTGCAGCTCCTGACCCTTGGTGTCTTAGCTCAAGCTGTTAGAACAAAGTACTACAGTCTGGGTGACTTACAAACAAAAGAAATTTCTCACAGTTCCAGAGGCCGGAAGTCAGGGTGTCAGCATGCTTAGGTTCTGAGGAGATCAGTCTTCCTGGTTACATAATACCAACTTCTCATACTGTCACATGGGGGAATAACACTCTTGGGGACATTTTATAACAGCACTAATCCAGAGTTCCCATCATGGCTCAGTGGTAATGAACCGGACTAGTATCCATGAGGATGAGGGTTCCATCCCTGGCTTAGCTTAGTGGGTTAAGTGTTCAGCATTGCCTGTGAGCTGTGATCATGGATGCAACTTGAATCCCGGGTTGCTGTGGCTGTGGTGTAGGCCAGCAGCTGCAGCTCCAACTTGACCCTTACCCTGGGAACTTCCATATGCCATGTGTATGGACCTAAAAAAGCAAAAAAAAAAAAAAAAAAAGCTAAGGCAAGCTCTAATCCAGTTCCTGAGTGCTCCACCCTCATGACCCAATCACCTCCCAAGGCCCCATCTCCTAACACCATCACTTTGCCTGCAGAGTTCCACCTGTCAGTGGAGGTGGGGAGGGGCACAAACATTCAGGCCATAACACTTGAAAACAGGCAATAGCTGACAGCTGTCAAACCTCCTATTGTCCTGGGCCCAAGTCCCTGTATGATTACCCCTGGAAGTATTTGGTAGTCACTGTGCTCCATTTTTGGATCAAACTGGCTAAACCAATGGTGCAAAGCATGCAAAGAGTGTGCCGTGGTGGAGGGCTTCTGAGCACCGTGAACTCCTCTCTCTGTCCTAAGCTTCCTGCTCCAGGGCTGTGTACAGTCAGCACGGTCTGGGTTCCTTCAAGTACCAACTGTCCTCCTACCCTCTCTGCCCAGGACACACCTGTACTTGGCTCTACCTGTAGCCCATGGCCCATCACAAAGGCCTCCGATCTGGGTGCAGACTGGTTCAGGATGATGCTGGGAGGAGGAACTCCTGTCTAGATTGGGATGTGTGATGGGATCCCTGCAGGACCGCTTCCTAACCTCCGAGGCCAGGGTTGACCGAGCGCTACTGGCAGGACGCCCACGTTGCTCTGAAGTCCCTGCAAGCAGACATCTCTTCTAAAAGTCCATTCTTGATTGAGTGCTCCCCTTCCAAAACAATGCCACCCAATGCCTCTCTCAGTATATTCCTGGAATATCAAGGCTGCCTTCAAAAATAGAATGTTCAGACAAAATCCTGTCCTTTCATTTGGTCTGGAGTGACCATTGGCTTTTCATGTTTTTCAATCCGTTTATCTAAAATGATGCCTTGGAGCTTCAGACTCATTCATTCTCTCCTCTTCCTCCCTGCCCTATACACACACTACTTGAAAGAAAAAGTATTCTAGAACTCAGGGTGGGGGGAACAGCTCCACTTGCTATAAGAAATTCTTGAATTCAAGTTCATGATTTACTCCAATGTGGTAAGAAGTGTTTTCGTCTGAGATTCAGGTGATTGTTACTACTGGCAACTTAAACAGTCAAACTGTCACTATCAGAAGTGAATACAGTTGACGTTAGCCTTGTTAATAATAACTGACGCCTGCACGAGAAAGGCTGAGTGAGAAATGCAGATCTCGAGGACTGGGAGGGGAGGAGGTGCTGCCTGTAGAGAACAGAGCTGGCACAGCCACCAGGTGGATCAGTCGCCCTGAAGGAGCCAGGAGACTGCGATGAGGAGTCCACACTTAGGAAATTCATCTGGGGTGCGTTGCCTTGCAGCTAAATTGAGTGTTTTGTAAATTCCAAACTCCTCTTAGCCAAGAAACAGCCCCTCCCATTTTTCTTAGCACCGAGGCTTATGAGCGTGAGTTGGTTCTGAGAATGCTCCAGAAACAATCAAAACACGGAAGCTTCCAGGGTCTCCAATCCAGCCTCCTCCGCATAACTTATGACTTCAACTTCTGTCTCACTGGAACCAGTTTTCTGCAAAACAAACCATCCTTCCTCATATGCCTTTTAGAGAACGTTTTGATTCTCTGTATTTCTTTACCATGAGTGTCAAGTCAGTTTTGCTTAGAAAAATAGTAAATGTTCACTGAAGAAAATGTGGAAAATGAAGTAGGAAGGCCAAAAACACTCATAAAAATGCCTCTAGAACACAGCCCACTGTTTCTCTTCAGCCCTTTTATCTCAGTAGAGTTGTCTTTACAGTTAGGTGAAGTCAAACGGATTAAGAGCTTTATAAATGGATTTAGTTCTATGTAACATCACATGGTATTCTAAGTTACATATAGGAGTTCCCTGGTGGCCTAGTGGTTAAGGATTTGGCCGTCATCACTGATGTGGTACAGGTTTAATCCCTGGCTTGGGAACTTCCATTGTGGGCACAGCCATATATACTCAGCCGTCCATACCAACTGGCTTCACCCTTTTACACAGGCGAATTGAGCATCTGTGGAGTTTGGTACCCACACGGTCTCCTGGGTAGACCATTCTCCCTGAAGATGCTGGGAGGTGACAGGCTCTTTGGCTGCATCACTGTGAACGGCTCCATCGTATGCCACCCATACTTTACCACAGTCTTCCTTTACACTTGGGTATTATGTCCAGTTTTGGCTATTTGTTTGAGTTTTCTTTTTTTGACCACAGCATGCAGTGGCATGTGTGTGATGTGGGATCTCAGTTCCCAGACCAGGGATTGAACCCAGGGCCACAGCGGTGAAATTGCTGAATCCTAACAATTAGACCACGAGGGAACTCCCCCACTTTTGGCTACTATAAATCAGATATTATTACAAAATCCATGACCAAAGAAACACCTCCTGTATGAGATCATATTCCTCGACTTCCTTTACTCATTCAACACATTTTTAATATCTTCTCTGCATTGGACACTGCACATGCATGACAACAGCCATGGTCTTGGCCTTACGTACTTGGAATAATTGTTTGTGTTCTACTTAATCTTGGAGGAACCCTCTCTGACTACCAGTCTCTAACAAACTGAAAGCTCAGAAAAAGAGGGGGTTATGTTGGTTGTTTTTATTGTTTGTTTGTTTTTTGCTTTTTAGGGCTGCACCTGAGGCATATGGAGGTTCCCAGGCTAGGGGTCCAATCGGAGCTACAGCTGCTGACCTATGCCACAGCCCCAGCCATGCAAGATCCGAGTCACATCTGTGACCTACACCACAGCTTATAGCAATGATGGATCCTTACCTTAACCCACTGAATGAGGCCACAGATTGAACCCACAACTTTGTGGTTCCTAGTCAGATTCGTTTCCACTGCACCACAACAGGAACTCCAGAATAAGAGTTTTTTGAATAAGCCTTTTTTATCGCTAAGCCAACTTACTATCCCACTCCTCTACCCTCCCATACCTCCCTCGTACCTGTCTCTTAAAGGTTCCAAAGCACTTTCCAACTCAGTTTTTGCCTGGAGAAGCAAAAACTCACTTAACAGCAGCCCTGGGAGGGCAGCTGCTCCCCAAATCCCAGCTCTGAGCCCAAGCTCAGAGGTGCAAGTGATGAAAAGCCGAGGGTTTCCTTTCCCACCGGCTGAAGTCTTCCCAGTGGTTAGCCCATGGCACTAAGGGGTCACTTTGTCGTCCTTGTAGCAGAGGCCCCAGTAGTGAGTCGGACAGGTTCTGCCTTCAGAGATAGGAGCTGGGCACTGCCCCGGCTGTGTACAAATCTGTCCTGAGTGCCAGGTGGAGGATGTAAGCGTTAGAACTGACAGCAGGAGGTGACACTTCACTTTCCCAAGTCTCCCGGCTCTCCCCTCGTCCCAAGCCTCTCCCTCACCCCCTGCCTCCCTCCCTCACTGATCTGTTTTTACATGACACCTGCCGTGTGAGAACAGGTGTCCTGAGGAGCCTGGCAGGGGTGGGCTCTGACATGAATCTTGGGCTTATTCTGAAACCAGTTTGTCTGCCCCATCTTGTTCTTGTGCACACGTGACTTGATTTTTAATTAACAGAAAACCACAAGCTTACACAGTGAGCACGTAAACCAGTTTCTTTCACCAACCTGGGAATATGCAAGGAAATCTTTGGGGGCTCTGACGTGAAATGAGATCCACATTAAGATGTTCCTTTAAGAGGCTGGGACAAACGACTTGAGCCTGCCGCTGAAACTACACGTGGTCTCTCACGGACAAGTATGGGACAGCAAGGTGGGACAGACAGCTCGGATTTGGGCAGCCCAGAACATGTGTCACAGTGTGCCACACTCTTTCTGGAAAAGTTGTGGGTACAGAGAGCCAGCCGGCCATTCCCCTGATGAAGGAGACCACCAGGCTGGAACTAAGGGCAGTGTCACTAGGTCAGTAACTGTCATCACCTAAATCATTCCAATCGCCCCAACTGTAAACTCAAAAGAAAGGTCACTACTTACTGCAGTGATCCATTTAGGTGTTTGATCAATTCAGCTCCCCCCAAATCAGTCACTAGTGACTCATGAGTCACTCTAGCAGAGAGAAAACAGAATGTGCGAAGGTTGGTTGATGAGGAATTCCCGTTGTAGCTTAGTGGTAATGACCCCAACTAGTATCCATGAAAATGCAAGTTTGATCCCTGGCCTCACTCAGTGGGTTAAGGATCCAGCATTGCCATGAGCTGTGGTGTGTGTTGCAGACACAGCGTGGATCCCTTCTTGCTGTGGCTGTGGTGTATGTCAGCAGCTGCAGCTCCAATTCGACCCCTAGCCTGAGAACTTCCACATGCTGCAGGTGTAGCCCTAAAAATAGACCAAAAAAAAAAAAAAAAAAGATTGCCTGATGAGGGTCTGAAGACTCCAGGCTCTGGGCTGAATCTGGCTTGTGGCCTATTTTGGTAAATAAAGTTTTATTGGCCAGAGCCATTTACATATTGTCTGTGGCTATTTCCACACCACAGTGGTGGCACGATAAACCATTTGGTCCTTAAATGTTTACTATCTGGCTTTTTATAGAAAGCTGACTGGCTCCAGTCTAAATAACCATTCAATGTTGAGACATATTCGACAAACAATGTGCAACAGACTGAACATCACAAGACACTGCTGAGCGAAATGAAAGAAACCTAAGAGAGTAAGGGACTGCGTTTACAGGTCTGAAGCCTCATTATGTTAAGGTGTCACTTCTCACAGAATATACCTATAATACAGTACAATCCCGGGCAGGATCCCAGCAGCCGTTTCTGCAGAAATTAACTAGTTCTTATAGTTAGATGGAAATAAAAGGAACTAGAATGACCAAAATAACTTTAAAAAAAAATCATGTCTGGAAGCCTTATACCACCTATGTCCCCAGGTTTACAGTAAAGCTATGGTCATTAATGACAGTATTGTATCGGCCTCAAAAGACAAACAGATCAATAAAATGGAGTAGACAGTCCAGGATTAGTTGTACACATATATGGAAAACTGATTTTGCAACACAGATGCCAAGACAATTCACCGGAGAAAGGATGTTTCTTCTACCCTGTGATGCTAGAGCAATGGGATAGCTACCCATAGGCGGGCATTCAGTTAAGCCTAAGTGCTCAGAGTGGCTAACAGGACCTAAGGAAACACATTTGGGGGAATCTTGTGCCTTTTCTGTGGTTCTTTATACTAAGGAACTAGGAAAAATTCCTCTGAAAAACTTTATCGAGGGGGTTACAGTAACCCATGTGCAGAAACACGGATTCTTATAACATCAGGGCTAAACTGGACATTGGGCCATCTCATCTCTGCCCCTTACTGTACCAAAAAGGAAGTCAGGGCTCATAGGGTTGAAGGAATTGCCCAAGGTCATTTAACAGATGGCTGATAGAAAATGAAAATTCAAGTATGACAGGTAAGGGCACTCATAACTGAGTAGTACCTTTGCAGTATTCAAAGACTAGAATGAACATATATTAACAAATGAATCAGCCAAAGAGCAGAAGAGCTAAAGCAACTAAAGGCATCTGGCCTCCTCATTAAAGCCCCAGGGACATGGAAAACAAGTGACCCACTGACAGACCCCTGGGGACCCAACCCTGGGTCGATAGGATGTACCATAAGAACCTTCAATATTACCTCATTGTTGATGCTTACAAAGAAATCTTTAATATTACTCTTTGGTGCCGGAACAGGTGGAAACAACTTGGTCCATAGGTGGCATCTGAAAGCAGAGTAAAGAGGGGAAGTAGATGAACAAGAACATCCTTTCTTGTCCTTAAATATCTAAAGAGTTAACCTCGTTAGTCCCAGGACTTGCCATTTTGTAAATTCAACATCTTTCTTGACTAAAACTTCCAAATATCTACATTGTAACAGTAGTTGAAGACCTTGGAGGTACTGCAAGGCTCTGAGGTGACTTCTGAGTCATCCAAGAAAGACAAGAGGGTAACTGCTTCACATTGGTGCTCGTTACCAGGCCTGATTTCTGAAAACAAGCAATGTACATGGAGTGTGTGGTGCCCCCACGGTTGCCTAGGAGGCGTGCAGCCCTCCCCCACTGTGGTGGCTCTCAGTGTTTACTTTATCCTCTCCTTTTAACTGCCATCACCCCCATACCTCTAGATGCGAGGTGATATAACATTTATAATAGTGAAGCTGGAGTTCTTTTTGTGATTCAGTGGGTTAAGAACCCGACTAGTATCCATGAGGATGAGGGTTCAATCCCTGGCCTCGCTCAGTGGGTGAAAGGATCTGGCATTGCCATGAGCTGTGGTATAGGCTGTAGACGTGGATTAGATCCTGTGTTGCTGTGGCTGTGGCGAAAGCCTGGAAACACCCTTGTGCTACAGGTGTGGCCCTAAAAAGCAAATTAAATTAAAAAAAAAATAAATAAGAAAAGCTGTTTAAAATAAAGGTCATCTTCTAAATTATGAAAGGGCTAAGCCAGAGCACGTTCTGAGCCTCCTAAGCGGCCAGTTTATTGGACTCATCGGAATGGATAAGAAGTCCCTACGGGGCCCTTTGCAGGCTCTCAGACTGGTCAGCAAATATGCATGATACTTATAGAGTCCTTGTCTGACCTAGGAACAATCAACAACTCAGGGGCCGGATGATCGAAGGGCCAGGGTGGGAGCTGGTATCCTGTAACTGGGTGTGAAAACACAGAAGGCTCTACAGTGACCTCAGTGTCCAGAGAGCTTTCTTCCTTTACCCGAGGTGGAACAGATAAGCCCCGGTGGCTCCACACAGGCATCCCAGTGCTGAGTGAATGGCAGTCAAGGAACCAAAGACCTCAAATGTAAAAACCTTCGAAGGAATTAACAGATTGTTGACAACCTCAAGAAGGGGTATGTCATGGCTGACAACTATGTTTCATTCAGTAAAGTGCCAACTGTTTCCCAGGTTTTCATGTGGTCCACACTCATCCTGGAAAGGCATAAAATTACTGTAAACCCCACCTGTTAACAAGAACCTTCTGTCTCATGGATGCATGGCAAGAGTGTGACAAATTCAACATTCAGACCCCAATGGGAGCACCCAAATATAAAGAATACCTACATTCTACAGATGAGTGAGACAATTAACAAGATGAAGCAGGTGGCTGCCATAAGCACAATAAGGAACCATTCCGTCCAGGGCTTCTGCTTATCGTTTCCTAAGAAGAAAAAAGGGAAATCAGAACTAGACTCAGCATTAGATAAGAGAAAGGACCATGCTGGGGCATCAGAAAGCTTCAGTTGGAGCTACTGGTGATGCTGAGTAAGTAGCCTCACCTTCCTGGGTCCTAATTTTCTGAACTGGAGGAGTAGGAAACAGCAATGAGACCACTTCTTTCAGCATTTTTGAGTCAATCAGCCGTAGATACAGATGGGGTACAGTCTAGGGATGATGCCACCTGGAACTTAGAGCTTCTCAGCTTTTGGTGAGGAGTAAGGTTTTTAGATGGAAAATGTACACAAACGTAAACCTATTTAGTAATCTAAGTGCATTACAATCAAAAGAGTTTACAAGACTGGACTTCTAGAGGTGGTTAAGTAGGCAATAATACACACAGTTAACGAGGGTATCAGACTCTATTGTCAATACTTTACAATCTTAATTTCCATTGTGTCCATTTCACATACAGGAGAGTAGAAGTTAACGGCTACGTGTCAGTACAGAAAGTATGAATACACTTCCCGTCGCATGCCACCTGCCTCACTGGTAATATTTGCTTCTAATCTACACTCAAGGATAGATTCTTCTTTGTGCTTTGATGATAGTTTGGGGGTTTGTGTGTGTTTTTTTTTTTTTAAATTTAAGGTACTGGAAACGCAAATGGCGTTTAAAGGGTAACGTGCTTGCTAAGCTGCCTGACTCATTTCTAGAGAAGAATGCAAATCTTGAGTTCTCTCTCACATGGGTCCTTTCTGTCTTCGTTCATTCCTTTATTCACCCATTTAACCAGTATTTATGGGGTTCTGATGATGCATGGAGCATTGGACAAGTTGCTGGGAGACAGGGCGAAAAGAGCCCAGGAAGTTCTGCCCTCCTGCAGTTGAGAAGAGATGTCACAAAGCAAATAAAGACATAGGTAATTTAGCGACAACAGCTCCCACTGCAGAAGCGACATGCACACACTGCACCTGGAGAGGCAGGTCCCAATCCTAGGTTTGCTCTTAAATGTTTCTTTTATAAAATAAGAAGTGAATGTAAGTGGAAATTTTGAGTCCTTGTAAATATCTTAAAACTTCCCCAACCCCTAAATATTTATAATTCAGATCTTCAAGCTATCAGGAGGAAGAAATAGCAATGCTAGTGATTCCATCATTGCTTGAGCTCTCGCACTTTTTTTTTTGGCGTCCTAAGAACTCTTACTTGGTGTTTATCTTCTACCTCTCAAAAGTTTTAATCTCACCTCCTTCATCTCTTCCCTTCTGCTTTCAAATATTCATAGAGTCCTTGATCTTGAATAAGTCCCTTCTTTGCTCCGCCATCTCTCCCCTCCATCATCAAATGCCTTCCTGCTTTCTTTCCCAGCCCCATTTCTTGTGTGAGGGATTCAGGCAGCTTCGTTTTGCCATCTCAGAAAACCTGTGCTAAATGACTGGTGGTGGCTTCCTCCAAGTGGAATGCAAGGAGACTGTCGGTTTCTTTCTCCAATGGTATTTTTCCTGACCTCCCTCCAGAATTTCAGGCTTGATGGCTGCCCCCACCTAGAAACCAAGCCACTGGCTCCTTTACCTAAATGTTCCTCTTCTTCAATACCATGTCCTTCTCCCCTTTTAAATTTCAACTGAACTGTCTCAGCTCAGACTTGACCCTTTGGTATTTTCCACTGTGGTCCTGGAACTTTGAAACGTTGGTTGATCCCAGCTTCATCTTTTAATGCCATGGAGTCCACTCCTACATCTTTGTGCTTGCCCAGCCCTGGCATGCAGTTCCACGTCTGATCTGAAACCCACCGAGATGTGTCTCAAAGATGACAACATTCAAAACCAAAATCACAGCCTTCGTCACGTCAAACCAACTTCTCCTTGGTCTCCACTCTTCCAAGTTCCCACACGGAATCCTTGAAAGTCACTTTGATTTGTCCCATTCTCTGCAAACCCGCCCTCTTTCCCTCATCTACTTGGTTTGTACCATTCCCTCATGGCCAACTCTACACACAAGGAAGGCACGCTTCTGTCTCATGAACCCTTGCTTGCCTAGTCTAGAAACCTGGTTCTATTCCCAGCTGGTTGAGGGTTTCAGTTTCCTCATCTGTAAAAACAAGGGAGTTAAAATATGGCCTTTAAAAATGCTCTCAATCCAGCACCCTCACTAGTACCACTGGTTCAATCCAGGGCATTGTTGGTCTGTGTATTCTTGATCCCAAAATTGATTTTAGTCTGTTTTCACTGGTGAAAGTTCAAAAATTGTAGTAAAGAATAACAATAAAAATTCAAGTTGTCAGTAACCTGCAGTCACCAAGAGCTTATCTTCTATATATGTATCCACCTGTTCTTTTTAGGTACCAGGCACTGTAAAGTTCGTTGTCAGTTTGTCATAGCAGTGCTTCCAGGTGGGCCCTGCTCTCATGTCCCAGGTGAAGGAGCTGCAGCAAAGCAGGGAAGAGTGGTCAGCTGAGGACACAAAGCTGGTGGCCAGCAGAGCAGGGTTGAAGCCCAGGACTGGCTGAGGAGTCATTCTCTGAACCACAGTCCAGGGATCCTGTCCCACTGCCACCACCCTCAAGCCCAGGACATGCTGTGTAGGCAGGCACTTCACTAACATATCCTTGAACCTTGAACTCTCTGCTGAGCGTCCTCTTCCAGGCTGGTTCTTGGGGATCCTGCTTCCCTGCAGGAAGACCTGTTTCATCTTTATATCCCCACTGTTGGACAGGGCTAGGTCTCCAGGCTGTGTCTCCAATAAAAGAGGGTTGCTTGCAAACTACCATTCCTCCTGACATTTCCTAGGCTCCAGCTGGGTCTGATTCCCTTTATTTAAAACCTATGATCTAATCATTTTTTAAAGATTATTTTTAAAACAGGCATTAGCTAGGCTTTGTAAAATGATGAAAGGCAGAGCCCCAGAGAGACAAACCTTTTCTTTTCCCAAATCCCACAGATGCTCAATGGTTCTAGGATTCATACTCTGTTCTCAAGACAGTAACTGAGTGCCCCATACAACCTAGTATTTACTGCACTGCTCATGCTGATATAAAGAGCAACTGGGGGAGTTCCCGTTGTGGCTCAGTGGTAATGAACCCTACTAGTATCCGTGAAGATGTGTGTTCGATCCTTGGCTTCCCTCAGTGGGTTAAGGATCTGGCATTGATGTGAGCTGTGGTGTAAGTCACAGACATGGTTCAGATCCTGTGTTGCTGTGGCTGTGGTGTAGGCTGGCAGCTGCAGCTCCAATTTGATCCCCAACCTTAGAACATCCATATGCCACAGATACGGCCCTAAAAAGACCAAAAAAAAAAAAAAAAAAACAGGGCAAACTCATCCTGTTGCATCAAATGCCATCTTATTTCCCAGCCTGATGTCTTGAATCAGGGGTTCTGCCTGCTTCATTGCCCCATCTCTGAACTGCCACACACTGAACCATTACACAAGTACCCCAATAAGTACACTCAGAACCTTTAGGTTCATATCCATGGGATACGTATTTAACAAAGGTTATGATGTCAGCAAGAAGGTTTTCCTGTTTACAGCTAGCTGCAACAGGTGAAGTTTGAGCCCTGCAGAAACAACGACCACTGTTGTAAATGTTATCAGGGTCACACACTTGGTCCCACTGGTGTCTCAAATTGTGCACTTCCCCACAGGCTGGTACGTCAGGTCTTGATAACAGAGCAGGTCGCTCTTGCATGTGGTTACACAAATCTTTTCAGTTAAACCACCCTCCAGTCGTCCACTTCAGCACTCACTTTGATAAATGAAGATTCTCTCTGAATTAGCAAAACTCAGGGAGGCAACTGATTTTGTTACATACAATCAAAAAACTTCTTGGTGAATGCAGGATACTAGGTGGGAACCAGAGTCACAGCAGTCACTGCCTGGAGGGAGTTGAGATGCGAATCGTTTCTCCCAGCCTGGCTTCTGCAGTGACCCTTCTTTACCTTAGAACTACTCTCCTACCACCTGAGAACAGAACTAAACCCCAGAGAACAGGGCTGAGGTCTGCTTTACTGAGAAAACACAAGCTGGCCGGAAAATTTAGTGCAAGAAAAAGCTTTGACAATACATTACCAAATGGGAATAGCTTGGGGATTATCTACCATTGCATTATTTACTCATGCAAAAACGAGGCTGAGAGTCAGTTATGTGAGTAAATGAACTGAAGACAGTGTCTACACTGATTTCGCTGAAGGCAGAACAAGAAAACAGTTCTTACTGACAGTGTATGTCCTTTGAGTCAAAATGATCAATAATTTTCATACTGTAAAGCTTGGGAGGCCCCTCAGCATGTCATTAATTTGAATTCTGGGGTCTCTGATTTTGGACATTTTCTTAAGAATGAGTATTTCCAGGTAAGTTGACTCTTTTCTCTGACTCAAAAATGACTTTTCTGCCATTAAAACAGAAGCCACAAGGGTTTCTTTTCAAGAAATTGATGGGCACCAGAGAGGAGTTTCAGAAAGAGGAAGTCACAAAGCTTCAATTGCTAAGGAGGAGAAAGCTTTCAGGCTTGGCCCCTCAGTCCAGCATGCTGTTCTGACATTGACAACTTGGAGCTTTCGGGAGCTCAGCTGCCTTCTGGTGACCTTGGCTTCCTTAGTTTCTGACATCTCAACCATTTGAGAATAAGTCAACTAATGAACATTCTGCTCTTGTAGCTTGTCCTGGGAGGAGAGAGTAGGAAAGGGGGAGACAGGGGTGAACGGGATGTTGGTCGAAGAGACCCAGGCCCTGGACCCGACTTAGTCCCAGCTCTGCCTCTGGCTGCTGTGGGAGCTTTCTCAAATCATTTCCTTCCTGGTTCCACAACCCCTCTTGTTGTAGAATTCTATGATCTTTATGGTTCAAACTGAGAACACTGAGAAGGTCAGTTGGATTTGGAGGCCTGTTTCACCCTTAAACCGCTTATCCCAGTCAGACTTTCAGTGCTTCCATATTGATTTTGACGCTGATTTCAGACGCAACCGTAGGTCACAAGGAGAAAGAGCCAACTAGTAAAGTGGTGGCGCTCTTCCACTGAAGTAGCCCTGCTCTGTGTTCATAAAACCAGCAGGCGCTGGGAGAAGATAGGATGGCACCAACAGGACTGGGATAACTGGGAGGATGTAGCTGCATTAGCCCAGGAAGCCCCCAGCGGTTTGCCTCCAGCTGGAGGGGGAGGCTGTGTCATCATTGGTGAAATGCCCCCCAAGTCAGGTCAGACTCACGAGCAAGCAAAAGTCCTAAGCGAGACTTCTGGGTGCGTGAGCTTTCTGAGGCAGCTGTCATGTGGACTGGAGGCTTTACCTGATTTAGGGATACCAAAAGAGGCGGAGAGCAAGTAGAGCCTCATTGGACAGACATAGGTAGTCCAGGGACCAGAGCAAAATTCACAGAACTTGCACTGTGTTCACCTGGGGAAACTGGGCCCAACGAACTAAAATGTGGAGAGAACGTGGCAACTCTGTGCGGCCTGTGTGTGCACGCATGCGTACCCTGAGGCTTCCCGAGTCGATCGTTGCCGTACTGTTGGCCCGCATTCGTCCCCGGTAAGCCTAGACTAGATGCAGTTCATTGGAGACTTCCCCTTTGCCATCTTCTTCTCAGACTTTCCACATAGCACCAAGGGCTGTGTGTCTTCCGAGTCCCCAGGCAACCCAGAATTTTCTTCCCTCTAGAGGGCTACTGGGCTTGTTCTATCCACCTCCTAAAGCAGCTGAAATCTGGCTGCAGAGGCTGCAGTCTTCACACAGAAGTAAGAAAAAAGGGCTGAAGCACTTTCATCCTGGTTCTGTCACTTGCCTCCAAGGTGACCACAGACAGGGAGCCCCTCCAGTTTCTATTGCCTGCTTTGTTCAGTGAGAATGAGAACTGGCTGAGCTTATACACATGAAGTGACTGGCATAGCACTAGTCCGTAGCAGGTGTTCAATGAATATTAGTTGCTATAATTGTGATTATAGCTAAACACATTGTATCAGAAGTAAGGCATCAAGATCATTTCCCTAAGTCATTGAAGCAAGACTGAAATTTGAGTCCTGTCATAATCCTCAAAAGGCAGAGTCATAATCTCAGGCCTGAAGGGAAAGAAAGCACCAAGTATTCAAGATACATGGGAGTAGGAAAGGGCATTAGGCATGATGGTCTCAACCCTCAAGGAGATCTATACTCAAGTGAACACTAACAACTTGGAGGGGATGTCTCGCGCCAACTGAAGAGATCAATGAAAATGCCCCCCGTGCTTGGTCTGCATGGAGGCTGGCCAGGTCATAAGATGACAGGGCAACCCTTCCATGGCCACCCCCCGCCCCCGCCATAGTCCATCCTCCTGCCTCTGTCTCCCCGGGTGGCACCTGCACTTACAGGGTGACAAAGCATCACAGAAAGAGTAGGGCATGGGTCCAGTCCAGGTCTGGGCCCATCATGTCCCAGCTCTCTCATTTGGGACGGTTCCTTACCCCCTCTGCATCTCTTTTCCTCACCTTTGAATTAACAAAATCCTGTGTTGGTGAGAATACATAACATAACATATGTGCACAAGCCAAGCACAGTTCCTGCCCTCCCAAACAGAGTCCCACCTTCCTCATAACAGCCGGAGGGCCCATCATGGGGCAGAAGTCACGAGCGGAAGGGCGGTGTGGGTACCACGCCTCTGAGGTCAGGCCTGAGAGCACAGTGGGAAATTTCTGCTCCTGCAGTTAGGGGACAGAACCTTTAAGCTCCCTGCCAGCCCTCCTTCAGACCAGTGGGACTGCCACTGGGGTGAGGTGGTTCTGCACGCCTGCCCCTGCTGAGAACAAGTAGGTGGTGGGGCTGCCAGGCGTGGGGCACCCAGCCTGGAAACCACAGGAGCCTGGGTGAAAGGAAGCTGTTGACCAGATCAGACACCATGTTTACCAACTTAAAATACCCCATTTCCAAAGAAAACCCAGACCCACCACAAGTTATATCACCCTCAGATAAGCCGAGCGAGGTTTTCACATTAATGGGTCAACTTTTTCTTCCTCAACCAGTTTTTGTCACTGTTGACCCAGACGCCCACTATTCACAAAAGCTTTTGGATGTGCAAAATTCATTTGGAAGACCTAGGGTAAGTGAATAGAACGCCTCCACCTTTCTCCTTCCTGGTTTTCTCCCTCTTCTACCATTGCACGAGGGTTTACACAGAGAGATTGGGGCAAAAGAAAAAAAGAGATGAAAAGAAAAGAGCCCAGGTGCAGAGTCAGAGTGCTGAGGCTGGGAGCCAGCAAAGTGTAAAGGGAAGGAGGTGGATGGGAGGGTCTCGGTCTCGAAGGTGACAGGGAGCCCTCCAGCTTTTGATTCCACATTCCCTGGGGCCAGGGTACCAGGTTTCTTCACGCATTCATAGCCCATCAATGGCAAGTCTGAGGAAAAAAGGTACCAGAGTTTCCCTGTGGGAACTTTGCTTCCATCTCGGCTCAGTTCTTACTTCCCTCCATGATTTTCTGCTTCCAACTATATTCATGAAGTCCTTACAGATTCTAGGATGTGGAGTGTGACTCTAAGGGTCCCCTCCCCCCAACCTCAACACCCAAACATGCACATAAACACAAAAACACATAGAGAAACAAACTGTGACAGAAAGCCAAGGCTAGGATTTTTTATGAATAACAGGTCTTGCTGTAGAAGATGCCTTAAAGGGCAGCCAGCACTTTTGTTGACCTTGACTGCACAGCTGGGCCATCTGAGATGTTTGGTGAACTTTGCTCTACTCCCCAAGGTGTAAATGCTACACATCTCAGGCCTCAAGTAATCTTTTTTTTTTTTTAAAAAAAAGGTCCATATTAATTGGTACCTAGTAACAACATCGACTTGCTCTTGGCTTTCAGATATGGCCTTCACCAAGATCAGGGCAAAACCCAATTGTTAGTTTGAGGAGCAATGCCTGTGATTGTGGCAAAGATGAATCACTGATAAGCAGGCCTCAGAACCACCAAGCAGAACCCACAACATGGCTCACAGAACAGTTTTCCATGGGGAAGGTCTTTCCTCAGGAAACTTCATTATTGCTTGTTTCCTGTGTGACACTGGAGCTTCAGAAGGAAGAGAGAAGAAAAGATGGACTTCAGAGAAGGAAAAGCTTCCCCAAAACCAGGAACCACTCAGGAGACACAATGTTTCAATAAACAGGAGATAGCTGAGATAAAAAGGGGACAGAAGAATCCGGAAGGAAGTCAAAATTTCAAAAGGAGAAAGATGTGTGAAAAGTGGGAAGTCAGCTCTTCAGATAAGGCAGAGAAGCCAGTTGAGGGAGGGAAGCTGATAACAAGGGCTGATAAAATGAAACTGCTACTTACATTTGAGAAGAAAAAAAAAAAAAAGGCATTCCATGCTCCGGAAACCCCAGAACAGGAGAGCAGAGTTTCAGGGCAGGCAGAGTGCACTGAGGCTGGCTGCATCCCCAACTGCCATCCCCTGTGTGTCTTGGCCATTCAGGGACCTTGCCAACCCCAGCTGGACATCGCTCCCATCTCCTCCAGCTTCCCCTTTTCATTTATTCAGAACTTGTGTGGTGTTTACCTTAGGCTAGAGCGAGTTAATTAGTAAATTGAATCTGTTCCAAGTCGCCAATTGACTCACGTCACCTATTTGAGAAAAGTATCCGTTAATGGCCACTTGTTGGCTGTTTGATAACTGCTGAATTATTTAATATCTCTGGGCCTACGTTTCCTTCCAATAAAGGAGGTAGACTTAATAACTTCTAAGGAAGAGGTGCTATTTGAGTTGGGCCTTGGCGTGCAAATGGAAGGGGAGGGCTCCAGGGTACCATTTATAAGACAAGGTGGGAGAGGAGGGAGGTTTCTAGAAGAAATGAATGGAGCGGGAATTCCACCTGGTAGGCTGCTGTGTCCTCCAGGGGCAGGGAAGAGCCTGTGAAATGTCCCAGAGGGACCCGGCCTTTGCACTATGTTTATTAATCATCCTGATGGAAATGGAGTGTCTGCACTGATTAAATTCACTAATGATCCTAAACTGAGCAGGGGAATAAATTCCAGAAAGGATGGATTTATCAGGTGCGTGGTAATATGAATCAGCTCATCTTCCCGAAGAGGGTGGCAGTTAAATGAAATGGGATTTGCAGGAGATGACGGCGGTGAGGCACACCTGAGAAGACGTGGTAATGAGCCTGGTTCCAAACTAGGAGGCTGTTATTTGGAAAACAATAATGGGACAGGCACTCAGAAGTAGAGAGTGACTAGTAAATAAAAAACAAGCTTAAAATAAGCTCTCATCGTAGGTCCCAATCTCTCTCTCAGCGCTTCTGGCAGGGGCTGATGTGGGTAGAAGGACGTGAAAGGCAGGTTTGGGAAGAATTTACAAGTGAGGAAAGTCATATTTTACAGGTGAGGAAACTGAGACCCAGAGAGGTTAGGAGTGACTGAGTCAAGGGCAGTCGAACACTGGCACACTCATCACCACTCGGTCCTTGCACCAGTAACAACCCCTTGCCATGCCTTCCAATGACCTAAATAAATGTAGCCGAGAATTCTTCTAGACACTGCGGTCTAAGCTGTCTCCAGTTACTTGGCTCATGAAATATTATCTTCTGCCATCTCTAACTTCGGTCAAAGAGCTAGATACGGGCAAAGCCATGACAAAAACCAAGATCTCCTGATTGGCCCTTGCTTTCTTCCTCTCTCTCTTAATTCTAAGCTTTCTATAGTCAACACTGATGAGAATGCAAAACTCAAACGCTAAGAAATCAGAACTGGCTCCAGAGCCAAAGTTCCCACATTAGTCTCAAAGTTAGTTTGAGGTCCTTGAATAGCATTAAAAAAACAGAACAAAACTCTGAAACTGTATGTGCAGTAATGTTGGAAAGACATAGAAATATCCATAATTGGGGGTCAGTGAGTTTTGTACCTTTGGGAAATAAAGCATTAAAAAAAAATCCACCAAATGAGGGTAATGAAAATTAAGTTTCTACAACAGGTTCTTGATGAAATTAATAACCTTGTTAAAGATTCCCTGGGATGGATTTGTGTTTCTTCTGTTGCTTTCCCTTTCAGTGAGCAGAGTGAATTTTGTTTGCAAAGATGAACCAGTATTGAGGGAGGGTCTGTGTATGTTGGGTCTGTTTTGCCATCTACCTGGGGAAGAGGTGGGTGGGGCATGAGGAGAGACTGGCCTTGGCAGAACCATGAAGTAGGTACAGTTGGCCCGGTCTCAGTTCCTTTTCTCTTTTCAGTTCCCTCTGCCAGGAAGGCTCATGCAGCACCTCTGAGTCCCAGTGGGGTGATGTGTGGGCCATGCCACAAGGCCGTGCTGATCATGTTGCACAACTCTAGGGGTGCCTTTACCCTTTGGAAACTTGGCAGCTCAGCATGAGCAGTCTCCTTGCAGACTCAGAACAGCTCTCCATTTCTAAGGCCTTTCCTTGTCTTGCCCAGTCTTGCTGGGACATCTCCCTGCTCTGTGTCTGAACTGACTCATATTCACATGGGCCAGTGGGTCATTGCCCAGGAATTCCCTTCATAGCCATCCATTAGCCTAAGGGAATGAATTAAATAACAGAAAATTTTAGCATGGGCCTGAAAGAATACTATTCAAACAATCATTGACCACCTCATAGGACAAGGGAAAGATGACACTCACATGTTCCACCAGACCAGTCATAACCACAGAGTTAGCTCCTGGGATCTCTTAGATGAGTCTTTGATTGGTTCAGTGCTTTGCAGCTTGCAGCATCCCAGCCCCCTTGCCTCAGGACTAGGAGCTCAGGTGTTGGAGCCACTCAGCCAGGGTTTGAATTCCATCTCTGCCACTTGCTGGCTATGCAGAGTTAAGCAAATTGTCTAAACTTTCTCAAACTGTTTTCTCATGTGCAACATAGCTTTGTGGATAGCATTAAGGAAGACAGTACCTGTGAAACACTTAGCACAGTGCTTGGAGGACAGTCAACAATAATTGTTGCTCTTATTTCACAGTAACTTGTGAGGCAAGAGGGGTAGATATTATCTTCTTAATCCTGGAAACCCAAGGATGAGCTGAGAGAAGTGATTTGTTCAAGGGTAGGTTGTCAGTATGTGCCAAGGCTGGTGTTAAACTTGAGCTTTCTATGAAAGACTCCAGAGTTCTTTCCACCATCCTGTTTCCTTGCAGCTCTTAGGCAATACTTAACCATGTGTGTCTGCAGCCCCAGGCTGCATGGCTGTGCCACATACATGAGATACCCTCATTGTTTTCTGACTGTGCCCTTCTCCCATAAAATGCCTCTGGGTGGCCAAGGTAACTAAGATAATAGCAAACACAGAGTGTGCACTTACTCTTTCATGGTAAATGGCTATATCTTCAGGTTATGAGTTTGCCATCTAAGGTAGAGGGAGAATGGAAATTTGCGTTTTCATTCAGAGCCTCTATCACCACTTTTCACTGATCCCAGGAAGAGACACAATGATCATCTGATCTGCCAAGTAAACTAGTCGGTTTAACCATAAACGAAAATAGCTAAAGAACCAACACAGGAGCCCAGGTGACATCAACCCTTTTGATTTTCTAGAGCTGTTAACACTGAAGGCCCAGGGGTGGATCCAGATTTTTGTGGACCCTGAAGCTAATTCAGTTTTGGCAACTTCTTTATGAAAAGAAAATTAAGAATTCAAAATTAGTATGGGAAACTGAATTAGCAGTTGACAGGGGTTAGGAATGGAAGAGAAGGAGAGATGAATGTGTTTACAAAAAGGGCAAAAGGGGAGTTCCAGTTGTGGTGCAGTGGAAACAAATCCGACTAGGAACCAGGAGATTGTGGGTTCCATCCCTGGCCTTGCTTAGTGGGTTAAGGATCCGACGTTGCTATGAGTTGTGGTGTAGTTCACAAACGTGGCTCGGACCCAGTGTTGCTGTGGCTGTTGTGTAGGCTGGCAGCTGTAGCTCTGATTTGACCCCTAGACCCCTAAAAACCAAAAAAAGAAAAAGGCAAAAGGAGGGATCCCAGTGGTGACAGACACATGAAACTACACGTGGAATAAAATTGCATCGACCTGCATACACGTGAAAATGAGTACATATATAGTTGGTGAAATGTGAATGAGATGGGTGTGTTGTGGGAATGCGAGGTTTCTGGTTGCAATATTGTACTACAGTTTTGCAAGATATTACTCTTGGGAGAGACTGGATGAAGGCTACACTGGCTTTCCATTATTTCTTATAACTGCATGTGATAGTTATCTATAGTAATCTCAAAGAGTTTCACTTTGAAAAACTGAATAGAAGAATCAGATAATCTGGACAAAAAGGTACAGGGCTTTGGAAAGGCTCATGGCGGTGAGAAGCTTGAACATTTCAGCTTCTCTGGCCTCATGTTAAAACCATTTCTGGCCCAAAAGGCAGCAGGCTGACAGAGGATGAGACATGGTAGAGACGTGACATCACTTCAGGTTCACCAGTGATTACATACACTTTCCAGGAGGATCCGTTACAACCATGAGTCAAGTCGCTCGTTTTATAATAAACAGGAGATACTCACCCACGTAAATAGGCTGACTCCACTCACTCCAGAGTCCCGTTGGCCTGCACACGGAGCTCACTGCTGCTCTCACTTGAACAGAATACTTAGAAATATCATCAATTATGGAGATGAATGTGTTGGTCTTCAGTTTTTCTGTCTACATAGGAAAACACAGCACTGTAAGACTCCCTGGATACACAATGTCAATTATGCCAGTGATCAGAATGGGAGGTCAGATATATGTAATATGACTCAGTGGTCAACGACCGGCTTAAAATCCACAGGACACGTACTGATTAGTTAATTCTAGACCCATTCAATATAAATGTGTTGGCCGTTACCCTTCAGTGGAAAGCTCTGCAGTAACCAAAATAAATAAAATGGGCAGTGGTAAGATTTAGATGATCCATCTGGGTCCAATGGCTATTTCCAGAGTGACAGACTGGAGTGGCTGGGAGCAGAATGCATAATCCCCCTTGTCTTGTCCTTCGATATTCTGTAACCACTGAACTAACAATATCACACAGCTTCCATCATATTCAACAGGCACCAGCAAACTATAGTCTCTGCCAGTCTGGCCTGCTGCCTGTTTCTGTAGGGACTACAAGCTGAGAACAGCTTCTATATTTTTCAGTGACCTAAAAAATATGAAAAGAATAATATTTCATGACACATGAAAATTACATGAATTGAAATTTCAGTGTCCACAAACACAGTTTTACTAGAATGCAGTCACGCCTACTTGTTGTGTCTATAGCAGAGATAAGTAACTGTGACAAAAACACTATGGTCTGCAAAGCCTAAAATAGCTACTCTGTGGCCCTCTACTGAAAAAATTTACTGATCCCTGATCCAATGTCTCAACCTAAGCCTGGAGGCCAGGACTGAGGGCTGGGGGGTGGGGAGCTTAAAAAAGTAGGAAGAGCAAGAATCTTGGATGTAGCTTGAGTCCTGGCTCTGCCTCCAACTAACTGCAGGTCAAGTTCCTTGACTTAAGTCTCAGTTTTCTGATCTGTAAAATAGGAACAATGCCACCTGACTAATGGATCATTGAATTCAATGGGACTACTTTTCTAAAGCCCAAGCTTAAGGATATATGGGGTTGAATCATATGAAAACTGCTAATATTTAATAACCCATTTTTGATCTGTAAAAACAGCAATGGGGGGGCAGTTCAACCTAATAATATGCACTCAGCAAATGCTAGTTTGCTGTAGGGAACCTCAGCTAACATTGTTCAGTGTTGAATGGAGGCTGTTCTGTCATGAACAAACCCTTCTTCTCTATTCTCTCCACTGGTCAGTGTCACCACCATGCAGCTAATTCCCTCTGCCCCAAACCAGAGATGTGTACCTGGTGTCTGTGTTTTATCCTCTCCTGCATCTTACAGTCTCCTGGATGTGTTTAGTCCTGGATGTGTTTCTCTCTTCCTTGTCCCTGCTCCACAACACTGCCTACTTTTGATCTCATTATTTTTGGGCTTGGATTATTGCAGTAGCCAGGAACTGGTATTTCTGTGCCCACATGCCCCCTCTCCACCCATACCCACTTTTCATGCTACTACAAAAATAATTATACAATTCCAGAGATACACTCATATTCCTCCATCAAGTAAAAAACTGCAGTGGCTTCCATTGCCTATGGCCATGGTTTAAAAAGAGAAACCACTTATTTTTAAAAAAAAAAACAAAATCGTAGAGGCATCTGGAATAAGTCCCAGTGTAAATCTAAACTTATGATTCCAGTGTTGGCCTTTTGTTCAGGCTGACTGCATTACCGCCACTTGGCTGAAAGAACCATGCTCTCACGCCTTGAAGTTACTCCTGCCAGACCTCCTGCCACTCCAGGGTAGGGGTGTGTGTGAGCCAAGAGTCATTCTCTGCTGATCCACAAGGAGGTAAATAGAGAAATGAAGATAACACTTATGGAGATTTCATAGCAATTTTACATTGCTATCACATCAAGTTCAGGATCAATGTCCTTGGCTATAGTCGATTTTTCTAGCAAGTCATTTTTATTGGATTTTGCAAAAGTACCAGTTTATGGTAGATTAGAAGTTTAAAAAAAGAAATCCAGTCTTTTACCATATATACCGAGTAAAGAACTGGCTAAAAAGTCCTCATCCTCTCCCACCAGGCAAGTTTCTATTCATCCTTCAAGATTCTGGTCAATTCCTCTGGCTTTGCCCCCTCCCTCCTTTGTATACACATTGGCCTTTACGATACGAAGGCAGCACTAAGTCTGAGTGAGTGTGTTCAGTAGACCAGGCTCCTTGCGTGCAGAAGCAGCGGCTATTCATCTCTTTATTTCCCACAAAGAAGCCAGCTTGTAAATATTTGTTAAACCAAACTGATTCGGACTGAATTTGTAAGGCAAGAGTTGAATCCTGGCCACTATTTTTTTTCTTGCTGTGTGACTCTGGGTAACTTACTTTCTCTCTCTCTGTCTCACTTTCCTGTAAAATGGGAATGGTCATTACATAATAGAGTTACAGTGAGGATGGAATAAACTAGGATAATAAAGCTCAACACATAGTTGCTGCTCAATAAATACTGACTTCCATTCAGTCCCTTCTCTCCTGGAGTTCTGGCCATTAAATGCAAACCAACTATAATTAAAAAGATAAAAATCATTAAAAAAATAAGTTTTGGCCATTAGAGCTAATGAGGTGTTTTTGTTTTTAAGCTGTGGTAAAATGCACATAAATCACACAAAATTTACCATATTAGCTATTTTTAGATGTGTAGTTGGGTAGCGGTAAGTACATTGACTCTGTGCAACCTCTCTCCAGCACTCTTCATCTTGCAAAACTGAAACTCTACTTGTTCAACCAAAACTTCACTTTCTCCCCTTTTCCCAGGGGAGAAATGTACCATCATTGTCTTGATGAATTTGATTACTCTGGGTACCCCATATAAATGGAATCATACAGTATTTGTCTTTCTGCAACTGACTCATTTCACTTAGAATAGTGTCCTCAAGGCTTATCCATGTAGTATATGTCAGAATCCCCTTCCTTTTTAAGGCTGACAATATTTCATTGTATGAATAAACCATATTTTGTTTATCCATTCATCTGTCAATGGAAATGTGAATTGCTTCCTTCTTTAGGCTGTTGTGAATAGTGCTTCTTGAGCATGAATGCACAGAGATCTTTGAGACCCTGCTTTCTATTCTTTTGTCTATGTACCCAGAAGCAGAATTGCTGGGTCATATGACAATTCTATTTTTAATTTTTGAGAAATCCCCATACTGCTTTCCATAGCAGCTGCACCATTTCACCAACAGTAGTGCTGATGAACTTTGGTTCTTTGCACTGTTTAAAACCAAAACTATGTCCTTTCAAAACAATAGGCCAGTAAGGTTTGTTTCCATAAAATCTTGGTAGAAGTTACCTTTGACCTTTTTAATGCCAAGCTGTAACCAGAGCAGTCTCTGACAATATTTTTGCTTAAAGGTTTCTAAAAGAAATTTGTCATTGAATATCAGCATGAGTTGAAGAATTACCTGAAAATAACCCTTCCTTGTGTTGTAAATTTTCACTTCATAATCAAAGCAGTG
The DNA here is from genome assembly GCA_004024745.2 of Catagonus wagneri. Taxonomy (NCBI): domain Eukaryota; kingdom Metazoa; phylum Chordata; class Mammalia; order Artiodactyla; family Tayassuidae; genus Catagonus; species Catagonus wagneri. Next base: position 61,161,281 of record PVHT021183699.1, read on the forward strand.
ACTGGGAAAAGCAGAAAGTGGTTTCTCCCATTGAATAGAAAGGCAGGTTCTGTCAATCTCTGCTGTGACATTCATTGGAGAATTCACCTGATCTGGGTTAGAGAACAAGAGGCTGGTGATCAACACTGATAAGGCCGATCCACTCACATTCCTCAAGACATTGCTAAGATAGGCTTATTTGTGTCATATTTTAAATACTTGAGAAGACCTATCTGCAAAACAGAAACAGAATCACAGGCCTAGAGAACAGACTTGTGGTTGCCATGGGGGAGGGGAGAGGAAGTGGAATGGCCAGGGAGTTTGGGGTTGGTAGATGCAAACTATTACATTTAGCAATGAGGTCCTGCTGTGCAGCACAGGGAACTATATCCAGTGTCTTAGACTAGACGATGATAGAAGCTAGTATGAGAAAAAGTATATATATATATATATATATATATATATATCTGTGTCACTGTGCTGTACGGCAGAAATTGACACAGCACTGTAAATCAACTATATACTAATTAAAAAAAAATTCTTAGGCATTCCCGAACTGGCTAGCAGAAACAAGCCTGACTAGTATCCATGAGGATGCAGGTTCGATCCCTGGCCCTTCTTAGTGGGTTAAGGATATGGTATTGCTGAGAACTGTGGTGTAGATCGCAAATGCGGCTCGGGTCTGGTGTTGCTGTGGCTATGGTGTGGACTGGGAGCTGCAGCTCTGATTTGACCCCTAGCCTGGGAATTTCCATAGCCACATCTGTAATCCTAAATTAAAAAAAAAAAAAAGTATTTACCGGCACCATTACTTCAATGAATCTCTAAGGCCCAGAACTCCAGTGGCTCACCTGTCCCTCTTGTCCTGTCATACTAAAGGAGACCTCTCTCTTGTGAACTTTGGGGCTTCCCACTTGACATGGCATCGAATGATTGAATGTCTTTTCCTTCAGCCGATGGCAAGACCCACCCCACCGCCCATTTTTATTTCTCAAGTTGGACTAGTCTGGGGGCTCACTTGATCCTGGGGAGAAATTGCCTTAGAGGCCCCACTAAGTCCTGAGTAGATGTGTGACTGGTCTAATCACGCCCCCTTTCTGGGCCTCAGTTTTTAGTTCACTTTTTTTTGTGTGTATCTTGTTTGGGTTTGTTTTGGAGATTTAGTTCTTGCCTACCTAGAAAGAATAGATTGGGCTAAATTTGTCTTATAGCTCCATAGTTCTCTTCTGATTGTTTATTTGATGGGGATGGAAGTTTGGTGTGTGACCTTGTCTTAAATTATGTGACTTAGAGCTCACAGTTACTGACTCGTAGGGACAAGCTAAGAATGGGGCCTACCAGCTCCAGAGCCTGCCATTCCCTAAGCCCCAAAATTTTCACCAAGGGAGTATTTAATTATTTTAGTAATCTGAAGAACTGGTCTCAGGAAAATGAATATCGTACAAGAAAATAAATGCCTGTGGTCTGTCTCAGGTTGTGTCCATTTTCATATTAATATCATTGTTTCCCATGTCCTCCTCAGCATTATTATAACCTGTTTTCATGACAGTGACATTTTTAGGTAGTCTAAGAATTTTGTTTTGTTTTTCCACGGCTGCACTTGTGGCGAATGGAAGTTTCCAGGCTAGGGGTTGAATTGGAGCTGCAGTTGCTGGCCTACACCACAATCATAGAAACTTAAGATCTAAGCTGTGTCTGTGATGTACACCACAGTTCATAGCAATACCGGGTACTTAACCCAATGAGTGGGGCCAGGGATTGAACCTGCATTCTCATGGCTACTAGTCAAGTTCATGTCTGCTGAGTCACAATGAGAAATCCCTAAAGAAATATACTATTGAAAATAATTGTATAACCTCATAGCAAGTGTTATGATTCTTGAAGCTAAATTGTACTCTTTTATATATATAAATATATATACTCTTTTATATATATATAAAGAGAGAGAGAGAGAGAGAGAGAGAGAAAGATAAAAGTAGAGATAGATGTCACATGCCAAACCATGTCCTTTAAATCATAACATTTTATATATTTGTTGAATACTTATGCCAGGCACTGCTTTCAGAACCTAGTAATTCTTAACACCATTAACTGTCACAAGACTTTGTAGGAAGTATTATTTTTTTCTTTTTAGGGCCTATGGCATATGGAAGTTCCCAGGCTATGGGTTGAATTGGAGCTGCAGCTGCCAACCTACACCACAGCCATAGCAACACAGGATCCAAGCTGCGTCTGTGACCTACATCACAGCTCACAGCAATGCCAGATCCTTAACCCACTGAGCAAGGCCAGGGATGAAACCCATTCCTCATGGATGCTTGTAGGGTTCATTACTGCTGAGCCACAGGGGGAGCTCCCCTTATAGGAAGTATTGATTTCTTCCCATATTTCAAATAAAAAGACTGAACCATAAAAATAAAGGAAAAAAAAAAAGACATGCACAGAGAAATGACCAGCTTGTCTGAGGTCATCCAGCTGGCTAGTGGAGGAGGCAGGATCCAACTTCAGGCAGCCTGATCCACAGCCCATGCTAATAAACACAGCGCTACTGTAATCTGGAACTTAAGAACTGGGAATGCTATGTGAGAGGCTCCTGATGAGTTTCATTACAAGTACCTAGGATGGAGGAGCACATACTCAGTTTTGAGAACTGAGCAAGTGAAAGCTTAAATGATGTGCTCAGATCTGAGAATCATGGGATGAGGGAGACCTTCTAACTCAAGAACATCCAGGGGAGGGGTTCCCACTGTGGCTCAGCAGTAATGAACCTGACTAGCATCCATGAGGATGCAAGTTCGATCCCTGACCTTGCTCAGTGGGTTAAAGATCTGGTGTTGGCATGAGCTGTGGTGTAGGTTGCATATGCATCTCAGATCTGGCATCACTGTGGCTGTGGTATAGGCCAGCAGCTGCGGCTCCAATTAGACCTGTAGCCTGAGAACTTCCATATGTGATAACTGTGGCCCTAAAAAGCCAAAAAAAAAGAGCATCCAGATGAGACAGTCCAGAATGGAGGAGGACCACTGAGGTATGCATGAGAAGTTGGGGGCTGGAGATCTGTCTCAGGATGGGAAGCCAGGCTGCCTTCGTATATCTGAGGGACCATCTGTGGGGAAAGGAAATAGACCTATTTGAGGGTGGTACCAATTCATCACTGGGCCTGGGGCAGAAATTTTACAAAACAGTTGTAGCTGCCAAGAGATGATATGGGCTCCTTTCAGCACTGAGTTCACTTTCCCTAGAGCAGTGATTATCAACTAGGGGAGATTTTATCCCCTGGAGGACATTTAGAAATCTCTGGGAGTTCCCTGATAACCTATGGGATTAAGGACCTGGCATTGTAATGGTAGTGGCTCAGGTTACTGCTGTGGCTCTGATTCAGTTCCTGGCCCAGAAACTTCCACGTAACTGCAGGTGCAGCCAAAGAAAGAAAAAGAAAAAAAAATGTTTGGAAACATTTTTGTTGTATAATGTGAGTGGGGTGAGGTACTGCTGGCATCCAGTAGGTAGAGTTGGGAATGCTGCTGATACCCCTACGGAGCACAGGCCAGACACTCCATGCAGAATTTTTTAGCTAAACATATCAATAAAGCTGAGGCTGAGAAACTTTGACGCGGTTTTTAAACAGGCGCCAGATGGCCACTTAAACAGACAATCAGTCAAAGGAGGTGACCTTTATAACCTCTCCTAGTGCTGAGACTCTGTGATTCAGTCATTTTGGCTTTGAATCAAGCCCGCCTTACCAATGGCATGAAGGGCAAAGAGCTGATCGAAAGGCTTGATTGCGGCTTCCTTGCTTGAGCCATTGACATATACTGCAAGCCAATCGCGCCCTTTGCTCTTGATAACAGTCCTGGGAAACTGGCATGCGATATTTCTCTGCTGGGTGTCTTTGCTGTATTCTTGGCATTCTTGAGTCACAAAGCCGTACCTAAATTGGAACATTTAGTAAGGTTTTAAGGCTGGAGGAAACAAGCCATTTGCCTAAGTAAAAATAGGTACTAACCTATAGTAGAGGAAATACTGCGTGTCCTCAGGGGCGTCCTTGCCAGCAATCCAGGTGCAGTGAAGAGAAACTTGGTATGGCTTTTCATGTGTGTAATTATATGCCACGGTGTTTGTGGTGCAAGTTAAATTCACAATTGAGGTTCCGGGAGACCCTAGAAGGTCAAAAATAAGAACAAAACATTGCTAAGAGAGCTTCTGGAGTTTGTACTTCCAACTCTCATCCCTCATCAAAAAGTAATTGTCATCACATATTCATAGAAAGCTACTCTTTGCAAAAGGTCAACTTACTGGGAAATGAAGCTGAAATGACTAAGCCCTCGTTTCTAACGCCAGAAGTTTGGCAGGTGCTTGCAGGGAGGTTTGCGTGTCACAGACATGTATGAAAGTTCAAGAGTAGTGCACTGTTGTCATTCGGAGTCTGATATCTAGCAACCTGGGTGTTCTCTTGCCGTCATAACTAGCAGGGACACCATTTTCCCCTGCTATTCTGGGCCTCAGTTTTTCCAACTCTAAATGAGAGAGTTCTTTGAGCAAGGTCTCCAACTGCCACTTTCCATCTCAGAATGGAGTAATTCATTACATTGTATCCAAATGCCTTATAAGTAACATAGTTTGCTGTTCAGAAGGAAAGCAGTTCAGAAACCTTGCAAAATATCACCAGTTC
>PVHT021183699.1:61166931-61182263 GCA_004024745.2 Catagonus wagneri
CAACTCTAAATGAGAGAGTTCTTTGAGCAAGGTCTCCAACTGCCACTTTCCATCTCAGAATGGAGTAATTCATTACATTGTATCCAAATGCCTTATAAGTAACATAGTTTGCTGTTCAGAAGGAAAGCAGTTCAGAAACCTTGCAAAATATCACCAGTTCTTGAGAGACTCAGTACACACTAGCCTGGTATAAAGTCTTCATTGATGTGCTAGAGCTGGAATTCCCCGGTGCTCAGCTGGTCAAGGATCCAGCATTGTCACTGCTGTGGCTCTGGTTCCAGCTGTGATGGGATTCGATCCCTGGCCCGGGAACTTCTGCATGCCTTGGGCACAGCCAAATAAAAATATGCTAGGACTTTAAGGAAATCTCAAGATTTATTTTTTAATGGAATGCCTTTATGTTCATTTCACTTGGAATTTCCCAGAATAATTTGTCTGGAAAGTCTTGTTTTCATTTCAGCCCTGCTTGTCATCACCTCGGGGGTGCCCTTTAGAGCATGCTGTGGAAACCCTGGCCTTTGGTGGCTCTGAGGAGGGAGGGAGCACCTCACCAAAGGGGTATTTTTAGCTTTGTTTAAGTAGACTGTAAAATCATTTTATTGTGGTCAGCCAGCATTGTTCAAGGAGGAGAGGAATTGAGCTCCCTATTGTCTGCAGAGGAGTTAAAGACAGAGGAAGACCAGGTCACGTCAGTCTGTTTTGTATTAGCACTATACACTGCTGCATATGCATGTATATAGGTAGCTATAGATATATGTCTATGTGCGTAGATGTGTACATGTATGTGTGCATATGTACATACACATGTTACATAGGCACATATCTATATATACACACACATATTCATATATATATATGCCTGCCCAAGCACTAAATGACAAGATGGTCCTTACTCAAGAGCAGTTTAAAGTTTCTGAGGTCTGATTGTCTCCCAGTTCCCTTTCAAGGAATGATTTGGTGTGAATTCAGTCGATTCAATGTGAAGATAATGAATTTTTCATTAGTGTCCACCTGCATTGGCATGCTTAGAGAACAACTGGGGTAGCAGAAATAGAATTCTGAAAGGCATATTACAGGCATACTCTGCTATTCATCATGGGAAGGTGGAAATGTGCTTTAATGTCAGGGACCCACAGACCTGTATTTGTGGCCCAAGGTATCTGCCTTGGGTTAGTCTCTGGCAGGTTGGGGTCAAGGCCATTGGCTTCTCAGTGGTCCAGACAACATGATCTAATGAGGGAATGGGAAGGTCTCCTTGATGCTGCTCTCGGTCAGGGGCATGATTCCGGACATGGACTTTCATGCAGCAAAGTGACCACAGAATGATTTGGCGATTAGCCACAATCAGACTGGCCAAGGCAGTTGTTATTAGGTGTGCACACACATCCTAGGACTTGGTGGGCTATTTTACTCTTTTCTTTTTCGTGTGTGTGTGTGTGTGTGTGTGTGTGTGTGTGTGTGTATTTCTCCAAGGTTTTAATCACAAGTGTCACTGGTTCAAATTATCAGACACCCCAGGTTTCCACAGGAGGACCATATGGAGACAGTGAGTGTGAACCTCTTTCTTACTTAGGGTGTCCAGTCTTGTGGCTTCTCTGAACTCTCAGCATCATTCTCTTCAGTTGGGTTTGAGAAGTCAGAATCTGAAGCAAATCCACACACTAACAGGATATACTATGCTATGTTGGATGCAGGAAGCATGTGACAACGCCCTTGTCCAGAAAGGACTTGTGGACAGAATAAACAGCTATTTATTTATGAAAGATAAACCATGTTATGTTGTGTTGGCCAAATGAGTGGCACACCCTATGAATAAATTCTGAGAGGAAGAGCATCTTTCAGTGCCCAGGACAAAAAAATAAAAGGCTTCGCAGAGCAGGTATGACTGGACCTGGGCTTGGAAGTATAGGAAGGATTCAGAAAAGCCAGCAGAGGAGGTGAGCCCAGGAAAGCAAAGGCTCCGAGGCAGGACTGAACTGGTGTGTAAGGGTCGTGGTTAGAAAACCGTCTGAGCAGAGCAGACGAGTCATGGGGAGGGTGGTTGGAAAGATGTCCTAGAATCCAATTATAAGAGACCTGCTTGGCCCCGAATTTGCTAACGACCCTGTGGCCTTTGAGCTGGGGTGTGAAAGTATACACAGTGTGTGCAGGAAGCTGCCAGATGCAGTTGGATGGCTTATGACACCAAGAAGTGATAATGGCCTTGGGTGGTATATTGATGAGGTAAAAGCATACTGGGCGGGAATTGGTGACTAAAGAAAAGCGAGGTGTTAGCTTTCCAACTTTCCCATGCTGACCAAGTCTGAAATATAAAACTGGGCTTTCGGGAGCCTGCCTTACCTGGTGGGACTTCCAGTTCTGCGGAAACCCAACTGCTTGCTGGGAAAGAGTGGTTGTTCCACAGGATGGTCTGCACACTGGCTGAAAAGCCCTTATGGAGAATAGTTACTCGTCTGCTCTCAGTGTTCCTGGTTTCATACTAAAAATAAAACCCACAGGGAAAATGGCCTTAAGGGAACTATTTTCATCAAATAGGCCTTCTCTTCCACTTTTTAAATGGCACGAAAATAAAATGCCATGAATCGTTTTGCTAGGAAGAATTAAACCCACATTTCAAGGATATGTCCCTATCCCTAAACACAAAAAGATGTATACATGGAATAGGTGTATCTCCCTATAGGTCAGTCATACGAAAATAACATGATTTTTAAAAACAAATAAACTACCCAATTCTAGTATTTGTACATGTTTAAAAATATATATGATAAAAATATAGTAACTAATTCTTCAAGGGTATATGCTGCTGCTGCTTTTTTCTTTTTAGGGCCATACCTGTGGCATATGGAAGTTCCCAGGCTAGGGGTAGAATCAGAGCTGCAGCTGCCAGTCTATACCACAGCCACAGCAACATGGGATCCAGGCCATGTCTGCAACCTACACCACAGCTCACAGCAGCACCAAATCCTTAATCCACTTAGCGAGGTCAGGGATTGAACCTGTATCCTCACAGATACTAGTTAGGTTCATAACTCACTGAGTCACAGGCTTCTTATAAAAATAAACAAAATATTACAATTAAGCCTCCACTTCCCTTTAACCATGGTCTTTAGTTCCAGTCTCTTCCCCAGAGATAAATTTTTGACAAAGAATTCTCTAGAATTCCATATTGACTGAAAAGTAGTTAATACTGACTGCTTCTCCCTTGGTTTAATTTTATTGCACATCTACAAGGGACTTGGTGCTTTAATATATCTCTGTAGTGAACTTGGGGCTCTGAGAGGTTGAGTGACTGGTCCAGAGTTGTAAAGACAGGAAGTGGCTGAACCGAGATTTTAACTTGGCCTCTGATTAGACATCTAACCCTCTCCCCATTTAACTCAGCTATTCTCTTCTTTTCTTTTGGATATTGTAGAGGAAATACAAAACCAATTTCTAATCCATTATACATCAGAAGCTACTAAACTTTTTTTTTTTTTTTAAGTAGAAGAACTGTCCCAAAGTTAAAGTGTGCTGTGCTGCCATTTAATGGAGGCATGGCATTGGTTCTTAGCCGTTTCAACACTCACTGCTCTACTGGGAATACAACAAAATGCCCTTTAGTAGTTTTCTCCCTCCCTCCCTCTCTTCCTTCCTTCCTTCCTTTTCATTACTTCGTTTCCTTTGATGAGGAAAATGCAGACAAAATTAAATTGACTCTAAATAAGGATTGCCATCACTTACATCTTTTTCTTCTGGAGCGTTTATTTTCACATGATATCCTAGCTGGACATTTCTTTGTTCTTGGTCAGGATTTGGCTCCCAGCATAAAAGAACTTGAGCTAAATCTATAACTTTAATGGTGAAATTGACAGGTGGGAGAAGTACAACTGTTGATCAAGGAGAAAAAGAAAGAAGCCACACATATTTAATTATATATAGACAGTACTTTATAAATTTTAAAATATTTTGTTGTATGGTATTTTCTTATGGCTATTAGAACCATAATACCGAAATAATTTTTGAAAAGTTTAAGAACTGCTTTTGGCTCATTATTTTTTTATTTGCCCATAATATCTAGAGGTGTTTTGTTGAAATGTGAATATTTTACTATATCATTATTCACTATAACTGTAATTATCAAACTAAGGGTCATTATCCATTAATGGACTATGATAATGTATTAGTTTGTGGCTAGCAATTTTTTAATGACATGGAAGAAAATAGAATAGAAATACTAGGTGCATCAAATACAATAAGAAGTACTGATTCATGAATTTCTTGTTTCCATTATATAAGTGTTCTTATGTATTTGTATGTGTACTGGCTCATGACCTAAAATGGATTTGTTTCTTATTATGATTCAGGGTCAAAAAAACCTGTGAGTGAAATTACTCAGATAGGCATTTACAGAGAGAAGAGGGTTTTTTCCCCCTGCTTAAGGAACCACTCTCTAACATTGTCTTCGAAACAAAAGCTTGCATTTAAATTACAAAATCAACGCCTGTTCTTTTTAGAAATCTTGGAAAGCACAGACAAGAAAAAAAAACAAGGAAAAAGAAAACTGTATCTACAATCTTATCACTAAGAGTGGCATTAACATGTGACATATTAATTATCTTATCAGGGAGAATATGTTTATCCCACTTTTAATTTATTTTCTAAAATTAGGACAATATAAAATTAAACAACCTCCTTTGATTAATTTACTACATGGTCAGGATGTTTCCACTGACCTTTAATATTTAATAGCCCCCCAAGATTCTGCCTTCCCATTTGCCACACACAGATTTCTAGGGCTCCATCTATACTGTCCATTATGGTAGCCACTGGCCATAGGTGCCTATTTAAATTTAAATAAAATCAAATGTTCATTGTCTTAGTTGCATAAGTCATAGTTCAAGTGCTCAGAAGTCACTTATCATTGGACAGTGCAGCTTTAAAACACTGTCATTATCATAGAAAGTTCTCTTAGATGGTGCTGGTTGGGGAAACATCTGACAGTTATTTTTTTTTTTTAATTATGTGTATTGCTCAACAAATTTCTGAACCCAAATACAGTGAAAGCTTCTTCTTATTTGATTCTGAGGATTTCAAACTATTACCTTCATGAGAATATATTCCAAACGCAGCCATTGTCTCCAGATTTATTCTGTAAGTGCCCAAATACCTGCATTTGGAATATGATTTCCCAAAGCAGCATAGATTTTGCATCTCTGCCAAATTTGACTTCTCAGAAATAACATATTCAAAGAGTTTGTATTCTGATAAAAATAAACATTCCATCCCCCTTTAAAAAAAATCATAGCTGATTTTCTAATTGAGTATTATTTGGGAGGAAATAATGTTATCCTTTTGTAATGTACTTTAAAAAAAGAAATTACTGAATTTAATAGATAGTGTTTACCATTTTCATCGGGAAGTGAATCTGTTTGCAGTATCACTGTGGCCCCCAAAAGAATCAGCAGTGCAGGTGCCATGCTGCTCACATCCTACAGAAAACAGAAAAACGAAAATCCAAATTGCCACCTGTTACCATTTTTAAGAAAAACTGGCAGGTCCCCTTTAAAGTAAAATGTAGTCACTTGGCCATTTAACAAACTTTTGTGAACTTTCTATTATGGGTTACAAATACAAATATGAACATATCTTAGACTTTGTCTTGCCAATGTGGATCCATAATTTGAGGAGCAGAATGAACTGTAAATCAATTAATGTAATTCCAGTTTAAAAACTGCTCCCGTAAATATGTGTATTAGGCACAAAAAGAGCAAAGAGGCTTCTAAATTGAGTCCTAAAGGGTGAAGTAGAGTTGTTGACACACAACAAGTGAGGAAAGTCAATCCTGGCGGCATACACAGTGTGCAAAACTGGAACAAAGGAAAGAAAATAGAGGACTGGTATTCAGTGGGTGACCAGAGCAGATCTTTAAACAGTAAATGTTCTAGGCAGTTATCACAGTGAAAATAAATACCATTGCCATTTTCAAGAATAACTAAGTATGAGCCAACATGACAAGAAACTTAAATCTGAAACGATTTTAACATGAGAAAGAGAGACTTTGTATCACAAACCTAGAATAAGTTTATAGTCCTTTGAGCTTTGGAGAGGCTGAATTTTTTGGTAAACCCCAAAAGGAAGAGGCCATAAAAGGAAGTGAAAACATACTTACAGGCCTGGATAAAACAATATTTCTACTTATTTGAAATAAGCAAACAATGAAACTTAAACGAGAGTAGAAATGTTATAACTCAGGTGTGGCAGTCTGAAAAAGTGGTTGGGTCATGGCAGTTTTTTTTTTGGTTTGGTTTGCTTTTCACGTGTGAAAGAAAAGAGTTGAGGCTCTCTTGCTGGTGATGGTGATTAGAAATCTTGAGTGTTTCTTCTGAAAATTTCAAGCAGCATTTTTCATATGAGTTTAACGTAAAGAACAAAATAATATCCCACCTGCTGCATGCTGTCCCGGCTTTTACAAAGAGTTATCCCTGTTATCGCTCATGCACTCCCCATCCCGCCATGTCCTAATGATTCGATGGGTAGTTCTTAGCTAATTTACAGTGAGGAAAGGAGTCTATGAGGTTAAATAATTTCCTAAAGATCATGTATCTGGTAAATAATGGAGCTTAGACTTAATCTTGTATTTCCAACCATAAAATCCATGTTCCATACTAATTTAAATGACATAAATTTTAATTTAAAATTCCATTTAAATGGTTTAGTATTTTTCCAAACATAATTCTGGTAGAACCATAGAAGACAGACCTTTGGCTAAATGGATACATTTAGGAAGTACCAGGAAAAAAAAAAAGGCTTTTTTCACCTGTACTGCTTAACTTGTAATAGTAATTATCATAGCTAAACTTAGACAGAAACAGCATATAAATTGTTTAATTCCTCTTTCATATAAGCTTAGGTATTACTGATCAGAATTATGCCATGTTTGATAAAAATAATCCTTTTCTTTCTCTCTGATGATTTCACCCCATGTAGGAAAATAATTTTTAAAACAAACATGACAATAAAGGCAGGTATTCTAGTAATCTTTAAAGTTTCAATAAGTGAGACTGTTAAGGAATTAAAGGGAAGCATTTGTCATTTACTAAGGCTGAGAAGCAAAGGTGAAAAATCTTTAGCAGACAACAACAAAGATAGCTTCCTCTTCAAGTTAAGGTGAGGTCTTTGAAGTGTCAACATGTCCAGAAATATCACATATGTTCCAACTTTGCATCATTAATAGGAAGAATTCTAGGTGAGAAAAGCTGAAAAACTGACATTCCTGCAAAATCCAAAATTTACTGACTGGCAAAATAGTGATAAATAGTATGTTCTAACCATACTTGTAAAAATAATAAACATCTACTTCTGCAATTAAATTGTTGAAGTAATAAACTATTGACTGTCTCAGTGTGGAGATATTTGAGTATTTCACATAAACAAGCATTCTCCCATAGAATTTGTTATGGATTTTTATTTTATAGCTGCTGAAAACAGAAATTATTTTTCAAATTTGATCATTCAAAATTTTTAGGTGATTAATTTTTTTTGCCATAAAGAATCCACACACTTTTTTTCACATCTTACTGTGATATTTTTGCTAAAAAAGGATAAATTTGAAAGAAAAATTGTCCTATATATAAGATTCTCAATAGGAGTTCAAATGTTACCCAGAGTGACAATTTTCTGTGAGTCAGATAAATTCCGTAGAAAGCTGGGTACTACTGGAGTTTTGGCAGTTGACCCCATATTCTCTTTTCTTTTTTTTTAAGGGCCACAATTGTGGCATATGGAAGTTCCCAGGCTAGGGGTCAAATCAGAACTGCAGCTGCCAGCCTATGCCACAGCCGTAGCAACTAGGGATCCGAGTCACCTCTGTGACCTACACCACAGCTCATGGCAACACCAAATTGCGGACCCACTGAGTGAGGCCAGGGATCGAACCTGCATCTTCACGGATACTAGTCAGATTCATTTCCACTGCACTACAATGGGAACTCCGACCCCATATTTTCTATAATTTTGTTCACTCTGACCATTCCCTAAAAACACCTCCAGCCTTTGCTCACGTCCCGTTAATGTTTCTGGTCCCAGATATAGCAATCAACCTTACTGGAAAACCAACTTGAATCTCTTGGGGCCATCTCTTTCATCACAGATACACTGTTAACTGGGTAATATTTCAGTGTATGATACTGCCTTAAAAATATATCAAAATTGTGTTCAACTCGTTCTTCTCATGGCTACCAATGAAAATCTAGCAGAAAATCATTAAATTGTTAAAATAAGATTCAAATTCAGCAGAATGACACAAACGTGTGTTGCCTACCTACAATCACTAGTAATGCGTGCACAACATCTTAGACCACAGGCTCTATGTTCTTGTGACATTTCATTGCATTGATCTAAAATTCCTCGAGTGCCCTCTGAGAATCTGGCTTCTAGTAGGTGTTATATTCTTTGAAATTTAGGAGAAAACAGGAGCACAATTTCTTGCATTATGGATGTTTCTAGAAAGTTGGGTAATGTTTTCACAATTGGCAATGAATTTCCCCGGTGTTCCTGAGAACTGGTCAAATTCTACTGAAGTTCAGACTTATAAATATTTTCCCCACTCTTTCTCTTTTCAACTTATTTCGCTACCTGGGACATTTGTTTTATAACCAAAGTTGTATTTACCCTTTTTTGAGAGTCTTTTTTGAGTCAGCTGCGGTGACAACTAAATTCCAGACTCAACCTCAGTGTACAGAAATTGAAAAGCAACTGAGAGGATTCATGCTCTGTTAAGCCCTTAAAAGTAGAGTTTACCTTTTATTTCCTCTTTTTTTTCCCCCTGTACAGTGTAATCAACAATAAAACCTATCTCTTGGGGGAATGAATAAAAATAAATAAATTATAGTAGAAAATTCAAGTGACATGGTTAGCTAGGTATGTTGCATTACCCCCAAGTGAGAAATTGTACATACTCCTAAAATTACAAGTGAGTAATAAGGACCATATATATGGCATGAAACCTTTCTTTTTTTTTTTTTTACTACCACTGGACATCCAATTAATTTTCTAAAAGGGTCTTAAAATATGCCTCAAGGATTCAAATAACTGCCCCAGACAAAAACAGAGCAGAAATGGTGTTGCCACCCTGACTATTTGGAAAATGCTGGAAGAAGGAGCTGGCAGCAAATGTCTCAATGGGTAAATGCTTTCCAGCTAATTGCGCATGGGACAATGTCGTCCCACACCCATGCTCCCCCAGTTCCTGGGTGTACCTGTCTCTTGCGATCCTCTTGTTTCCCATGACCGTGCTCAGTGGCAGAGAGGCAAGACCACGTCCATCACATCTGTGCTTGTGGTTGCAGTCCAAGGGCCCAACACAGTGTTGGCCACAGTGCTGGCGCTACCCTATACAGAACAAAGGCAAATTAATTCACACCCCTTAACAAGCCAAGCAATGGAGGGTAAAACCTAGCACAGGGTCAAGTTCGAACAGAGCATGGTAGGCTGGGCACGTAGACAAGCCTGGACTGTTTGGGGAGAGGTGTGATATTCTTGGTACCTTGCCTAAAAATTTCCCCAATCAGCATTTCATGTAATGAAAACAAATGAGGTGATTTGATTTCCAAAACTTTTTTATGTATAAAATGCACAGTTTTAGCAAACAGCTACATACTTTAACCTATTTTCAATAACTGTGAAAGAGGGCATACCATTTCATAAGAAACAGAAATTGTACCACATAATATATTCGGCATGATAATTCATTAAATTGGGTACCAAATCCAGTAATCCATATGGCTATAAAAAGTCACTTTTCATGTGCTGATGAATTTTAGGCTCATCAAGTATTAAGAGATTCTGATTTTTCTTTCTTCCTCTGTATTTCCTTCTTCCTTTCTCTCTCTCTTTAACTCATTCCATCCATTTCTTCTGTACGCGTGGAAATATGTTCACATTGTTTTGGGTGAAAAATTGAATTAGTGAACATAAAACCATGTAAGATAACTTCAGTCAATTTTTGTACATTTCCTGTAAAACCAAGTAATTAAAAAAACTCCCAGAAAAAAACAAGAGGCAGAAAGCCCTCAGTTAGAGGTAATCATCTCCCTTTTTTTGTTGTTATTGTTTCTTAAACTGTAGCTTTCTTTTTTTAATTTTTTTATTTTTTTCTTTATTAACAATGAATTTTATTTGTAGCTTTCTTAATTAACTCTGAAACTTCCTCATCAAGATATTTTATTATATCCTATACCCTCTTTTCTAAACTTATAGATTTCATCAGAAATCTTGGCAGAAGATATGTTCTTATTTTAATCGCTGAAGTGTCTGCCACAGTGGGAAACAAGTCTGTGATACAAGCATCAACAAAAACTCTAGGTGTTATTTTAATGTCACTCACCTCGGCACAGATTTGCACACCTTGGTTACATAGCCAACACAAAGAATACAATGCTCTTCCCAGAGTCAGTATGCTTGACTGATGACAGATTTAAGGCATTACCAATCCTTCTGCCCTGCTCATAATAGAGTTTTAAGGAGTGTTGTTACCCCCTTTCCTTTATTTAAAAGTTTGCCATATATTTATAAATCATTCTCTTACTTTTCCTATTCCCCCTCCTCCACCCCCGCCATGTAATGAAATTACTAGGAGGTGGAGCACAGGGTATTGTTTATAGAGAAAGAAGCAGCGATGGCTCACACTGTGATGAATCAGCCTCAGCTTTGCATCCCCACTTACTGAGCAGTGCAGTGGCCCTGTAGTCAGAAGCAGCCGCGCGGCATTGACAACGTACCTTATCTCTCTAGATGCAGTTTTTGACTTACAGGCGGTTCTTTCTTCACCATTTCATCATCACAGCTGCAGTGGTTAAAAACGCATAGCCGGTTTCCTATAGGATGGGACAGCAACAGGGCTTCTCTAAGCAAATATCAAGGAGCATCTATAAGTAGCCAGTTAGGGACGAGCCTTAAGGGCAACGCCCTGAGGGACTAAACTGCTGTCAAGTGAAAGGATCTCTTTTGTGCTGATAGCTCCTATCTGATAACTGTCTCATCTGCATTTTCACTCCGTTTCAAGACCTTTGGCTCTCTTCAGGAGTTTCAGTGAATGCTGGCTCTTGGGTTACAAGGTGATCAAGTTTTCTCTGGGTACTATAGAGCCCTGCATTCCTATCTTTCTGTGCTTCATTCTGCTGGGTCACTACAACACCTCTGTCCCCGGGCAGGTGATTTGCCAGAAAAAAATGGGGCAGAAGGAATCCACCTCTCCCTACTAGCTGAGCTGGTATTCGCAGTTGTCCCGGATTTCCTTAGCCATTTTCTGCTTTGTTAGCAGGTTCTGAGCCCTCAAATAAGTGGGCCTGTGTTGGGAGGAGGGGCAGATTCGGAAGGAGAAAAAGGTTCTGTGTGTCATCAGTTGCCGGCATCTGTAGCCTGGATTAGCCCTATGCGGATGGTGACCGAGGCGGTGTGGGTCTGCGTGTAACCCTGGACCTTCCCTCCTCTGTCATCACTCAGTTCCCAGGGCATTACCTCAGCTGTCCTTTCCTCAGTACCTTCAACTTAAATGAACCCAATTGGGTTTTCCTGTCCTTTGATCCATTTCTGTCTGGGGAATTTCCAGGCAACTGATTTGCAAAGCTGACTTAAAAAAAAATAAAATAAAAATGTTGCCTGGGGTGTGAATAGATGAGAATGACATTTAATGTATTAAGTATCTAAGCCAGCCGAGAATCTTTGCCTTTGAAAGGGGGAACTTCAGGCTTAGCCCAAGGAGGTGAGTGGTGGCAGGTGGCAGTTAACACAGAAGTGGGAACAGAGGGGCCCAGGTCCCCATGGGACAGATGCAGAAAGAGGTGATGGCCAAGTGAAATGAGGGAATCAGCTTGCAAAATGACAAATCATGGGCAACCTGAACAAGACTTCCTGGAAAGCTCAGTGTCATGTTCAAGGACAGCCATTGGGGTTCCCGAGGTCATCGTTTGAACAGTTGCCAAAGAGAAACCGGATCAGTCATCATTAGATGATCTGAAAAAAATGTGAATTTTTTTTTCTCCTGGGGGAAAGGAAAAGTCAAAGAATGGAGAAAGATCCATTTATTTGCACCCAGAGATGTTCAGTTATACTTCAGCCATCTGGCCTTCTCTTTAAAGCCCTACATCTCATTTTAGATGTAGAATATTTGTCACTTTAGAATTCTTGAAAATAACTATTAATCATTGTGAGGATAGTAATTTCTGGCCTGAAAGGCTGTTTTAACATTTTCTTTATTTCTTACATTCATTTATTCAACAAATATTTATTGAATGAATCTATGCATTCTGCCAGGTACTATTACAAATATAAAGAAAATCAGACCTGGCTGGTACCCTGGATATCATCATCCTAGGCAGACGTGACTTTGTGAACTATGCTAATATTAAAAAAAAAATGTACTCACATTTTGTCCACAGCCCTATTTCCAAATAAGCCCAAAGGAAATTAAGAAAGGTAGGTCTTTGTAAAGCTTATTTTTTTGTGGCAACAACTTCCTTCTTTAGAATAAACTGTCCATGTCCAAAGACAGTATAATGGGACATGCTGGAGGATTTCACAAAAATGGTTTTTCAAAAATTGAAGTCAAATTTGCCTGTAATTCTTAAGAAGCAGAACAATCCAGGTTTAGCTGAAGAGTTTAGGTGAAAATATCAATAGTGATGACGTGAAAATCAGGACTCAGTGACTCTACTTGAGCCCTGGTTAAAGGAGCTTATTAAAGGTATTCTAGGAATCCATTCTGCAAAAATCATGTGACATGTAGACCATTTAGAACCACTGGCTACCCAGAACATATTCTTTTCATGTGACCACAAAAGCACACAAAAGCAAGACCAATTGCACAAATGCATCTCAAGTATCTCTTTATGTCATGTTCACCAACATTCCAAGAAGTCAGAGCAAATTGCCTGCTCAAGCCCAGAGTCAAATGGACTAAACTCACAGGACATGTGCTCTACCTTGATAAGGTAAGGGTGTGCATGAGTATAACCACTGAAGATAAGTGATAGTTGGAACCAGTAGCTTATTCTACCACAGAGGGAGTGATATTTCCTTTAAACTCCTTCTTATGTCTCTACATATACAAATGTTTTATTCTACATAAATGCAGGAATAAAAATTATTTTTAAAATATTGGAAACATGGAGATCAATGGAAAAGAATTGGGCATCCAGAAATAAACCCTTGCATTTATGGTCAATTGATTTTTTTTTTTTTTTGACAAGGGTGCCAAGACCATTCAGTGGAGGGAAAGTCAGTCTGTTCAATAAATGGTGCGTGTACACATGCACAAAAATGATATTTAACCCTTAGTTCATGTCATGTACAGAAATTGACTCCAAAGTGACCAAATAACAATGAGCTATACCTATAAAATTCTTGGAAGAAAAGATGCATAAATTGTGTGACCTTGGATAAGGCAATGGTTCCTCAAATATGGCTCCAAAGCATAGGTTGTAAAACAAAAAAGAGATAAATTGAATTTCACCAATATTAGAAGTTTTTGTGCAACAAACAACACCAGTAATACTAATGTCATTTGCAGTAACATGGATGCATATAGAGATTATCATACTGAATGAAAAAAGGCAGAGAAAGACAAATGTTATATTCCTTAATATGTGAAATCTAAAAAAAATACAAATGAAATTATATACATAGTAAAAGCAGAGGGACTCACAGACATAGAAAATAAACTTATGGTTTCCAAAGGGGAAGATGAGGAGGGGGTTAGATTAGGAATTTGAGATTATCAGATACACTCTACTTTATATAAAATAGGTAAACAATGAGGCCTACTGTATAGCACAGAGAGATACACTCAATATCTTATAACAACCTATAATGGGAAACAATCTGAAAAAGAATACACACACACACATACATGCATATATATATATACATCATTTTGCTGTACACCAGAAACTACCACAACATTGTAAACCAACTATACTTAAATAAAAACATAAAATAAAAACAAAGGACATCAGCAATAAGGTGAAGAGACAACCCACCAAATGGGAGAAAATATTTGTAAATGAAATATCTGATAAGGTACTTGAGAAAAAATAAAAAAATCTTACAAATCAACAACGAAGAGGAAAATAACCCAAAATTAAAACGAGTGAAGAATTTGAATAGAAATGTCTTCAAGTAAGTACTAATAGCCAATATGCACGTGAAAAGCTATTTGACATCAATATCCATCAGAAAGATGCAAATCAAAACCACAATGGAATATCTCTTCATACCCACTGGGGTGTCTAAAATTAAAAAAACAAGCAAAAAACAGTAATGCTGTTGGTGAGGATGTGAAATACTTGGAACCGTTACAGACTAGGTGAGAATGTAAAATGGTGCAGTCACTTGGAAAATAGTCTGATAGTTTCTCAAAAAAGTTGAGTTGTTATATGACCCAGCAATTCTACTTCTAGGCAGATACCCAACAGAACTGAAAACATACATCCACACAAAAATTTATACTTGATTGTTCATAGCACTGTTATGCATAATAGCCAAAAAGTGAAACAACAGAAATGTCGATCAGCTGATGAATGGATAAGGAACATGTAGTATATCCACGGTATGGTATATTATTAAGCTGTAATAGGAATGATGTACTTATGAA
Source organism: Catagonus wagneri (assembly GCA_004024745.2). NCBI lineage: Eukaryota > Metazoa > Chordata > Mammalia > Artiodactyla > Tayassuidae > Catagonus > Catagonus wagneri. The sequence continues at coordinate 61,181,561 of PVHT021183699.1, forward strand.
GAGTGTAACACGAATGAATCTTGAAAACAAAAAGCTAAGAAGCCTGTTCACAAAAGAACGTATAATGTATAATTCCACCTATATTAAATGTTTGGAATAGTTAAATCTATAAAGATAGAAAGTGTATCAGTTAGTGGTTACCTAGGGCTGGATGGGGGAACTGGGACAAAGTGGGAAGTGACTGCTAATAGGTTTGCAGTTTATTTTGAGGTAATGAAAATGTTCTAAAATGGATTGAAGTGATGATTGCCAACTCTGGGACTATACTTGAAAAACATAGGTGAATTTTACAGTAGGTGAGTTATGTTGCAAAAAAAGGTTATTAAAAAATAGAAGCACCAACAGGATTTAAACAGAATCCAAGGTAATAGAAAAATTCCAATGTAAAATCGATCTGTAGTTTTACAGGTATAGCTAAAATTAAAAGTATGTGTTTGTTCAGTAAAGAATCTCAGTAACATAAGTTTTTCAGTTCTTTGCTCAGTGACCAGTCGTATTTGGCTGTTTTATTTTTTTCCAGTTTGAGATAAAATCAACATATACCATTGATTAGATTAAGGTGAATAATAGTTATTTGATATAAGTATATGGTGCAAAATAATTTTGCAGGGACCAGTTTTCCTTTCAAAGCGAAACAGAGGAAATCAACTACAATGTAAAAAAGCTAACTAAAAATTAAACTAACTTTTTTTTTTTTTTTTTT
>PVHT021183699.1:61183263-61212514 GCA_004024745.2 Catagonus wagneri
AATGTAAATTAGCATTCTATTTTAGCTAGGAAGAAAATTCCTATGTTCTTGGGACTGTCAATTGCTTTATACACGTTATCATAAGAAAATCCTATAAACCTATCTTACATATGAATAAACCAAGCCTCCAGAAAACTTATTTAGGACAGCTTCTTTATGATGCTTTCCAAATTCACCTTGCTCAGGATGGCAAAACTTTAATTAATAAAGTAAATAATAAATAATAATTGCATAATAATTCCCATAATTGTAAAAGAAACAGTATAACAAGTATTAAATGGAATTAAATACCTCTTTTAAAAAATATGATGTCAAGCCTGTATTTTATTGCCAAGTGATACCAGGTATTTTTAGAGCTGACGATAGTAGGGACAGTTTTTCATATTACTGTGAAATCATGTCCTTGCAAAGGAATCCTAGGCATGAATACACTTTACAAGAAGCCAGAATCATCTAAATATCATCACATGCCTTTTCCAATTGATGATGATAATAATGCTCTTAATAATAATGAGGATTGTCTGCACTCACCAGCCCATTTTAAATTATGTTGGAATTAAATATCTCATTTGGTATTGTTAGGTGGCAGGGAGGAGATTCCTCTTGAGAAAATTTTAATTAGTTCAGATTAAGTCTGATCTCCTATGAGAAGACATCTCTGACTCTACTCTCTTCACTTTGAGTATATGTTCAATTGCTGCGTTTACGTAAATTTTATTTTTAAACTGTACAGAATATTATGTTTATATCTCTGTCTTTACAACTAGATGTGGGACAGGTCTTAAATTTGATCTAGGTGGTTTTCTCAGAATTCATCAGAGTATTTAGTGTTAAGGAAAGAGAGGGGGTTGTGTTATCAAATAGGGAATTCCATAGGAATTCCTGTATTTACAGGTAAGAGATTCAATGGAGAACATGGCAAGGAAGCTGGTTTAGACTCCTCTTGGTTCTCTTTTTAAAAATTTTATAGGAGTATAGTTGATTTACAATGTTGTATTAGTTTCAGGTGTACACAAAAGTGAATCATTTATACATATATCCATTCTTTTTCAGATGCTTTTCCCATGTAGGCTATTACAGAATATTGAGAAGAGTTCTCTGTAGTATACAGTAGGTCCTTGTTAGTTATATTTTATATATAGTGGTGTGTATTTGGTAATCCCAACATCCTAATTTTTCTCTTACCCCACCTCTTTCCTCTTTGGTAACCATAGGTTTGATTCTGAAATCTGTGAATCTGTTTCTATTTTATAAATAAGTTCTTTTGTATCATTTTATTAGAATCCGTATATATGTGGTATCATGAGATATTTGTCTGACTTACTTCACTTTATGATAATCTCTAGCTCCATCCCTGTCATTGCAAATGGCATTACTTTGCGCTTTTTCGTGGTTGAGTAATATTCCATTTTATACACATATCTCGTTTTCTTTATCCACTCCTCTATTGATGGACGTTTAGGTTGTTTCCATGTTTTGGCTAATGTAAACAGTGCTGCAATTACATTGGGGTGTATGTATCTTTTTGAATTATAGTTTTGTCTGGATATATGCCTAGGAGTATGATTGCTGGGTCATATGGTAGTTTGATATTTAGTTTTTTAAGAAACATCCATACTGTTCTCATTGTGGTTGTACCAATTTACATTCCTACCAACAGTGTAGGAGGGTTCACTTTTCTCCACACCCTCTCCAGCATTTATTGTTTATAGACCTTTTTTTTCTTCTTTTTATTGCATCTGTGGCATATGGAAGATTCCAGGCCTAGAGTCAAATTGAAGCTGCAACTGAGGCCTAAGCCACAGCTACAGCAACACTGGATCTGAGCCTCATCTGTGACCTACTCACAGCTTGCGGCAGTGTTGGATCCTTAACCCACTGAGCGAGGACAGGGATCGAACCTGCATCCTTATGGAGACTATGTCAGGTCCTTGACCCACTGACCATAATGGGAATTCCTGTTTGTAGACTTTTTGCTCACAACCATTCTGACTGGTGTGAGATGAAAACTCATTGTAATTTTGATTTGCATTTCTATGATAATTAGTGATGTTGAACACCTTTTCGTGTACTTTCAGGCCATCTGTCTCTCTATTTTGGAGAGATGTCTAGTTAGACCTTCTGACCATTTTTTGATTGGATTGTTTATTATTTTGATATAAAGCTTATTTAAGTATTTGATAGAATTTCCCTGTGAAGCCATCTGACCCTGGACTTTTATTTATTTTGGAAGTTCTTAAATCACAGTTTCAGTTTAATTACTTGTCCTTAGTCTGTTCATATTTTCTGTGTCTTCCTGGTTCACTCTTGAATGGTTGTACCTTTCTAATAATTTGTCCTTTTCTTCTAGGTTGCTTCTTTTATTGGCATATGGCTGCTTGTAGTAGTCTCTAATGATCCTTTGTGTTTCTGTGGTGTCTGTTGTAACATCTCCATTTTCATTTCTAATTTTATTGATTTGAGTCCTCTCCCTTTTTTCTTGATGAGTCTAGCTAATTGTTTATCGATTTTGTTGATATTTTCAAGAAAGAGTGTTTAGTTTCATTGATTTTTTTCTATTGTTTTCTTTGTATTTCATGTATTTCTGCTCTAGTCTTTATCATTTCTTTCCTTCTACTAACAGGGGATTTTGTTTTTTCTTCTCTAATCTCTTTAGGTGTCAGGTTATGCTGTCTATTTGAGGCTTTACTTGTCTTTTGAGGTAAGTTGTATTGCTATAAACTTCCCTCTTAGACCTGGTTTTGCTGTGTCCCATAGGTTTTGGATCATAATGTTTTCATTTTCACGTGTTTCTAGGTATTTTTTTAAATTCCTCTTTGATTTCTGCAGTGGCCTATTGGTTTTTTAGTAGCATATTGTATAACCTTCACATGCTTGTGTTTTTTGTAGTTTGTTTTTTTTCTTGTAGTTGATTTCTGGTCTCATAATGTTGTTGTCTGAAAAGATGCTTGATATGATTTCAATTTTCTTAAATTGACCAAGGCTTGATTTGTGGCCCAGAATGTGACCTTTCCTAAAGAATGCTCCATGTGCACTTGAAAGAATGTGTGTTGTGCTACTCTCAGATGGAATGTTATATAAATATAAAATAAGTCCAAATGGTATAATACCTAATTTATGAACTATGGTTCCTTGTTGATTTTCTGTCTGGATGATCTATCACTATAAGAGGGGTGTTAAGTCTCCATCGTTATTGTGTTATTATCAGTTTCTTCTTTAAAGGCTATTAGCAGTTGCCTTATATCTTGAGATGATCCTATGTTGGGTGCATATATATTTACAATTGTTATATCTTCTTCTTGGGATTTATCCTTTGATCATTATGTAATATCCTTCTTTGTCTCTTGTAACATTCTTTATTTTAAAGCATTTTTTGTCCTGTATGAATATTGCTACTCTAGCTTTCTTTCGATTTTCATTTGCATTGAATATCTTTTTTTAATCTCCTCACTTTCAGTTTGAACATGTCCCTAGATGTATTGTGGGTCTCTTGTAGCCAGCATATATATTGGTCTTGTTTTTTCATCCATTCTGTCAATTTACATCTTTTGGTTAGAGCATTTAATCCATTTATATTCAGAGTAATTATCAGTAAGTATGTACTTATTACCATTTTATTGTTTTGGATTTGTAATTGTTGGGTTGCTGGGCTTTTTTATCCTCTTCCTCTTTTATTCTCTTGTGTTCTGATGACTTTATTTTTTTGTATTTGGATTACTTTTTTTTTCTGTGTAACTATTGTAGTCTTTTGATTTGCATTTCCCAGAAGATTTTGATATAGCCATCTATATGTAAACAAAAATATTTTAAGTTGCTGGTGTTAGTTTTAAATGCATTTTCAATATCCTGCATTTGTACTTTCCACACAGTTGCTGGTTTTGATATCATATTTATCTATGGATGATTTTCTAGTTTTATTTTATGTTTGCCTTTACTGGTGAACTTTCCCATTTGTAATTCTCCTGTTTCTATTTGTGGCCTTTTTTTTCCCCCCAACTAGAGAATTTCCTTTAGTGGTTGTTGTAAAACTGGTTTGCTGGTGCTGAATTATTTTTTGCTTGTCTACAAATCTTTTGATTTCTCTTTCAAATCTGAATGAGAGCTTGCTGTGTAGAGTATTCTTGGTTATAGGTTTTTCCTTTTATCACTTTATTTTCATTTATTTTTTGTCGTTTTAGTGCTACACCCACGGCATATGGGGGTTCCCAGGCTAAGGGTCAAATTGAAGCTGTAGCCTCTGGCCTACACCACAGCCACAGGAATGCCAGATCCAAGCTGCATCTGTGACCTACACCACAGCTCACAGCAGTGCTGGATCCTTAACCCACTGAGCAAAGCCAGGGATCAAACCTGCATCTTCATGGTTACTAGTCAAATTTGTTTCCACTGAGCCATGACAGGAACTCCCCTTTTATAACTTTAAATAGATTATACTACTCCCTACTTGTAACCTACAGAGTTTCTGCTACAAAATCAGCTGATAACCTTATGGGGACTCCTTCTTATGTTATTTGTTACTTTTCCCTTATTGCTTTTAATATTTTTTTGTCTTTAATTTTTATCAGTTTGATTAAAATGTGTCTCGGCATGTTCCTCCTTGGGTTTATCCTGTATGGGAGTCTCTGTGCTTCCTGGACTTGAGTGACAGTTTCCCTTTCCCATGCTAGGGATGTTTTCAGATTTAACCTCTTCAAATATTTTCTCAGGCCCTTTCTCTCTCTTTCCTCCTTCTCAGACCCATATAATGCAAATTTTGGTGAGTTTTAGACTGTTTTCATTCTTTTTTCTTAATCTTTTTCACAAGAGTAATTTCCACCACTCTGTCTTCCAGTTCAGTTTTTGTTCTTCTTACCTTAGTTATTCTGCTATGGATTCCTTCTAGAGTATTGTTCATTTCATTTATTGTATTATTAATCTTTGGTCTTTAAATCTTCTAGTTCTTTGTTAAACATTTCTTGTAACTTCTCGATCTGTGTCTCTATTCTTTTTCTGAGATCCTTACTACCATTACTCTGAATTCCTTTTCAGGTAGACTGCCTATCTCCTTTTTATCTTTTTCCTTTATCTGAAACATATTTCTCTGTCATGTAATTTTGCCTAACTTTGTGTTTGTGATCTCCTTTCCTCAGGCTTCTGGTGTCTGCCCCCTGGTGGGTAAGGTTGGTCCAGGGGCTTGTGCAAGCTTACTGGTGTGAGGGACTGGTGTCCTCCCACTGGTGAGTGGAGCTGGGTCTTGTCCCTCTGGTGGTCAGGTTTGTGTCAAAGGGTGTACTAAGAGGTGGCTTTGAGCTCAGGAGAGCTGGAGGCAGCCTGTCTGAGTTTAATATTTTTTGGTGCAGGGACTGTTTTTAATACGGATGACTGCCACCTCTTTCCTCAGTGTATGCTGGCCGTTATTCCCTTGATAGGAGGTATGAGTGATGTTGTGGCAATCAAAGCCTCCACTGGGTATTGAGTGGGGAATCCTCTTTGCTCTGTGGTTGTCACTTCCTTGTCAGGAGCAGGCTCTGTCCCTAGTTGTTGGAGGAGAAGCCCCCAGATCTGTTTCTAAGTTGTGTTCTGATCTATATTGTGAGCTAGGCAGGACTGGAGTGTTCTCACTATGAATATTCCAGTATTCCAATGAGTACTCCTCTCCACTGGGGTTGTTCACCTTTAAGTGTGCTCTGTTGTGTTACCCTTCACCCATTGCATAGGCTCACAAATTATGCTGTTGTTGGCACTGCTCTCAGCCCCACCTTAACCAGGGTATGTCAGCAATTGGCCCAGGTGTATCTTAGGAATTGTTTTCACCAGGCCACCAGGGCAGATCCACTGAGGTCAAGTTCCAGGACTGTAGTAGTTTTTCCTCTGGGCCTGCTGTGAGAGCTCTGGAGGAAGCTCAGACTCTGCTCCTGTCCATCCCTTGCCTGTACACACCCACAAAGCCCACAACTGCTAATTCCAGGCCTGTTTCAGCTGTAGGAGCACTTGTCCATTTGGATGTTGCACAGACCCTCATGTTTACAAAGCCAAAAGTGGAGGTGTAAATCTGCAGTTTTCGCAGCTAGGAGGAGAGATTTCAGCTCTTCCTCATTAGTCACAGGGGCCCTGGGGCTCAGCTATGGTCTGAGCCCCACCTCTGAGTGTTGGCAATCCACTGGAGATTATTCCCAAAGCAGCAGGTTCACAGGAGCCGGGTCTGGTGACAATTGGGGTTCATGGCCTTTTCCTGCAGGAAGAAGGTGGGTGTAGCATCAGGGTGTACAGGCCTTCCAGATTTGGGCCAGGCTGTGCAGTGATTGATGGCACAGGCTCACTGGCAGGAGGGGCTGGGACAGTAGTCAGGGAAAGTGGGGCAGCCCAGGCAGGAGACTCTCCCAGGGCCCACAGAGGCATGGGCCTGCATGGGAAAAGAGGCTGCAATGGCAGCCCTGCCCTTGGCATACCACACAACAGTGGCTGATACTTAGTCTCTGTGGTGGCCCAGGCCTCCTCCTGGAACATTCTTGGTTATGATGTTCCACACTGCTGCCCCTTCAGACTGCCTTCATACAGCTAACAGCAGTCCTATCCCTAGGTCTCTTCTCCCAACCCCACATTCTAGTACCCAGCCCCTGCCCATATCAGCCGATGTGCATCTCAGGCTGGGGTGTGCAGGACGATGGCATGAACCATCTATGTAGGTCTCTATCTGTCCTGTCTGCCATAGACTAGCCGTTGTGTTCTCCTTTGAGCCTCCAAATCTCCTTTCCTGTCCCAGGTGTTCTCCCTGCTCTGTGAGGACTCCCACAGGTTCAGGAACCTCTCCTATCATTCAGCTCCCTCCCAGGGGTGCAGGTCTGCTTCTCTCTTGTTTTTTCCTTTCATCCTCCTCAGTTACATGGAGATCCCTCTTGCCCCTTCAGGTGTATGCGTTCTTCTGCCAGTGTTCAGTAGGTGTCTGGGATGATTGTTCCAACTGTAGATATATTCCTGATGCATTTGTGGGAAGAGGTGAGCTCCACATCCTCCTATTCCACCACCTTGATTCCTTCCTCCCCAGACTCCTCTTGGTTCTGATCTGAGATTGCTGATAAGTCAGAATTTTGAAGGTGATTATTCTCAGTCTTTACCCTTGGGCCTCTGTTCTTTTAACTATTACTGAAGTCCCATCTTTTAAAATTAATGACCCAGCATGAAATTTCAGAACAGCTAAAATTGATTTGTCTATTTACTTACCTCTTTTAAATGTAAAATAAAATTGCATTTGTGTGTAAAATCCCCCAGCGCCAATGAAAATTGCGATTCCACATTTGCTGAGAAATATCTTTATTTGTCCTCTGGGAGATCTTAAACTTTAGTTGGCTTCTATTAAAGTTTTATGAGAACAAAACGAGTGAATGACTTTTTCTCCAAACAGGTACTTTTTGTTGTTTCAAGGAAAGAACACATTCTTGAAACAGAACTTGTTCTTTTTAACAAATTACTCAGTGTGGCTTACCAAGAAGAAAAAAAAAAGAGTGTGTGTGGGGGTGTTTGAGACGACAGCCACCACCACTCCAAAACTGCAGAATATTAAAATTTTGTCATAATTATGTTTTTAATCTGTCTTTGTCTAAAAAGTACCTCAAGTATCTCCCCCTCAAGGGGCCTAATATGCTTTCATTACAAATTCATATCTTTATGGAACCATTATTCTCCCTTCTCTGTCCTATTTTAAAATGCAAATGCTTCTCAGAGCAGTGATGTAGTAAGGAAGGTTTATGCCAAAGGGTCCTGGAGTGAGGTGCTGGCAGGGGGGATGCAGAACTAGGTTCTGAAGTGTATCAGTCTGTCATTTAATAAGTCTATCTCTGTTCAGCCTTCTGTTTTTGCTTGAAATCAAACCAGCAACCTAAACCTCATAACAGAAAAACATGGATAAAGTATTCAGCATTAAGGTCCAAGCAGTGAATGCCCCAATTTGAACAATCACTTGTTTTGTAACATAATAATTCTTAGAGTTTGTTCCTGTATCTTTCCCTCCCCACACACTTGGGGATACACTGAGTTATGGTCCCTCAAAGATGTCCACATCCTAATTCCCAGAGCCCGTCAGCATGTCACCTTCCATAGCAAATGTGAATAAGGTGAGGATCTTTCAATGGGAAAATGATACTGGATTACCAAGGGGAACCAAATGTCATCACAAAGGTCTTCTAAGAAGGTAGCCGGAGGCTGAGAGAGGGAAGAAGATATTACACTGGTGTTTTTAAAGATGGAGGGAAGGAACCTCTAGAAGTTGGAAAAGACAAAGAAACCAAAACAAAAAGATTTTTTTCCAAGTGTCTCCAGAAGCAATTCAGCCCTGTCAATCCATTTTAGACTTCTGACTTCCAGAACCATGAGATGATAAATTTACGCACCAGGCTTTTCCAATCTACTGTCCATGCTGTAGCCAGACCCAACGCATGAAAACACAAATGTGTTTATGAAAAGTCCTCTGTAGAAAACCTTTAAATTCTTTGCATTACCATTCAAACAAAAAAAAATCTAAATGTCATCCCATGAAGTGCATGATCTGGTCCCTGTCTGTTTATCAAGCTTTATCAGAGAACAGTGGTGAGTTGGAATCACAATGTCCAGATTTGGATTCCACTTGTGCCACTCACTACCTGTGTGACCTTAGACAAATTAGCCTTTCTATGCCTCAGTTACCTCTTTAGAAAAATACTTCATTGGGTGTTTGTGAGGACTAATAAGTTAATACAATGCCTGGCACTGTGTTAAGCATGATATAAATTGTTAGATAACCTTATCGTTATTGTGAGTATTCACACATGTCATTGGCTCACAGTAAACCCAGCAAACATTGGATGGATGAATGAATGAAAGAAAAACAGTGATACATTCATAACTGCTACATATACATGATTATTTCTCTTTCTAGTTTGCAAGAATGAGTCCATTTCAAAGGAAAACAGCCAAAACTTATATATGAGTGAAGGGACAAGTATCCATTTTGGAACCAAATATGGTCCATTTAGATACATAAACTGTAATCAAAGATCTGATTTACTGTGAAGAAAGATGGAAGCTGCCTACTCTTGAGGGAATCTTTAACCAGCACTGAACTTACATTCCAACAAGAATTGGAGAGTTTTTAAGCAAGCATTGATAACTGTTAAGACCTAACATTGGTACACACAATAAATATTGTAACATGTTTCTGTTATTACTTTATTTTCTTGACATTCCTTTTCAATAAGAAGTTATCTTCTAACTGCAGAATAATAATCATGGCTGTGGTGTTTCCAGGGTATATCAAAAAACTGTCTGGCTCTAACATTACTCTCTATTCATAATATTTACTTTTGGATATATGCTGTACAAAGAGAATACTTCCTATAGGATTTTCACGTTGTAGGTATCAGTTCCTTGGCAGATAGAATTTTTTGTTCCTTAGGATGGGTCTCTATTAAGAGGTAATAGTAAACATCCTGTGTGGAGGAAAGAGGACTTGGGTATAGCATTAGTTATCTTCACTATACTGGGGAGGGGTGTTGAGAGATGCCGTTAGAGTTTAATAGCCTCAAAACTCTTCATTCTACTTTTATATGTAAATACTTTAATAATTAATGCACTTGAATAAGCATTCCTTGATAGCCCATGAAAATTATTTAAAAAAACTCATGTTTTAGTTGTTTTTTGCTGGTATATATAAAGACAATATTTTTGACAGGTTTATTAAGGTATAATTTACACATGGGAAACTTTAACCTTTATATTACATCGTTCTCTGTGTTTTAACAAAGCACACACGGTCATGTAATTGCCGCCATTAACAAGGTAGAGAATCACATCATCGCTCCCCCCAATTCTCTCAGGCCCCTTTGCAGTAAACCTATGGATCCATCTCCAGTCCTGGGCAACTACTGATCTGTTTGCTGTCTTTATAGTTTTGCCTCTCCTGGGATGTCATACAAATAGAATCATTTTGTGTGTAGACTTCTGGGTCTGGATTTCTTCTTTTTTTTCTTCTTTCTTCCATATGTACCTGCAGAATATGTAAGTTCCCAGTCTGTGGGTCAAATTGGAGCTGCAGCTGCCAGCCTATGCCATAGCCACACTAGATCCAAGCTGCATCTGTGGCCTGTGCCATGTCTTGTAGTAATGCCGATCCTTAACCTACTGAGCGAGGCCAGGGATCGAACCTACATCCTCACAGAGACCATGCTGGGTTCTGAACCCACTGAGCCAAAATGGGAACTCCCAGGAGTCTGGCTTTCTAGACTAGAGTTTAGACATATTGAGTGTATCAGCAGTTTTATGCTGCTGAGTAGTATTTCTTTGTCTGGATGTACCCCAGGTTACTTATCCATTCATGTTTTAGAGGACAGTTGGCTTATTTCTGGGTTTGAACGGCTGTCATTAAAGATACTGTAACTACTCACATGCATTTTTTTAGTATGATTATAAGTTTTTATTTCTCTCAGGTAAACATCTAGGAATAGGATTGCTGGGTTGTAAGGTAAGCATATACATACTACTTTATCAGAAAGTGTCAAACTGTTCCCCAAAGTGCCTGCAGTAGTTTGTATTCTCACCAATAGTGGAGGAGTGTTCCAGTTGATCTGCATCCCCACCAGCACCTAATATTGACAGTTTTTTTAAATTAAAATCTTCTAAAGGTATGTAATATCTCATTGTGTTTTTTTTCCCTCATTTTGGTTTTAATTTGCATTTATCTAATAATGATAATGTTGTATCACTTTACTTATGCTTGCTTGCCAACCAAGCTTCTTGCTTCTTACATTATATTATATATCTCTGTATATAATTTACCTACTATTAAAATTAGGATTTATAACTATTTGTTTCTATTACATGAAATACAAATAATTTTTTAAAATTTGATTCCTTTTAAAACAATTTTATTGGGGTAGAGTTAATTTAACATGTATTAGCTTCAGGTGTATACCAAAGTTAGTCATATATATACATATATGTGTGTGTGTGTGTGTGTGTGTATATATGGAGATATATATGTATACATATCCCTTCTCTTTTCTCATGTAGGTTATTACAGAACATTGAGTAGACCTGCTTGTGCTATACGATAGGTCTTTGTTAATTATCAGTTTTATATATATATATTAGTGTGTATATGTTAATCCCATCCTGCCAATCCATCCCTCTACCCCCCACCTTTTCCCTTTGGTAACCTTGTTTGTTTTTGAAATCTGAGCATCTGTTTCTGCTTCATAAATAAGTTCACTTATATTAGTTTTTTAGATTCTGCATACAAGTGGTATCATATAACATTTGTCTTTGTCTGACTTACCTCACTTAGTAACATAATCTCTAGATCCATCCATGTTGCTGCAAATGACATTATTTCATTCTTTTTTATGGCTGAGTAATATTCCATTGTGTGTGTGTGTGTGTGTGTGTGTGTGTGTGTGTGTATTTTTATATACCATATTTTCTTTATCCATTCCACTGTTCATGGGCAGAGGTTGCTTCCTTATCTTGGCTATTGTAAATAGTGTTGCAATAAGCATTGGGGTGCATGTATTTTTTCACATTATGGTTTTCTCTGCATATATGCCCAGGAGTGGATTTTCTGGGTCATATTGTAGTTCTGTACGCTTAGTTTTTAAAGGGACCTCCATACTGTTCTCCGTAATGTTTGTAGCAATTTAAATTCCCACCAACAATGGAGAGTTCCCTTTTCTCCACATCCTCTCAAGCGTTTTTGGTAGTGGACTTTTTGATGATGACCATTCTGACTGGTGTGAGGTGAAACCTCATGGTAGTTTTGATTGAAATTTCTCTAATAATTAGCAACGTTAAGTACCTTTTCATGGGCTTTTTCACCATCTGTCTGTCTTTGGGGAAATGTCTATTTAGGTCTTTTTTTTTTTTTGATTGGGTTATTTGGTTTTTTGGCTATAAAACTGCATGGAATGTTCATATTTTTTTGGAGATTAATCCACTGTTGGTCACTTCATTTGCAAAAATTTTCTCTCATTCTGTTATCTTTTTATTTTGTTTATGGTTTACTTTGCTGTGCAAAAGCTTTTAATTCTTACTTGTTTATTTTTGTTTTTATAACTCTGGGAGATGGTTCCAAGAAGATATTGTTGCAATTTATGGCAAAGTGTGTTCTGCCTCTTTATAGTATCTGGCTTTATGTTTAGGTCTTTAATCCATTTTGAGTTTGTGTATGACGTTAGAGAATGTTCTAACTTCATTTTTTTTACATGTGGCTGTCCAGTTTCCTCAGCACAATTTGTTGAAGAGATTGTCTTTTTTTCCACTGTATATTCTCGCCTCTTTGTCATGGATTAATTGACCATTGGTGCTTGGGTTCATCTCTGGGCTTTCTAACCTGTTCCACTGATCTATATTTCTGTTTTTGTGCCAATACTATACTCTTTTGGTGACTGCAGCTTTGTAGTATAGTCTGAAACCTGGAAACCTGATTCCTCTAGTACTATTTTCCTTTTTCAAGACTGGTTTGGCTATTTGAGGTCTTTTGTGTTTCCTTATATATTAATTTTTTTTGTTCTAGTGCTGTGAAAAATGCTATTGGTGATTTGATAGGGATTGAATCTGTAGACTGTTTTGGGTAGTATAGTCATTTTGACACTATTGATTGTTCCATTTCAAGATCACGGTATACCTTTCCATCTATTTATGTTATCTTCAATTTCTTTGATCAGAATCTTGTAGTTTCCTGAGTACAGATATTTTGCCTCATTAAGCAGATTTATTTCTAGATATTTTATTCTTTTGCATGCATTGGTAATTGGGATTGTTTCCTTAATTTATCTCTCTGATCTTTCATTGTTAGTGTATAGGAATGCAAAATATTTCTATATATAAATTTTGTATCCTGCAACTTTAACAAACTCCTTGATGAGATCTAACAGTATTCTGGTAGCATCTTTAGCATTTTCTATGTATAGTTCATGTCATCTGTAAACAGTGACAGTTTTACTTCTGTTCCAATTTATATTCCTTTTGTTTCTTTTTCTGATTGCCGTGGTTAGAAGTTCCAAAATTATGTTGAACAAAAGTGGTGCCAGTGGACATCCTTGTCTTGTTCCTGGTCTTAGTAGAAATGCTCTCTATTTTTCACCATTGGGAATAATATTAGCTGTAGGTTTGTCATATGTGACCTTCACACTGTTTGATTTAGATATTGAAAAATCCTTACATCCTTGGAAAAATTACACTTGATCATGGTATATGATCTTTTTAACATACTGTTAATTTATTCAACTTTAATCCTAAGACCTTGCTAAATAAAAGTTGTTACTAGTTGTAATAGTTTTGTTAATTTCTGTGATTTTCCATGTAAACTATTATGTCATGTAAAAAAAAAAGTTTCACTTCCTTCTCAATTATTAAAACTTTTGTTTCTTTTCTTTGCCTATGTAAATCGTTTAAGCTATGGTAAAATGTTGAAAAGAAGACCTGAGCATTCTTGTTGCTGATATTAGAGGAAAAGTGGTCAGTATTTTACCATTAAGTATGATATTAGCTGTATATTTTTCAGAGATGCCCTTTGCCAAATTGTGGAAGTCTTTTTAATTTTCAGAGTTTTTATCATGAATATGTGTTGAATTTTAAGTGATTTTATGAATCTATTGGGATGATTATATAGTTTTTCTTTTTAGCCTGTAATATGGTGAATAACATTGATTTTCAAATGTTAATTCCAGTTTGCGTTCCTAGAATGAACCCAACTTGATCCAGCTTGTTGCATTCAGTTTGCTAACATTTTATGAAAGGTATTTGCTTCCGTGTTCATGTGGATCTTAATCTGTAAATTCTTTTTTTTTTTTTTTGGTAATATCTATTTCAGGTTTGTTATCAGTGCTATTCTGGCCTCAGATGTGAGGAAGAGTGTTCCCTCCTCTATTTTCTGAACAAAAATTGTACAAGATTAGCATTATTTCTTCTTTGAGTGGTTGATAAATTTGACCACTGAAACCATCTGGGCCTTGAATTATCTTTGTGGGAAGTTTGTTGGACAAAATTCAAATTCTTTAATAGTGAAATGCTATTCAGATTTTAAAATTTCATCCTGTTTCAGTTTTGTTAAGTTGTGTTTTTCGAAGAATTTGCCTGTTTCATCTATAGTATCAAATTGTTTTCCATGAAATTATCCATAGTGTCTCCTACTACCCTGTTAATGGCTATATGTCTTCAGTGGTAGGATCTTTTACATTAAATCCTCTCTGTATTTTGTCTTGGTCACTTGAGTTAGGAGATGTATGTGTGTATGTATGTATTTTTTCATTATTATGATAAGGAGTTGGATTGAATTAATGGCAAATTTCAAGGCTAGTCTTCTGCTTCTCAAAATGTGGCACCTGACATCTCTGAAGATAATGCCTCATCCATGGAAGCCAAAGAAATACCATAGCATACGAATTTTATGAGGAAAATTCTCGGGAAATTAAAGTTATAGCAAAAAGACTACATTTAAAACATTAAAACAAGCATTACATGATAAAGATTTTACTCATTTATTAAGATACTGAAAAACTTCTTGGAAGTTTCCTATATTAAGAATTAGGGCTGGAGTTCCCGTCGTGGCTCAGTAGTTGACGAATCCGACTAAGAACCATGAGGTTGCGGGTTCGATCCCTGGCCTTGCTCAGTGGGTTAAGGATCTGGCGTTGCCGTGAGCTGTGGTGTAGGTTGCAGACACGGCTCGGATCCCGCGTTGCTGTGGCTGTGGCGAAGGCCCGCAGCTACAGTTCCTGTTAGACCCCTAGCCTGGGAACCTCCATATGCCGCGAGTGCGGCTCTAGATAAAGGCAAAAAGACAAAAAAAAAAAAAAAAAAAGAATTAGGGCTGTCCTACTCTTTGGCCACTTTCTTCACTCTTCTCTGACCTCAGAAAAATTTAAGCACTGAATCAAATCCAGGTTCTTCACTTTACAGCTGCAAAAGCCACAAGACCGTGAAAGCCAATAGTTACAAAAGCTAGATGGGAAAATAAAATATGAGCAGTAATTTCAACGGATTGGAGGGTTTAATTTAGAACGAGTGTGTCTTGAACTCTCTGCCTAGGTCTGGTCGATGTGTTGCTGATTCTGAGTATTTTAAAAACTGTATTCTTACTACTAGGCAGAGATTAGGGCACGGACTAGTAATAAAAGTCAAATGCGAACCGGGGAGCAGGCAAGAATATTAACATTTATTGAGCACTTCCTCTTTACCAGGGAATAACATGACTTTTAAGCCAGTCAACCTCCTGAGGTTCTATTGGTAGTCTCATTTTACAAAGGCAGGCTGTCACTGCTCCAAGGTCACACATATGCAAGCAGATCGGAGTCTAACCAATTCAGAGACAGAGGTGCAATGAGATGTAATTAAATAAAAGTACAACCAGGCCCTCGACCCCCGAATTCCCAAGGAGCAAAAGTTGCCTGCGCAAGGTCTGAAAAAAGCTGTTAAGTCGCACTCAGGCAGGGGGCCGCCGGGAGTGGAGTTGGGAGGTGCGGAAAGAGCCTGGCTGCCGCCCCGCCCAAGCCTGCTGCGACTTCCCATCGGCGGCCGATTGACGCGCGTTGGTGACGTCATGACTTCCGCCGCCCGGAAGTGTGCGCACCGAGACGGCACAGCGGGATGGTGAGCCGGTGCGCGGGGTACGTCCGGGTGCGCGCGTTTGGGAGGGGGAGCGGTGGACCTACGGACTGTCGCGCGGACTCTGTCTTTGAGGAAGTCGAGTGTCGCGGCCGGGAAAGGCCTCTTCCGCTCTAAGGTACCGAGCCCAATGTGGAGGTCGCGGGGCCGCGTCTCTGCCACGTCTCGGCTAATCGCCGACTGATTCTTTGGGCTTCCCCTGGGCGCTTTCTCTTCCTCGTGGTATGGCGCCTGAGGGTCTCCCTTTCGGTCCAGCACCTGTTGCGGGGGGGGCATGACAGCCATTTCAGGGCCTGGGTTCCCACTGAGTTTTTCTGAGTTGAAAGCAGAGGTGGAAGGAAACACGTTGTTAATCCTCCCCAGTGGCCTGGATGAGGGGAACTCGCCCCTGATGGGAAACGCCGCTCTTTGAAACCTCCATTCCAAGTAAAGTAATGGTTCTTTAGGGGTTTGCGTTGAGGGGGTCACGTGAGTCTGTTGCAGCCCCACGGAGGCCCACTTTGTATGGAAAAGGGGGTGTGACAGTGGAGAATGGAAGGCAGCGTATGGGTGGTTGTGATTCAGGGGAGGGCATGATGGACGCTGCCGATGTGAATGAGGAAGAAGGGGGCAGCAAGGACAGGTCATGGTAAAATAATTGCTTGGGAATTGGACACGGATCGTAAACCTGAGGAGCCCGTGGGCAAGTGTGTTGATACATACACGTGATTCTGATGTGTTCTAGAGGAGACCAAGTGTTCCTGAAATTCCTTGAGTTATATTTTCTGGAACCACTGTTTTTGGCAACCCTGTGCCCCTCAGTGCTTTAACTGAAACCTGCCTCCCAAGAGAACGTCCTAATAGTAAAATGCCATATGCGAGTACAGCAGGAAGTACTTCAGGAGTGCAAAACCCGCTGACT
Organism: Catagonus wagneri; assembly: GCA_004024745.2. Classification (NCBI taxonomy): domain Eukaryota; kingdom Metazoa; phylum Chordata; class Mammalia; order Artiodactyla; family Tayassuidae; genus Catagonus; species Catagonus wagneri. The sequence goes on from PVHT021183699.1 coordinate 61,199,774, forward strand.
GCAAGTATTGATCCCAGTTGTAACTCGCCCCACACATTGTCACTTTTTCATCTAAACAGGGGATGAATATCTATTAATTAGTAAAATCGTAAAAAAAAAAAATTAGTAAAATTGTAATGCATCCTTTACAGCCCTTCACCTGTAAATTTCATTGTCATGTATGGCATGCTTGTCTTGTAGATGTGTGCTTGGTGACTTTCTTCCCAGATGCTGAGGTGCCTGGGTCCCTGGCACAGGCCTTTACTGAGCTGCAGTTGGAGTAGGCTGTGCCTTGTGAAGCAGCATCTATTTACAATGAAGTTGCAGTCTCCAGAATTCCAGTCACTTTTCACAGAAGGATTGAAGACTCTGACAGGTGAGAAATTAGGATAACTTTTCTTGCTTTGGAAGCTTGTATAAATGGAAAGGCAGAGAGGGTTAACTTTTTTTTTCACCAGCATTCATGGTTTCTTGTTGATTGGAGCTGTAGCTGCCAACCTGTCACAGTCATAGCAAGGCCGGATCCCTGACCCACTGATCAAGGTCAGGTATCAAATCTGTATCCTCATGGATATCATGTGTTGGCTTCTTAACCTGCTAAGCCACAACAAGGACTCCAAACATCGCTTTGTTTTTGTATGTTGCCCAAGTGCTTTGCATGCATCACAGAATTGGGCCTACTAACTTAATGAGTAGGTAGATTTCTCTTGTTTTCTAGTTGAGGAAACGGAGGCTTAGGAACATAAAAGACTTTGCTAAACATTTTATTACTAATGACTGGATAGCTGGGTTTTGAACTTGTGCAGTCTCATTTGAGAGTCCATCTTATAACCATTCAGCTATAATTTCTCCCTTGGTATGACTGCTTTCTGAGAGACCCGAGGCAAAAGGAAATGGGTGTCTCTCCATTTGTGCACATGTAAATCTTAACTGGAAGGAACAGGGGCAGTGGCTTTGGTCAAGTGCCTGGTTACTGCATCTTCATCTTGCCTGCCACAGTTCTGTCATTTTTTTTTTTTTTTGTCTTTTGTCCTTTTAGGGCCGCACCCGTGGCATATGGAAGTTCCCAGGCTAGGGGTCTAATCGGAGCTGTAGCTCCCAGCCTACACCAGAGCCATAGCAACGCCAGCTCTGAGCCGCGTGTGCAACCTACACCACAGCCCACGGCAACGCAGGATCCTCAACCCACTGAGCAAGGCCAGGGATCAGACCTGCAACCTCATGGTTCCTAGTTGGATTCATTTCTGCTGTGCCACGATGGGAACTCCTGTCATTTCTTATATTGGTCCTCAGTATCAGCTGCTGCTGTTGTGCTGCACACAGCTGCGTTTTAAAGCCTGAGATATTTTAGTCCCACCTTCAAAATATGTTAAGGTGTGTGTATATAGAAACATGACCTAGTCTGTTGGTTTGCTACCCTGGCTGTCCATTTGGTTTATCTGGGGAGCTTTTAAATATGTAGGTGCTGGGGTCCCACTCCTGGTCTACTGAATTGGAATCTTTGGGGAGCATGAGCATTGATAAATTTTTATCCAAACCCTAATCCATTAATTTTGATACCCAGAAGGTGGAGAAACCATTGCTTTAAAGTGATTTACCTTGTATTAGCTTGCTGATAAAGCTACTTTTCTGTTCTTAAAATCAGATGATTTTTTAGGTACGAGTTCAATAGCCCAGAACTTACTAATTTTTGTAGGCTCTTCATATAGTATTGACGTAGAGGGCCTAAAGCTGATGCCTCACTATGGTTTTTTTGTCTTTTTTTTTAGGGCCAAATCTGCGGCATATGGAGGTTCCCAGGCTAGGGGTCCAATTCTGGACTACACCACAGCCACAGAAACGCAAGATCTGAGCTGCATCCGTGACCTACACCACAGCTCACAGCAATGCTGGCTCCCTAACCCAGTGAGTAAGGCCAGGGATTGAACCTGTGTCCTCATGGATATTAGTCAGAGTTGGTTTCTGCTCAGCCACGACGGGAACTTCATGATTTTTTTTTTTTTTTTTTGCCTTTTTGTCGTTTTAGGGCCGCACCTGCGGCATGTGGAGGTTCCCAGGCTAGGGGTCTAATCGGAGCTGTAGCCGCCGGCCTACGCCAGAGCCACAGCAACGCAGGATCCGAGCCGCATCTGCGACCTACACCACAGCTCACGGCAACGCCGGATCGTTAACCCACTGAGCAAGGCCAGGGATCGAACCCACAACCTCATGGTTCCTAGTCGGATTTGTTAACCGCTGCGTCACGACGGGAACTCCCATGATTTTTAATTAGAGTGAAAAATGCTAGAATCTCACTGTCCAGTAGATATAGGAGTCACATATGCAGACCATCTTAACTCAGACTTGCCACGTTTCAAGTGCTCAAGTAGCTCGTGTGACTCCTGTTTGTGCACCTCATGTCTAGAAGCTCCAACTCTGAATTGAATTCAGTTCTTTCTTTGTATACCCTTCCCAGCTCCCAGGCTTCCCATCTTCAATATAAGAGACCTCTTGGAAGAAAGTTACCAAGTGATGGGATGTAGGGAGTTTACTCTTGGGGGCCTATCTCAGATCCTTCTGCATTTTTCTTTTGGAAACGAAGCTGTGGATATTGATTACTATAGATCCTTGAACATTGTTTATTTTAACAGTTGCATTTGGCTTACTAACCCTGACTTGAAGAGCTGAATTTTCTCCGCTTTGCGAGGTGAAGTCCTAAAGAAGTTGTAAACTGAATAGTATGGAAGAGAGAGATAGCATTTGCCTAATGGTCTTGTCCTTGAAAACCTGGCAAATGGGATCGTGGACACCTAAAATTGCCTTTCTCTAGGTTATAGTGGTGGTGTCAAGAATGGAATCTTTTAGCACATTGCTCAACAGTTAGAAAGTCAAATTGCTTTTATTTTCTAAAGACTTGAGTGTCTTGGTAAAATACAGTGTTGTTTATGAAAACAATGCACAAAAACATACAAAGGAGGAGTTCCCGCCGTGGCACAGAGGTTAATGAATCCAATTAGGAACCATGAGGTTGTGGGTTCGATCCCTGGCATCGCTTAGTGGGTTAATGATCTGGCATTGCCGTGAGCTGTGGTGTAGGTTGCAGACTTGGCTTGGATCTCGCATTGCTGTGGCTCTGGTGTAGGCCAGCAGCAAAAGCTCCGATTAGACCCCTAGCCTGGGAACGGGTGTGGCACTAAAAAGCAAAAAAAGCAAAAAAAAAAAAAATGCAAAGGAAAAAATGATGACTGTTAGATGGTGATAGTATGCGGTTTATTCCTATGCCAGTTGTTAAGTCTTAATAGCCGTTTTGCTAGTGCTACTAAAACTAGTTTCCACTGTGCAGGAATTTGGGTGGTTAAGCATTATGCTCATACAGAGTTTAAAAACATTTCATGTTTTTCTTTTTACTTGAGGACGGCCGTGTAATACTAGTGGCATATAAATTATTTCTTTATTCTATACATAAGACCAAAGTTCCAAATGTTGTGATTTTGGCTTACTTTACAGGGTGAGTAGACAAACTAGGGCAGTTCTTGCCCCTTGGCTGTGGTCTGTACTCACTGCTGGGAGAGAGTGTTCAGTGGTTAGCTCTCTGCTGCTTGGGTTGTGATGTCGCAAAGTCATGTTGACATTTGGGACAATAGGAGCAACTGACCACTCTTAAAGTTTGGGAGTTCCTGGAAACGCTAAGGTGCAGTTTGTTTTCTGGTAGTGATAGTCCCGCCATGGTCTTCCTCCTAACACTTCCTGCTCGATTTCTGTCCAGATTCACAACATCCAACACTCAGAATTCAAACTTGTAAAGTGAAGAAGTTAATGAAAACTTGATTGAAAATTAAAATTGAAAAGATAGAAGACAGTTATAAAAGTTTTTGGACGCATTAATGTCATAGTCTTATGGATTGATAATCAGACTAATTAATAATAGCTTACTATCAGATGTGTCAGTTGATGCAGATTAGGGCCACTTGGAATGATGAAGTTCTGTATTTCATGAGTCTTAAGTTTAAATTTACAATTACGTTTAGTTGCATGAGGTGTTTTCGCTGAGTATGTCTGTAATTTATAAATATTTTGGAATGTACAATGTGGCCCTATTTCTATTAAGATTGAAGATGTCAGTGATTGAGGAAAAAGGGGGTCTGTGTAAGGTTGATAATCCCTGTATTTAGGTCAATATAAAATAATGCCTTTCTTACAGTTTTTGTGACTTCTATTCCACACAGGCACACACATCTGCCTTTATATGCTTTTCACAATAAATGTTAGAATTGTGAGATTATTGTTTTGGCGGTAGTTATCCATTTCCATAGGGCTAATCAAAATGGTGAATAGATTACTTTGAGTTCTGGATCTTTTTTCCTGTAATGTAGTTAATTTAATGGGTGACTTTGAACTTAGAATTTTATTTAGGTGGACTCAGCATGAGAATCTTAAAACAGTGGCTATCTTTTTGTTCAGCCTTGACCTTCTTCATCCTGTTAAAATAGGTTCAGTTGAGAGTAAAACTTGTCTATTTTTTTTGCATTCCAAAACAATACCTTATATTGTTTTTTTTTTTTTATTTGAAGGAAGAAAACCTTCTTAAAAAGTACACTTTCCAGTGAGGCACGATTTTTTTTTTTTTTTTAAAAACTAGGGTATCACAATTCAGTTGCATTGTGAGTCAAATTTTTATAAAGATGAATAAGATCGGTTTTCTACCTTGAGAGATGGGGAGCCAAAGATAAACAGGTCATTTTAATATAATTAGTGCACATGAAAATGGGTTACTCTAGGGGCTTCGATGGAATTCACTTGACCTCACCACAAGCAGAGGCTGCCTAAACTGAATCACAAGAAATGGGTAAGGGTGAGCTAGTTCAGCGTTTTCCCCGCTGTGTGGCCTATTAGTGGATCATAAAGTCAACTTAGTGGTCATGACCAGCATTCGAAATAGAGGAACAGAGATCAAGAATAGCATAGATTAGATTGCCTGGTACGTACAGTAAGGGTAGGTTTTATTTCATGAAACTCTTGTTTACATTACCTCTCTAAGTCTCATGAAAACTTTGGACCAATATAAGATTTTTATATCTTATTTTAAAGGACCATGGACCCCATTTAAGGAATCAGTGGGGCTTGACTGAAAATGTAGAGTTAAAGGAATATAAACACTTCCCATTGGAGAGGGTATATAGAAGTGCTGTCCCTGAGGGGGAGCTTTTAATTCAGGCAAGGTAGAGAGAGGGGACATTTGGGTTTTTTTGTTTGTTTTTTGGTCTTGGGTTTTTTTTTCTTTTTATCTTTTTAGGGCCACACCTGTGGCATCTGGAAGTTTCCAGGCTAGGAGTTGAATTGGAACTGTAGCTGCCCACGTACACCACAGCCACAGCAACACAGGATCCAAGCCGTGTCTGCTACCTACACCACAGCTCAAGGCAATGCCAGATCCTTAACCCACTGAGCAAGGCCAGGAGTCAAATCCACATCATCATGGATACTAGTTGGATTCGTTACCACCAAGCCACAGTGGGAACTTCCTATTTGTTGTTTTTCAGCAGGTCATTTTAGGGAGTCTACAGAGGTTTGTGCCTAGAAGGTTCGGGAAGAGTAGGCAGAAGAGGAGGATGACAAAGAGCACAGGGACTGTTAGAGGGATGGAGGTTGACATCTTGAGTTTGATGAGGGATGCTGGAACTCTGATGCATTTAGTTGAATGCTCAAGTCAGCGCTCTCTTGGCCACAGACCATCAGAAACACACTTAGCCGTGTGGGGGCAGGGTGAATGCTGACCATGGAGAACTTTGGAACCACTCTCAGTAAAAGGGTTTTAGAAAAGGCTTGTTTTTTTTTTTGTCTTTTTTTGTCGTTTTAGGGCTGCACCTGCAGCATGTGGAGGTTCCCAGGCTAGGGGTCTAACAGGAGCTGTAGCTGCCGGCCTACGCCAGAGCCACAGCAACGTGGGATCCGAGCCGCGTCTGCGACCTACACAACAACTCATGGCAACATTGGATCCTTAACCCACTAAGCGAGGCCAGGGATCGAACCCGCAACCTCGTGGTTCCTAGTCAGATTCATTTCCGCTGAGCCATGATGGGAACTCCAAGAAAAGGCTTGTAAGATTTGAGCTTGTGTCACATGGTTTTAGGGCAAGTTTAAGAAGTGGGGCTTTGCTGTGGATTAGGTGGTGTCAGGAAGCAGGTATTAATCTGTGCTGGAGTGTTACAATGTTTCTTACCTGGAAGGTGGGACCAGTGCAAGGTAAAACAGGCTGGGTAGTTAAAGAGTAGAGACATACTAGCTGCTGTAGGGTGGTCTCTGGACAGTATTTGTGTCTCATCTCTGTTCAGACATTACAAGTTGTCTTGATCCATCCTGGTCACCGAGTGGCCATGTCTGATGTGGACGTTCTCTGACATGGGTTATGTTCACAAAGGATCAAGTCCTCACTGTGAACACGAGTCCAGTGCGTAGCAACACCAAGGCTTAGCTGGTTGTATGAGGCTGGTTGCTGATGTCAGCCTCACTAGGTTCCATATGATGTCCCTCAGTCATGTGGCTGGTTGTCGTGGACTCAGCCTTGTCCTCTACTCAGATGACTCAGTCAGCTCTGGGTGTCCTGTGCTAAGGTCCCCGCAGTAGTTCCAGTGTACATATGGCTTTTCTCGAGCAGAACTGTGAGTTGGTTTTGAACATCATATGCAGATTCTTGCAGGATTCTTAGCTATGATGTTTATCATGTGTGATAGACAGATGTTTGATAGCTTCCTGTATGAATATACTGCCTCAGCATCAGTACACAGAGAAATATGTTTAACAACACCTCGCATTGCTCAAGTATTCCCATAAACCTGGAGAAAGAAAGCAGGATTATTCACTTAAGTTTTTGGTGCCAATTCAAATTTGTATTAATGACTTTGAGGCATTATGAAATTCTGAATGATCTTCCAAGTTAACCCAAGAAAGATTCTGCCGGTTCCCTGCTTCACATGGTTGGCAGAGACATTCTCTTGGGGGCAGGCCACTTCATTGCTGTGTGCCTTCTTCTAATTTTCATATGAAAAGGCTCAGTTCAGTAATCTCTGCTGTCCCTAATAGATGGAAAAACCTGTACTCTAATTCTTAAAAGAAGCACCCTGAAATAAAAAATATTCTCTTTTTATCACAGAATTATTTGTCAAAGAAAATCATGAACTAAGAATAGCAGGAGGAGCAGTGAGGGATTTATTAAGTGGAGTAAAGCCTCAGGATGTGGATTTTGCCACCACTGCCACCCCCGTGCAGATGAAGGAGCTCTTCCAGTCAGTTGGCATCCGTATGATCAACAACAAAGGAGAAAAGCACGGGACGATTACTGCCAGGGTGAGTGAAAGTTTGACAGGCACTGCATTGCCTTTTGTGGTCATTTAAAAAAATTTATAGATTATTTCTAGTCTTTAAAAGCAAATAACAAAAAGCCTGCTGGAAAGTCTTCTCTGCTCCCTATTAAATCCTGCATCCTCCTTTGTTGCAGCCCCTTTCAACTACCTTTTTCCCTCCACATTTCTAAAAAAGTCCTTTCTATGCTTCAGTATTTCATTTGTGTTTAATTTCCTGCCTTAAGATGTTACTACTCATTGACTTCCTACAGGGAAGGCAGCTTAGCCATCTTACCACAACCCTGCTCAACAAGCATCGTGTATGATACTCCTTCCATCATTTCCCAGCACATTTAGGTCATCACTTTTGATTAAATAAGTTCATAGCTACTGTTTACATCTGGATTGTGCAGTGTTTCGACTGCATTCCTTGTGTTCCATGCTTTAGGTTTCCCTGCCCTTAGCGGCGTGTTTCTTGGGACACAGCTCTCTGCATGCTGCCCATTGTGCTTGGGTTCAGTGTCAGAACTGGACACCTCTTCCCAGTGGCCTTCACCACAAAGTTCAGTCCCTCTTCTGTGAGCCATCCCACCTGGTGCATTCTGTCCTCTCCCATCCAAATGTTCTAGGCTGGCTGCCTGCTCACACTGGGATTTCCCTGCAGGGATTCTGGGAGTTGCCCTGGCCTCGTCCTTACTAGACCTCCTGGTTCTTGCTCCCATGTACTCTTCTGTCTTGGTTTATGCCCTTATTCAGTAACCTGAGAGAGCCTTACATCTAAGAAAATAATTCTTTTTTACCTTCACGCTAGTCTGATACTGTGGTTGGCTGGAGAATTGAAGGCTGGGGATCATTTTTAGGCAACAGTGGAAAGGCTTTGTTTCCTGCCTTCCAGTCCTGTTGCTGAGAAGTCTGAGCTAATTCAGATTTCTCCTTTCAATGAGACCTGCGTCTTTTTTTTCCCCCTCTTGAAAGCCTTTCTAATCGCTTTATGTGTGGTGTTTTTAATTTCAAAATGATGTACCTTGGCTTAGATTTATCTTTTCATTTGTTGTGAGGGGCACTTAGTGGACCCTCTTGTATTCCTCTCATGCTTTTATCCCTTTTGTTAAATATCTTCTCCTTTGGAAACCCCTGTGGGGTTGGATATTGGACCATGGGGACTGAACTCCTAGTTTATCTTTGTCTCTTATTTATATATTCTCATTTGTTTCATTTTATTTTCTGTGAGACTGCCTTAACTCATTCATGCAATTTTTCTATTGTATTTGCAACTTTTGCTGTCTTTTAAATTTTCAAGTAGCCTTTCATAGAATGCTTCTTTTGAAAGCTTCCTGTTCTTATTTTGGATGCAGTATCTTATTTCCCTTAGGGTATCAATTATAGTTTCTTTGACAGTGTTTTTATTTCCTCTGAGCTTTTTCTGTCTTTGCTGTTAGTTTTCCTTCAGTGTGGGTCTTTTTTGGTTCTTTCTTTGTGGTGGGGTGATCTTCTAGTGTGTGCAGGAAGACTTGAGAACTTTACTGTAGTTCTGTGTGGGCAGTGTCTACTAGGGGACCACCGAGTCCCATCAGCTGGACTTTTCATGAAGAGACGTCAGAGGGAATCCTCCAGCATTATCCAAGTAGAATAAGCCTGGTAATGAGCATTTTTGGAAACCATGCAGGGAAAGAGGTGGAAGTCATGTCGGGTTTTCTTCATTTAACCTTATTTTCATTGTGGTGCTTTACTCCCATGATATCTGTTTCTGGTGCCCCAAATTCTGATTGTTCTTAGGTCAGCCTTTTGGTGAGTTCATCTCTGGTTCTCTACTTGGGTAAGGGAACCATTCTGGGGGTCTCCTTGTTCCTTATGATGCTTTTCAACAGTCTTCATCTTTTACCCTTTCTTCAAGATAACTTAGGCCTCAAATTCCTGAGTTCTGGAATTCTGTAGTGAGAACTGGTTTGTAGAGAAGAATATGTGTGAGATTGAGAGGAATTCTGAACAGAATTTATAGATCATAGTGGCTTTCAATTCCGAATGAAGAGATTCCAGACTCATGCTTAGCATGTCAACCTTTTGCTGTCTACCCCTGGATGGCAATTTGCTATTTGACTGGTCTACTTTCTCTTATGTATGTGTCCTTCTTTCTCTCCAGCTGTGCCTTTGGTCACCTTTTCTCTTTGTTTGAAATGTTCTTCTTCCCACATCTGCATGTACAGATCTTACTTATTTTTCAAGGCTCAACTCACCTGTCACTCCAAAGTGAAGCTACTCACCTTCCAGCTCGAGATCCTTTCTCCTCCCAAGAGATCTGTGGCACTTTACTTCATTGATGGTCACCAGTAAAGGAGCTGTAGGATATGTTACCTGTATTTCTTCTTCTGTCAGTTCTTTGCTCAATGGTATATATTCTATATGTAGATCTTCAGCTCTTTGCAAACTAGAACTATTAAAAAATATCAGAGAATAGCCTGATTTGAAATTGAAGAACCAGAATATATTACTTTAAGGGCTCTCTTCCTTTCTGTCACATCTTTTGTCGGGGTTGCCATTTTCATATGTCAGACTCATCTTTTTAAATTAATATGGGTTTATTATTTCTTAAAAACATTCTTTGTATTTTTCTTTGAATACTGCGGTATCTTTATGTTTCAAGGTATATGAAGACTTGTTGACTTTAAAAAGAAGATAAACTTGTTGGGATGTATGTGTTTTTGTCAGTCCATCCAGTGATACTAAAAACTGATTTTTAAAAGACATATTTATTTGCTTACAGCTTCATGAAGAAAATTTTGAAATTACTACACTACGGGTTGATGTTGCCACTGATGGAAGACATGCTGAGGTTGAATTCACAACCGACTGGCAGAAAGATGCTGAGCGCAGAGATCTCACTATAAATTCTATGTTTTTAGGTAATATGTGTAGATAATGTTTTAATTCAGTCAATCGAAATGCTATCTTTTCAGGTGAAACCTTCATTCTGGAAATGTTCTCCAGTTCGCGGGGTTGCACTAGTTTTTCTTAAGAGACAGTCAGCCATTTGGTTAAGAGATGACTCTGGAGCCAGGATAGCCTGGATTCATCTGATTCCATCCTGCTCCAGCTGTAAAATTAAGAAGTTGAGAGCATTTTCTTTCGTGGGGTTGCTATAAGGAGGAGTTAGTAAGTGTGGATCTGTGGAGCAGTGCCTGGAACATGCACACATTCGGTCACTGTTAACTTCTTAATCACATCTGAAAACGGTCCATTTCTGGTGAGAAATGTGCACATAGACACACATGCTGTGCCCCCTTTTTCCTCTGTCTTTCAAGCATGACATTCCACCCTTGGCTCTCTGCTGGTGCCTGTGGTGCACTTGGTGAGTGACTTCTCCATCTTAGTTGCTTACTGCTCCGTGTGCAAGCACACTTCACATTCTTCTGTAGTGATGCATTTCAGGGATCATCCATAATCAGAGTCATTGGTGTGTGAGGGGGAACCTGTCCTCTCAGCTTAACTTTCTGTTCATGAAGGCAGGGAGAGTCATAATGGGAATAGATATGAATGCGGTCCATGCATTGGTGCGCAATCAAAGCATTATTTTTTGTACTTTAAATTTTAGACAAGCTCTTCAGGTCTAATCTTTGGGTTATTGAAGAGCGATGGGGTATCCACTCTTCCTCACCTGGTCTGTGGCACAGTAACAGTGAAAGGATGAAACAGTGGGATCTGCTTCCTGGGATGGAGAAGGGGGCTGTAGGCCTGGTGGGATTTCTTGCTAATCACATTAGTACCAGGTCATATCTCTGGAGCACTTGCTGAGTGCACTGCACATCATTGCCCACTTGATAAAATTTAGCTCATTTCATTCTCAGAAAAATCCATAAAGGGATATTATTAAAGTGGGTACTGACAGATGAAGAAATAGACTGAGAGATGTTAAGTAACTGAGCTCAGGCCACAGAGAGCGCTGATTTGAGCCTAGGTTTCGAAACCCAGTGATTTATGACCAAAGAGAACCCAGGTGGAGACATGTTTTCTCTCCATTTTGGGGTCAAACTCAGGGGTTAATTTCTTCTTACATCATTCTTAACTTAAACTATTCCAACTAGTGCAATGTATAAAACTCTTCTAACTAGCTTCTCATATTCTCATAAGCAGACTTAACTAAAAGAAATAATCTTTTTCAAGATACAATTTTATAAAAATAAAGGCTATTCTTATTTTACTCTTGTTTTCTGACATTTGCTCAGTGCTTCAAATGTTTTAGGTGCTGTTCTGAGCACATCATATAAATATAATTTTCCCAACAGCCTTACGGTGTTTAACCTACAATAATTTGCTCAAAGTCCTGCATCTGGTAAATTGCAGAATTAGGATTCTAGTTTAAGTAGCCTGGCTCCAGAGGTCATGTCCTTAATCACTACATAATGCTCAGCACCTAAACTTTATCTCTGATTTTTATTCATCATCTTTTAAAGATGATATTCAGAGCAAAACAAAGTACTTACTGATATGTACTCACTAATCCTTACCTGTAGCCCAATTTTCCTGTCCAGACTTCTTTCAAGCCTTATCAGGTGAGGCATTCCTAGTTCTGGGGGTGATGGTTACTTTTCTTCTCAAACCTTTATTTTATCTTTTGTCACACTCTGTTTTTTTTCCTCGAAATTTTGATCTTCTCTTTACTGGAAAATACTGCATTATTTCCATGTTCCCCAGGGAGTTAAGGGTCTCTTCAATTAAGAGAAGTAACAAAGAGGCAGATAGACTACATTTATTTTCTACTTGGTAATCATTTTTTAAACAATTTGTTTTCATTTTCTGTTACTTCTTTTTGAATCTGGAGTCTGATAAATTGGTTGTATGTGTCAAAATGCCATATAAACCTCAGCTTGGCAAGTGTCGAGCCTGAGCTTCCCAGTATTTTTGCATTGGGAATAATCAAAGAGTGTTCAGGTTCAAGAGATTCAGATGACAGATAAGTAGGTAGCAGCAGTGCCTCCTTCCTGTGATGCCATGAGGTGAAGGTGAAGTTTCCCCTCTTGGGTGATTGATTTCTGTGTATTAATTTTGTATCCTGCAACTTTGCCAAATTCATTGATGAGCTCTAACAGTTTTCTGGTAGAGTCTTTAGGATTCTCTAGGTATAGTATCCTGTCATCTGCAAAAAGTGATAGTTTTACTTCTTCCTTTCCAATTTGGATTCGTTTTATTTCCTTTTCTTCTCTGATTGCTGTAGCTAGGACTTCCAGAACTATGTTGAATAGTAGTGGTGAGAGTGGACATCCCTGTCTTGTTCCTGATCTCAGTGGGAATTCTTTCAGCTTTTCACCATTGAGAATGATGTGAGCTCTGGGTTTGTCATAGATGGCCTTGATTATGTTAGGTAGGGTCCCCCTATGCCCACTTTCTGAAGGGTTTATATCAGAATTGGGTGTTCGATTTTGTCAAAGGCTTTTTCTGCATCTGTGGA
>PVHT021183699.1:61220863-61243706 GCA_004024745.2 Catagonus wagneri
TCTGGCACCCCTATAATACGGATGTTGGTGCGTTTAACATTATCCCAGAGTTCTCTGAGACTCTGCTCATTTCCTTTCAATCTTTTATCTCTTTTCTCTTCTGCATTAGTGATTTCCACTAATCTGTCCTCCACCTCACTGATTCGTTCTTCTGCCTCCTGTATTCTATTGTTGGCTGCTTCTAATGAATTTTTTATTTGTTATTGTATTTTGCATCTCTTCTTGTTTAATTTTTACAGCTTTTATTTCTTTGCTCAGTGTTTCCTGTAAATTATCAATCTTTCCCTCCAGTCTATTTCCAATGCCTTGCATCATCTTCAGCATCAACAGTCTAAAGTCTCTTTCTGGGAGGCTGATAATCTCATCACTGAGCTGTTTTTCTGGGCTTTTCTCTTTCTCACTTATCTGAGTTAGAGTTTTCTGTCTTTTCATTTTTACAGGTTTTTGGTGTGGTGACCTTTGTGACAATAGAATTGTAGCCTCTCTTAGCCCAGGTGTTTGCCTCCCCTGTGGCTAAAGTTGTTATGGAGGGGGCTTGCTGTAGGCTTCCTGATGGGATGGAGTGATGCCTGCTCACTGGTAGGCGGGGTTCATTCCTAGCCTGCTGATGGGTGGGGCTCTGTCTCTGGATGAGATTAGAGGCTGGCTGTGTGCCTAAGGGGTCTTTAGGCAGCCTGTTTACTGATGGGTGGGGCTGAGATCCCACCTGGATTGTTGTTTGGCCTGGAGTTTCTTAGTGCTAATGGGAGGGACCATATTTTCCCAGAAATGGCCTCCTCCAGAGAAATGCAGGCTGTTGAATGTCCCTGAGAGCTTCACCTCCAATGCCCTTCTCCCACCACAAGCCACAGTCACCCCTGTTTTCCCAGGAGATCCTCCAAGAATTGCAGTCACGTTCCACCTGGATTCCTGTGGAGACTTTGCTTTGCCCTGGGACCCAGTGCACGTGAAAGTCTGTGTGTGCCTTTCAAGAATGGGGTCTCAGTTTCTCCCAATCCTGTGGAGTTCCTGCACACAAGCCCCACTGGCCTTCAATGCCAGATGCTCCACGGGCTCTTTCTCCCTGTGCCAGATCCCCAGGCGTGGGGATTTGATGTGGGGCTCAGAACTCTCAGTCCTGTAGCTGAGTCTCTGTGATACAGTTACTTTCCAGTCTGTGGGACTTCCTACCCGTGAGGTATGGGCTTGCTTCTATTGCATAATCTTCCCTCCTACCTCTTGATGTGGTCTCCTCTTTGTCTTCTGGAGCAGAATATCTTTTTTGGAAGTTTACAGTCCATTTGGTTGAAGGCTACTTGGCATTTGATTGTAATTTTGTTGTTTTTTGGGAGAGAAGTTGAGCTCCAGTCCTTCTATTCCACCATCTTAATCCAATCTCTCTAGTGTATTGTCTTTTAATTTATTTTGTAAATGCACCCTTTAATTCCATTATATCATTCATTTGATAGTGGCTACAGATGACTATTATTCATGTCTATATTTCAACTTTAAACTCTTGACTTCGCTTAATTTTTACCATTAGATTTTTTCAAGTTTTCCAGTTTTTTCCGTTTCTTTTAATTTTTTAAATTGTCGTGTAATTGAAATACAACATTGTTAGTTTTCAGTATACAATATAATTATTTGATGTATCTATTGAGAGATGATCACCACAGGTCTAAGTCTATTAAGTATAGTGATCTAGTTAGTCTAGTTAATATCTGACACCATATATAATTATAGAAGTTTTTCCCCTTGTGATGAAAACTTTTAAGATCTACTATCTTAGCAACTTTTAGATATTTGATACAGTAATAGTAACTGTAGTCACCATCTTGTATATTACCTCCCCAGAGATTTATTTTATAACTAGGAATTGGTACCTTTTGACTACCTTCATCCATTTCACCCACTCCCCAACTTTAGGATCTGGCAACCACCCATCTGTTCTGCCTATGAGATTTTTTTTTTTAAGATTCTACATATAAATGAGTTCATATGGTATTTTTGCTTGGCTCATTGAATTATTGCACTTAGCATAATATGCTCAAAATCCATCCATATTCTCACAGATGACAAGATTTTCATTCTTTTTTATGGCTGAAAAAAATTGTGTATATGCCATTGTTTTCTTGTTGTTATTTGCTAATAGTGTTTTTTTCTCCCTTCTTTTCTAATGCACAGGTTTTGATGGTACTTTATTTGACTACTTTAATGGTTATGAAGATTTAAAAAATAAGAAAGTTAGATTTGTTGGACAAGCTAAACAGAGGATACAAGAAGATTATCTTCGAATTTTAAGATATTTCAGGTAAGGATCTTTATATATTACATTAATGATACTGATACGATATTATCCTCAGAGCACAGCTGAGTACACACTGGTGAAATCCCAAATGTTTATTTTTAGGAGACAGGATACTGTGACTTTTGAGTGAGATAATGCCTAGATGCTTCCTATTTTCATTCCCCAGAACATTTATTTGCTTCTTTCTGTGATGATCTTTTATACAACATGGTCCTCACCGTTTTTTTTTTTTTTTTAGGGCCACACTTGTGGCATATGGAGGCTCCCAGGCTAGGGGTCTAATTGAGGCTACAGCTGCCATCCTATGCCAGACCCACGGCAACAATAGATCTGAGCCGCATCTGTGACCTACACCACAGCTCATGGGAACACTTGATCCTTAACCCACTGAGTGAGGTCAGGGATCAAACCCACTACCTCATGGTTCCTAGTCAGATTCGTTTCCACTGTGCCACAGTGGGAACTCCCAAGCTCTTTTTAAAATGTTCATTTTTCTTTTTGATTATTTTCTGTACCAGTCATTCATTACACAGGTATTTGAGTGCTTAGCACAAGCCAGCAACTGTGCTCAGTGCTTTGAACAGTGTCATGAATGAAAATATGCCTTTGTACAGCTTAGTCTTAGGTGGTCATGGGGTATCTGTTAGGTGAATTTGGTAGGTATGAAATGCATTTGGATGGTTTTGTGAGTGGCAATGATTTTTAAACTCTGAACTCTAGCCTTTTAAAAATCTATTGTAACTGGTTAATTTGTGTCTAGTAATAATTTTTCACTGGTTGGGATCTCTCACAATATTCTGTGACAGATTTTAAAGGTTTTTTTCTATTCCTTTAGAATTGAGTGTTTGCAAATAATCTCTCCTTACAAATAATAGGGCACAGATTAAGGCACAGCCGTAGTCATTTAGTCACTTAATTTAGGTCACTAATTAATTGAATTTTTTAAAATTATAGTTGATTTAAATAATGTAACAATTTCTGCTGTACAGCAAAATGACCTAGTCATAAATATATCATGTACATATATATGTATATATATATCGTAAATATATATACCTTTTTTTCTTATACTGTCTTCCCTTATGATCTATTCCAAGAGATTGGATATACTTCCCTGTGTTGTACAGTAGGACCTCATTGCTTATCTGTTCTAAATGTGAGTTTGCATCTTCTAATCCAGACACCCCGTCCAGCCCACTCCCTTCCCCTTGGCAACCACAAGTCTTTTCTATATGTCTGTGCATCTGTTTGTTGTATAGATAGATAGGTTCATTTGTGCCATATTTTAGATTCCACATGTAAGCGATATCATATGGTGTTTGTCTTTTTCTCTGACTTCACTTAGTATGAGAATCTCTAGTTGTATCCCTTTTGCTGCAAATGGCATTATTTCATTATTATGGCTGAGAGGTATTCCACTGTGTGTATGTACATCTTTTTTTTTCTTTTTTTGCTTTTTGAGCAGAAGTATTGATGTGTACATGGGAGTTCCCATTGGGGCGCAGTGGAAACGAATCTGACTAGTATCCATGAGGATGTGGATTTGATCCTGGCCTTGCTTAGTGGGTTTGGGATTCAGCATTGCTGTGAGCTGTGGTAATAGACAGCAGATGTGGCTTGGATCCTGTGTTGCTGTGGCACACAGGTGTAGGCCGGCAGCTATAGCATATATTTGACCCCTAGCCTGGCAACTTCCATATGCTGCCAAGTGTGGCCCTAAAAGAAAAAAGTATTGACGTGTACAGGCAACCACTGAGGTATTACTACTACTCCATGATGGCATTTCAATCTTGTTTTACAGCCTTTACAAGACTCCTCTGTTCTACCCATCCACTATCAGTACCAGTTCAGAGACTGCATTGATGGCCATTCTAAGCATCTCAGTCAGTGATTTCAAAGTGCAATGAGGAGCGGGCTCTGGTTCTTGCTGACTTTATGGTTACTTATACTTTACTGGATCTCAGGTTTTCTCACCTGGGAAAAAAAAGGTGAACTGACCAGATGACTTTTTAGGTCCCTTCTAGACCTCATGACTTATCTGTTGCTTCTCACTAAATGATGTGTGTGATAGTACCAGTACAAATGAAAAACAGATTTTTCTGGTGAAATGCCAATGTAGAGGTGGTGTGGTAAACTCTGAGAATTTTGTTTTGTAGGTTTTATGGGAAAATTGTAGATAAACCTGGTGACCATGATCCTGAGACTTTGGAAGCAATTGCAGAAAATGCAAAAGGCTTGGCTGGAATATCTGGCGAGAGGATTTGGGTGGAACTGAAAAAAATTCTTATTGGTAACCATGTAAATCATTTGATTCACCTCATGTATGATCTTGATGTGGCTCCTTACATAGGTGAGAACAACTTATAAAATGTTTGCATTATTGGCAGTGAAACATCTAGTTTACAATTTCATAAGGAAAATGTTTATTTAAATGGCTTTTAAAGGAAAAATGGAATATTTTAAAAGAAGTAAACTTTGAGGTCAGGAGTAGGACAGTTTTTTCAGTTATGCACAGCTCAAAGACAGCACGTTATGGTGACACAAAGTGGCCTCTGGAGTCAGTCCATCCTGGGTTTGAATAAGGCCTTGCCACTTACCAGCTTTGTGACATGGGTTATTTCCTTACTTATTAAGTTTCTACATCTAAAAAGGGCATATGAAAAAAATAGCATCTGTCTAATGGAAGGACTGGGAGCTTTGGTGAGTTAATAAATGTAAAGCACTTAAAAGACTGACTTATACAAAGAAACAGTTCAGTAGAAGCTATAATTAATATTCAGAAGGGATTCGATAGTGATGTGGGAGGACAGCAATAGCGTGTTATTGGTTCACCTGTAAGATGGAACATCATTCAGACTGGACCAACAATGAATCCTAGAGACGGCCTTTCTGTAGATGTAACCAGTGTTTGGCTTAGGATAGGAGTGTTTTATTAAATTTATCCACTCTAAGTATGGGTGAAAAATGCTTTTGTTCCTACAGGCTTACCTGCCAATGCAAGTTTAGAAGAATTTAACAAAGTCAGTAAAAACGTTGAAGGTTTTTCACCAAAGCCAATGACTCTCTTGACCTCATTATTTAGAGTACAGGATGATGTTACAAAATTGGATCTGAGGTTGAAGATTTCAAAAGAAGAGAAGAATCTTGGTTTATTTATAGTTAAAAACAGGAGGGATTTAATTAAAGCAAAAGACAGTTCAGAACCATTGAAACCCTATCAAGACTTCATCATAGATGTAAGTATATTCTAGGTGTGATCAGAATATAACCCATCTTCACTAACTGTAGAAATCTTAAGATCCACAGTGTATTATGTGGAATTCATTTATTTTACGTGAAAAATTTCACATTGAGCATTTATTTAAATTTTAGGATAAGATCACTAGCAAGTGTGATAAATGTTTTGATGACACTAAATGTTTGCTTTTGGCCCTTAGTGTAGAGAATCTGATGCAACTGCCCGTGTATGTGAACTCCTCAAGTACCAAGGAGAGCACTATCTTCTGAAGGAGATGCAGCAGTGGTCCATTCCTCCATTTCCTGTAAGTGGCCATGACATCAGAAAAGTGGGCATTTCTTCCGGAAAAGAAATTGGGGCTCTCTTACAACAGTTGAGAGAACAGTGGAAGAAAAGTGGTTACCAAATGGAAAAAGATGAACTTTTAAGTTACATAAAGAAGACATAAAATTGATGATAGCTGGCTACTAAAAAGTAGAAAATGTTTGGTAAGCTTAGTTTTTTTCCCCTCCTCCTTAGTGACAATTAATTAAGAGATTTGAAAAAAGCCAGCTTAGGGGAACTCTTCAAAATAGATGTCTTATTTTATGAAATAAATTATATTTCAGGCACTAAAGTCTACCTCCTCTTAATCTGACTTATGTCATTGAACCTTGTAATTCTTTATGGATAGGTCCTACTGAGAGAAGTACAGTTGGCTTATCCTGTCTAGGCTTTTTTTAAAAAGTGAGACTTTAGGTTTTTTGTTTTTGCATAGGCCAGTACTAAAACTGATTGTAAGAAGAAAAAAATGCTTCTTAATATTTGCAATTGAAATAACTTGGCTAACTTTATACAATGATTGTGTAATGATAGGTGTCAGCTGATCTCAACTCCAGAACAAACTTGTGCCCACAAAGAAAATAATTGACAAATTTGCATAAAATACCATTTATAAAATATGAAGACCATCTGTGTCCCAGGTAGCTGTCATTCCTACATCCAGGACTTGTTCAGGCAAGCTGGATTTTAGCATGTTGCTGATATTTTTTTCTCTGTCTTAATGATTTCCTTTTTTCCTGCTAAGCCTGGGAACCTATTATTTTAATAAACAAACATTTCCGTTGAAACTGTAAGATAAATGTGGTATCTGACAGTATATATCAGGTGCCAGACATAGTGACAGTGACTCTTGTCACCTTAAAGTAAGAAAAAGGTGATGGCCTACATTTACTTTTTAAAGATTTGAGCACATCTGCTTTCAGTGGGTAAAGAGGTGTATGGCAAGTATGGTCTATCTCAGCTGCTATATTCTCACATTTTATAACTGATTGTCCTTTCTGTGTAGCCAGTCATAGCATCTTTGTGCACTGTGGGGAAATAGCATATTTCTGTTAAAGCCCAGGTAAAAGGAAGTATGAAAAAAAAAAGTCAGGTTATGTTGCAAGAAAGGGAGCCTCAGAAATGACTGCGCACATATCAGTAATTAAATATATTTTGAAATAATACACTGAAATATTTTAGTACTATTAAGATATATATTTGAACCCAACATTGTCAAATCCAACTATTCACTATAGAAAGTATGCAGATTTAGCTCTTTCAGCAGTCTGGTTTTGTTTATGTATTAAAATAGTATTAGATGCATGTTTTTATTTACCAGAAAATTTTATTTGCAAGTGTCAGTAAATAATGTAGAACATTCTGAGATAGCACTCTTTAGGGGAGAAATGTAAAAGCAATGTTCCCTCACTACACCTGGTTTTAGATGATATATGAAAAGACGTGCCATGCTACTGCAAAGAACTCCCTGGAATACCTTTAGAGGAAGTTTTAGTTTAGTGTAAGACCATATGAACAAATAGTAAAGCCATAAAAAAAAAAACCAAGATTGTTATTTGTTGTAATAAGTAAAGGTTAGAAAGAAATAACCATGTGGGGCATATCAAATATGGCTAAGTATATTATATGCTAAACAATGGACAGTGTTCTTGAGTTGCTTTTCATTTACTCCCTTTACATAAATATGCAACATGATACTCAATTGAGGTTTCCAATTTATGCAATCAGAACCACTGCATGTTTGGAAAAAAGGCAAAATATTGATACAGTAAAACGTAAGAAATTTAACAGGTCATTTTTGGCTGCATATACTGTACCTGAATAGCTGAACCTTTGCCCAATGAATTAGGTAAAGCAGTGAAGGATATCCAAATCACACAAATGTGAAATGAGCCAATAAACCCTTGAATGTTTAAGCAAAGAGGTAGGTGGCAAATTAGTCTGCCTCAAACTTTATCTTAAAAAGTATTTCTTACACCTAAACTATCTGCTTATGAGTAGATATTTTACATTATTTAAACAGAGAACATGTTTTAGTTTTGCTCTTAAAGTGTACTGACAGAGTTTCTTCAATTTACACTGAACAAAACAGCCTATAAATTATACATTCAGCTATATGAAGGGGACATGTCCTAGCATCTGTGCTCCACAGTAGTTTATGTTCCAATTAAACTTTGGGACAGAATAAGTAAACAGCAATTACACAAAATGCTACTTTTCACTAACATGTTAGGAAATGAAAACTTTATTTGGGGCTCAAACTGCATATTATACTCTTTAATATTTTCAAAATTTACAAATTAGTATCTCAGGGGAACCAAAAAATCAAAATGAACAAAGCACTTTTAAAATAATGTACATTGCCTTGCCTCTTTCAAAAAGGAATAGGTACCTGTGCTTGGCACCCCTTGCTTTTGGAACTTCTCCTGTTTAGAGCACAGATCCAAACTTTGTTCCACGTGTCAGGATCAAGTGATGAACCCCTTCTTACTATTGGTGACATGCTACCAGGCATATCAGACTCCACAGGATAATGGCACCAAGCTACTAAAGTAGATATTCCTAAAAACCAAGTATTCTAGACTGCTTCTCTTCCTCTTCAATAGTATATTTTAGTTTAAATCTTTAAATACTGTTTGACTAAGAAACGGCAACTTTCCAAGTAATGTTGCCTTTTACTTAGGTATGCATCAAAAGCAGTAATATCCAAAGCAGATCTGATGTTAGAATACCGATTTGTTAAATAACTGTATCCCTACCATATTTGTTTATAAGCAGAGTATGACTTTGTCTGGGCTTATGTCATCTTCGGTGTCCGGGATCGTGGGCAACAGAGCAGATCGAGTCAAACCCCAGAATTTTTGAGGTGACATGTCTTTTTTGGTGGCTGTGAACTTCCATCCAATATGGCTTGCACAGATCTTACACTGGGCAATGGTCCAAGCATACCTACAAAATTAAGGAAAGGCATCAGGTAAGGAAACACATTCTGTATCCCAGCCTATCAGCATATAAACCTGTTAGGAAGACAGATCTTATAGCTAAATTCTAAAGATGGGGGAGTAGAAATACTTTGGGCTATGATTTATACAGTCCCTTGATCTGTTCAGTTCCATGAAACAAACCTCACAAAAAGATTTTCTAATGTGTGTGGTTCTTCATGGTAATGCCCCATTCTTTATAAATAAAAGTTACCTGATCATGCTATTAAGCTATGCTTAAATTTTTCTTCAGTGCCAAGAAAGAAAAAAAGAATCATCTTATTGCAGATTTCTTTATACAGATTGCTGGTTGTGAAACTAGTTCTAAATTGCACCTGTGTTTTCTTTGTTGTTTTGTATTCCAGTCAAGTTAGAAAACAGCATGCATTTCTGTGTGAGGTAAAACTAGATAGAGATGGGAGAGATAAGTGTATTTCTCATATAAGATTAAAGAACTGCTCTTCTAAAATAATGATTTTTTTTAGATAATTTAAACAAAAATATAAGCCAGGGCATTAGAGAAAAAAAACCAAAACCCCTCAAACCAAAAGCCCAAACCATGTAATTGCAACCATTTCCTTACTTTTTCCCTTGATATAGCCCACATTTAATATTTATAGTAACATGTTAATTTTAGTTTTAGTCCTTAAGATGGGTAAATAGGACTGGACAGTCCACGTGACATGGTTCTAGGTCCAGAATAGCAAGTATAATCACTAATCCTGACTCAGCTTGCCTCTTTCATAATAAAAAGGCCAGTATTTGGACACAAAAAAGGTTCCTACAAATATGGCTGAAGCAATCTAACAAGTTCTCAGGTGGTATACTATTGGTCATATTTTGAAGGCCACTGGGCTAAAGCAAAAAGCGAAAAAAAAAAAAAAAGCTACACACACAAATTAGAAAATAAGCATGATTTCTGCATGTTTCCTGTCTATGACTGGTTGGCTAACATCTTCTAGTTTTACTATTCAGTATATGGTGCATATACCCAGTGGACCCTTCACCACCACAGGGGTTAATCCACCTATAACTTAGAGTCGGCCCTTGTATCTGTAGTTCCTCTGCATCTGAGGATTCAACCAACCAGACCCTGCAGGGCTGTGGTATTTTACTATTGAAACGTATCTGCTGTAAGTGGACCCTGGCAGTTCAAACCTATGTTGTTCAAGGGTCAACTGTGGTTTTACTGGGCCATAAAACAGTTGATTTTCACAAGCTGACAGGAAAATGAAATGAGCGTGGGTTAACTGTATAGTTAATTTGAGGGGAACTATAGTTGCTACCTTCTTCCCCCCAACATTCCATTCAGCGAGACCATGCAAAATAGCTGTTTTAGTCATTCATGAAAGGACATTTAAATAGAATTATTCACTTCACTGTCTACTTCTGATTATAATTTTAGCAACTCTTATTAGGACTTGGGGGTTTTATTGCCCAATTAAGGCAAGACCAAAAAAAAAAAAGCTAAGGCCATCACATTACCCAGGAAACCAGCTGTGCTCTGTTGAAGGCCGGCCTATCAGATTCAAGTTGGAGGCCTTATACACGGTAAGCGTCTCATGCACGTAGCCGTGAGGATTCACGTAAGCTGCCATCGGCCCACATAAGGATAAACTAGAACAGAAAGTCAGCAAAGAGGATGAGTCAAAATTAAAAAGTTCACCAAAAGGAAGTTATAAGAGCTATAGTTTTTAACGTTTTACAGTTAGAACTAACAAGAGGTTGGCAGTCAGCTCAGTTTTATTTGGTCTGAATATTTTCCAAGATGACTAAAAGGAAAACTAGTTTTTAAAACCTTCATCAAGATATACATTGTAAAATATATGGTGCTCAACTTGCCCTAAAGGAGTCTGAGCATGGGAGTCAGTGAAAAGGTTCCACGTGGTCATCCCTGGGCACGACGAGTACTTCACAAACAGCAGGTCCCTCACCTTCTGATTCACAGCAACTTTGTCATAAAATAAGTTTCAAACACTGTTCTATCAGCATCAGTACATGTCAGAAGCATGCTCTACTTTATTTTTGGCTCTATGGGCAAAAACTGATATTTGAGTGAAATTATAATGCCTGAGGCAGTCATGCTAGGTCCTTAAGTACTAAGACGATATTCTGTAACTGACAGATTTTCACCAAGGACTGGGGAAAAAGGACTGCTCACCTGTGTTACTTTACCATGCTCATTGCTTAGGAAAAATCACCACTTATCCACTGTTGCTCTAGGTACCCAGTCAGGAAGACTGTCCTACCCAGCATTCAGTTAATTCTCCACATTTCATTTGCTGAGAATTTGGAATTTAATGGAGGAAAATATAGGGGAAATGGAAATGTAGTCTTGACTCTAATTCTGTTAAGGCAACTGGGAAAGGTATTCAGATGTATACTAAAAACAGATGTATACTAAAAACAATAAAGATCTCACCTGAATATTTCATTTTTGGTTGTTATTTCTGTTTCTTGACATTGTTTACAGCAAAGGGATGTACACTAAAAAATTTACGGGAAAATTAGTGGGTTTGGTGCTTCTAAATATCATGTTTTCCAACTATTCGAAAACATGCTTTTAAAAGATGGAACAAGAAAAACACATTCTGAGATCTGACACCTATTCTCTTACAAAACTAAAGATCTTCTGGCTCATATCTAACAATAGCCACAGATATATTCCATGTGGAAATCAAGGGCTCAGAAAGTCTAAATGATGATCACACAAAGGTATGCATTCATATCTGAGGAAAAGGCAAAACAATTCGAGTTTTGGTCTGCATGATCCCAAATGAAATATATAACAATGCTTCAAAATACTTTTAATGCAATCCACAATGGACAAACTAGTTCTCTAATTGCATGACCAACGACTAGACCCTAAAGAGGGCTGTTGGCCCCGACAGTGCACCCTAGCGCTACAGACTGAACACGGGCATCACAGACACATGTGCCTTACTCACTTTGTTCATGATGTCTAGTTCACAGCGAAGTCGCTGTATGGCACTGCCAATTTTAAGGAGCTGAATTCTTAATATATCATCGATAGGAAGACAAGCAGCTACTCTGTAAGAAAAATCTTAAAAGACATGGTGGGTTTTTCAAGCTTTAAACTTACGAAGCAGATAAGTATCAGATAACTTATGAAGAAGGTAATATCCTTTTGAGATAAACCATTTTATACAGGGTTTCCAAAGAACACATTTCATACAATTATAAACAATACTAAGATATATCTGCTCTTAAATATATATACTTATGAAGTTCTAAAATGTAACTTTTGCCATACTTATTTTGGTAAGTGCTGTTTAAAATTAAACATGAAATCAAACCCATTAGCAGTCACTAAAATATGAAGCTGTACCTAACTGATATGGAGATTATATGTATATAAAGTACAAGGTCCTGTAACCGGAGTCACTTTTAAAGGCATCTTAAAGAACAGGGAAAGGAATCTCTACATTCAGTATTTTGGGATGTGAGCCATTTACTGTAATCTCAACTTTTTATGAAAACCTTACCTAAAATGGGAAGGCTCAGAGAATTAAAGACCTTTGTCACAACTGAAAAACACATTATTTTTTTTTTTTTGGTACAATTGCATGAAAGCAAAAGTAATGTGTGTCTAAGAATATACTAATTTAAAAAATGAAAATTTTAGGTTTCATTAAACAGAAAATATACAAAATAATTTCTTTTAGTAAGACATCATAGGTCACAAGAAGGAAACTGACTTTTCATTACCTATTGGATTTGAAGGAAGAGAATCCTCCTTTAGATTTTCATCCCATTCACGTAGCTGTTTCTTGATTCTATCCATTAAGGTTTCCTTGTTTGAAACAAAAGTGGCAACAAATAAGGCACACAGACTTTTTATGTTTTACTGTCAGCTTTTCAGCTCACTAAACTTAATATATTGGTAGCAATTTAAGTCATCATTATCTAGTAAACCTCCCAGTTTAAATATATCTGTTTTTGTACCCAGAAATGATCACAGCTCCAACTCGGCCCAGCACAAAGCTGACCTTCCAGGCCTCTCCTCCCACAGTCTGGCCATCTTGGGCACATGCTCTGTCCTCCGGTACTTGGAACTGGCCTCTCCTTTGCCTCTCTAGGAGGCCTTTTCTGACTTGGTCCTGTACCTGCAGTACCTACATACCTTATTTAACAACCTATTTACTATATAAGAATGCTTACTATATTTTCACAAGTGTATACAAAAAATACTCCTCTCTACTGTTCATGTGCTGTGGCTCAAAGGCTGCTGAAGGGCAGAGTGAACGCTTGTTTCCTTTCACGTGGCCCAGGTGGCAAGTGCTCATGACATGTTCAGTTTGCCCAGGGCTCTGGACCTGTGGGCAAGGCAACTAAGGGAAAGACTAACGCTCCATCCCAGACAATAACTACCATTATCCTCATTTTACAGATGATCAAGTCCAGTTGCTCCAAACCACAGAAAGACAGAAATCAACAGTCTTTGTGTCTAAAGCCCAGATTCTCTGAACTATTCCAACAGCCTCTTACTGAAATTTTCAAGATGTCAAGATGCATAGTATACAAATTTGAGCTGCAAAAACATTGGTGGATGCATCCATCAATACACTAGGGTTCAAGAAATAGGAGTTAATGTACTTGTTTAGGAAAAGATACAAAACATTGTTATACAAGGATTCTGTTATACAAGGATTTTTCTAAATCAAACTGTCACTTGACTCAACAATATTTCAAATGCTTAATAAACCCTAAAACACCTCAATATTTTGCCCTGAAGACATAGGCTACTACAAACGGATAATGAAAACACTATAAACCAAAAAAAAGCCAGTCTCACTAGCAGTATGATTCTTGTTCTACTAAATGTAATAAAATGGTATTAGTTCCAAAAATAAATACCACTGGGTATGAAAGCCTGTTTTGTTCTAATAACCTTAATTATGACATGGCTTCTCCTAGAAGCAAAAAGTTTAAGGTAAATTACTTACAGCATCATATAAGGAATACAGCCAGCGAGGCCATGAAGTCAAATTTGCACAATGAAACTTTCTCTGAAAACAGAAAAAAAAGTCACTTAAACACCACAGCAGAATCAAGATCTTACAATGAAAGGAACTGCTTCCAAGATTATCTGAGAAATAATCTTGACCCAGAAAAAGACTTTTTGCAGATAATCCTGTAACATGATTATCTACTACATTTGACAGTGACGTTTTTACTTAAATTCCTATAGAATTTCAGTATTACTGAGAAAACTCAATAATTAAGGTGTCAGTCCTTAGAATATATATTCAATGCAATACCAATGAGATTAGAACTTAAAGCATAATTTAGAGCTCATCTGGAAGAATAATTGTGTAGAAACCACCAGGAAAATCTGGAACGGGAAATGTTCAAAAGGACACAAAAATACCACTGAAGAGGCACTTGCAGCCACGCTGTTAGCAGCCACAAACTGGAAACAACCTAACCATCTATCAACAATAAACGCAGTAGAACACTAGAGAATACTCTGCACCAGACCACAGAACAAGGCATATCAAACCCACAGAATATGAAGAATGATCACATTTTTCTCAATAAATGAAACCTACATATGTAGAAATATTTCTAATTTTGCACACAAGCTATTAACTGACAGGGCATGATAAGTGAAACTGGGTGGGAAAGGAGTGGGAAAGGAGTACAGTAGATCAGAAAGGACCATTAGAATGGAATGAGACAGGTAAAATAACCTTTAACAAAGCAGAGGGAACTACTTCAAGAGTACCTGCAAGACCAATCGAGTGGTATGAGATAGAGAACATGGGTACACAGCATGCGTACAGGGGACTTGCGGGTCTTAGCTGATGGTTATGAACTAACGACTACACTGGGGAGCTCACCCCCTACTCCCCCACAATCATTCCAGCTCTACTGGAAGACGACCAGAATTTAAGATAAGACAATACTGTTACTCTTCTACGATGACTGGAAACAGAACTTTCATTGTCTGGGGCCAGGACGCTGAAGAGAAGGTCTAGAGTTAACACTAGGGATGTTCACTCTGGAGCTGCCTCTCAGGGGAACGTCAAAGTTGTTTACAAATAAAAAAAAAAAAAAAACTGCTTTGCGCATGATGACAGACTTGCTCTGAAAGACTTGTGAGTTATAGCTCAAACCAGTGGATTCCTATTAAAGACTTTTGCACAATATAATTCTTATGTTTGAAGGTACCCAAAGATGGTCTGGGATGCTTGGGTAGTTGTCTAAGCCTGAGGAGTCAGATTATAGTCTCCAATCGGTGCTTTTAAGACCAAAAACTAATCCTAGTAGGGATTTTTGTCACAGTCCAGTTACAGAATAAAACATGCTACTAACAGTCCATCAGTTAACTGAATATTCATAGTAATGGCAACCACTTTACGTGTCTTAACAAGAATTTGATAAGTTTGGGAGTATTATCATCCCTTTTTCAAGGTAAGGAAACAGGCAGAGAAGGACACTTGCCCAAGGTCACAATGGAGAGTGGCTAGGATGTACATTCAAGGGGTCTGACTCTACTTATTATTTGACAAATATTCTGAGTACCTAATATGAATCAGGCATTACTTTTATGCATTTGGTGTATACCAACGATCAAAGCCACAACAAAAGACTAAAGTCATTGCCTTGTAGAGCTTACATTTTAGTGGGGAGCTTACTTTTTAGACGTATAATTAGGATTACGAAGTGACAAGGATCCAGTGAAGTTACAGTGTGGATGACTTACCTACTTCCAACTCAGATACTAAATATACTATAAATATCAAAATAACAGCCTTTGTAAAACAAAAACATGCAATTTTACTTGGTACCCCATCAAGATAAAAGGAAATTTAAACATTTAAACATTACATATAAATACATTATTTATATAATTATAAACAGCATTTGTTATATAATCATATATACTTATATATAATATAGAAATAATATTATTTCTATATTACACTAATGTTATATTGTACCTATATAAACATAACATTATGCTATACAGAGAATAGGATGTGACGGGCAAGGCCCTGGTTCAGGGTCATGACTATCTACTCTGCCAAGCCCAGGCTTGGCGAATGTGAACAAGGTGCAGCTGCAGGTCTCTTTTCCTATGTTTCAAAGTAAGTCAGGCTCTAAAATTCTTTAACAGGAAGACTCTGACTGTCTACAGTTCTATTCACAAATCAATTAAATATGCTTACTACACCCTTAATATTTGTGATGTGCTTTATACAGTCAACTATACAAAGCAAAGAGAAACCAGAAAATGCTAAAATTTAGCCACTTCAATATCCTCAAATTTAAGAGTTCCATTTAGATTTCTGGCACAATAGGAAAGGCCAGTCTTATTTCTGGGTAATATTGATGATAAGTCCCAGCAATTTATAGGCACTCTTCAAGTATATCAACACCATGATTTACTTCATGAAAAGGCTATAATTCAAGAAAACTTTAATACTAGCCAAAAAGTTAAAAAGTTAGGTGCTTAAAAGGACAAATGACTGATTCTCCAGTGAAGTAGCATTTGCTCTGGGAATAGGATTAACTACTAAAAGCAGGCAGAAAGGCCCTTAAAATGAATCTGTTACCTGGAGGTAATCCAACACATTCTTTCATTTTTAAGCCTCATAACTATAGTTTCAGCCTTGCCTCCCAACAATGTAGAATGTTATAAAAAATGTGAAATTCCACTTAAATGTTCTTGGAAGTGCAGTGAAATTGGAGGAGTAATGTGAAAGGCTAAGCGTGAACAATAAATTGTTACTATTGGTTTAAGAGTGACCAAAGGTGGTCATTTGCTGTATTAAGTCCTATCACAATCAGCAATGTAAATGATAAAAACCATTTATCCAAATAATTCCAAAGCTAACAGTTCTGTTTCCTTCCTTCATTTACCAAATTCTACTTGCTTCTAAGAACTGGAACGGAATGGTGAGCTTTTTCTTGATCCTGAGGCTTATAAGCTCATAATGGCAGAGACACAATTGTAAGCTTAAGATGTAGGCCAAGGAAATCACTACTGTTTGAAGACATCCTTGACTACACACAGCCTAAGATCTTAAGACTCTTCTCCTTAACATAAAAATAGGCAACAAATACTACTGCTATTACTGCTACTATTATTATTCTGGAACAAGGCAGAAAAAGATTCTAATGTGCATGTGAAAAAGTTAACAAGGAACAGTAGTCAAATTGTCTTTGAAAAGAGAAGAACCATGAGGGAGTTACTAGTCATATTCTCATTTAGAAAATTACAAACTGTCAACAGTTATAAGAGCATCTTGATGTTGTATAAACAGACAGATCATAGAAGAAAAAGAAACAAGAATTTTGTCCAGAGTAAGGTGGCACCCCAGTGAGGGAGAATATGAGCCTCTCAGAAACTGATAAAAGAACAATGGGGGAGATTGGATAAAGATGGTGGAATAGAAGGACTGGAGCTCAACTTCAGTCATAAAAACAATAAAATTACAACAAAATCCCGGGCAACCTTCAACCAAATGGACTGGAAACTTTCAAAAAGATATTCTACTTCAAAAGACAAAGAGGAGACCACATCGAGAGGTAGGAGGGGCGATTATGTGATATGAGCAACCTCATACCTCCTGGGTGGGAAGCCCCTCAGACTGGAAAGTAACTGTATCACAGAGACTCAGCTACAGGACTGAGAGTTCTGAGCCCCACGTCAAAACCCCCATGCCTGGGGATCAGGCACAGGGAGAAAGAGCCCCCGAAGCATCTGGCATTGAAGGTCAGCGGGCCTTGTGTGCACGAGCTCCACATGACTGGGGCAAACAGAGACCCCATTCTTGAAAGGCACACACAGACTTTCACGTGCACTGGGTCCCAGGGCAAAGAAAAGTCTCCATAGGAATCCAGGTGGAACCTGACTGCAGTTCTTGGAGGATCTCCTGGGAAAACAGGGGTGACTGTGCCTTGTTGTGGGGGAATGGCATTGGAGGCAATGCTCTTGGAAACATTCATCAGCCTGCATTTCTCTGGAGGTAGCCATTTTTGCGAAAATCTGGACCCTCCCATCAGTGCTGACAAGTCCCAGGCCAAATAATAATCTAGGTGGATTCTCAGCCCCACCCATCAGTAAACAGGTTGCCCAAAGACTCCTCAGGTACACAAGGAGCCTCTAACCCCACCCACAACAGGGATAGGAATCAACCCCACCCACTAGTGGGCAGGCACCAGTCCCTCCCACAAGAAGCCTACAGCAAGCCCCCCCATACCAATTTTAGCCAAAAGGGAGGCAAACACGAGAAGTAAGAGAGGCTACAAGTCCACTGTCTACAAAAGGTCACCACACCAAAAACCTAAAAAAATGAAAAGACATAAAACCATAACTCAGATAAGGGAAAAAGAAAACACCCCAGAAAATCAGCTCAGTCATGAGGAGATTATCAGCCTCCTGGAAAGAGACTTTAGACTACTGATGCTGAACATGATGCAAGGCACTGGAAATAAACTGGAGGCAAAGACTGATAATTTACAGGAAACACTGGGCAAAGAAATACAAGATGTAAAAATTAAGCAAGAAGACATGCAAAATACAATAACTGAAATAAAAAAATTCATTAGAAGCAGCAAACAGTAGAATACAGGAGGCAGAAGAACGCATCATCGAGGTGGAGTACAAATTACTGGAAATCACTAATGCAGAAGAGAAAAGAGATAAAAAATTGAAAGGAAATGGGCAGAGTCTCAGAGAATACTGGGATAATGTTAAACATCTGTATTATTGGGGTGACAGAGGGATAAGAGAGAAAGAAGGGGGTAGAGAAAATATTTGAAGCGATATTAGCCGAGAACTTTCCTAGCTTGGGAAAGGAACCACTCACTCAAATCCAGGAAGTGCAATGAGTACCATATAAAATAAACCCAAGGAGCAACACCCCAAGACAAATATTAATCAAAATGACCAAAATTAAAGACAGAGAGAAAATACTGAAAGCAGCTAGGGAAAAGAAACAAATGACATACAAGGGAACCCCAGTAAGAATATCAGCAGATTTTTTCAGCTGAAACTCTGCAGGCCAGAAGGGAGTGGCATGATATACTTAACGTGATGAAAGGGAAAAACTTCCAACCAAGATTACTTTTCCCAGCAAGGCTCTCATTCAGATTTGAAGAAGAGATCAAAACCTTTACAGATAAGGAAAAGCTAAGAGATTTCTGCAACACTAAACCAGCTTCACAACAAATCCTAAAGGAACTTCTCTAGGCAGAAAAGAAAAGGCCACAACCAGAAGCAAAAACACCACAAATGACAAGGCTCACGAGTAAAGGCATATATACAGTAAAGATACTAAATCCTCCATGCACAATTATGCTACCAAAATCAGAAATCATGAGAAAAGAGCACAAATGCAGGTCACTGGAGAAGCATGTTCAATTAAGAAACCAACAACTTAAAATACTCTCATTTATATACAGACTCGTATATCAAAACTTCAGGGTAACTGCAAAACAAAAATCTACAATAGATGCACAAACAAATAAAAATCAACTCAAATACAACATTAAAGATAGTCATCTTCTGAGAGGAGACAACAAGAGAATTAAGGTAAGAAAAAAGAGAAACAAAAACCCAAAAGCGTTAATACAATGGCAATAAGAACATATATATCAATAATTACCTTAAATGTTAATGGACTGAATGCCCAAACCAAAAGACATAGACTAGCCGAATGGATACAAAAACAAGACCCATATATATGCTGTCTTCAAGAGACCCACTTCACTTCTAGAGACACATACAAATTGAAACTGAGAGGATGGAAGAAAATATTCCATGCAAACGGGCATCAAAAGAAAGCCGGAGTGGCAATACTCCTATCAGACAAAATAGACTTTAAAATGAAGAACATTTTAAGAGACAAGGAAGGGCACCACATAAAGATCAAAGGATCAATCCAAGAAGAAGATATAACAATTTTAAATATCTACACAATTTTAAATATCATAGGATCACCGCAATATATAAGGCAACTGCTAACAACCTTAAAAGGAGAAATCAGCAATAACACAATCATAGTGGGGGACTTTAACATCCCACTTACAGCAACGGACAGGTCATCCAGACAGAAAATCAATAAGGAAACACAGGCCCTGAATGAAGCATTAGATTAGATGGACTTCACAGATATTTATAGGACATTCCATCCAAAAGCAACAGAATACACATTCCCCTCAACTGTGCATGGAACATTCTCTAAGATTGATCACATCCTGGGCTACAAATCAAGCCTCAGAAAGAAAAATTGAAACCATTTCAAGCATCTTCTCTGACCACAATGCTATATGACTGGAAATCAACAACAAGAAAAAAATGGCCAAAAATACAAACACATGGACACTAAACATATGCTACTAAACAACCAATGGATCACTGAAGAAATCAAAGAAGAAATTAAAAAATACCTAGAAGCAAATGACAACAAAGACACGAGACTCCAAAACCTCTGGGATGCAGCAAAAGCAGTTCTAAGAGGAAAGTTTACAGCAATACAAGCCTACCTCAGGAAACAAGAAAAAGCACAAATAAACAACCTAACTTTACATCTAAAGCAGATAGAGAGGGAAGAACTGACACCTAAAGTTAGTAGAAGAAAAGAAATCATAAAGATCAGAGCAGAAATCAATGAAATAGAAACGAAGAAAACCATAGAAAAGATCAATGAAACTAAAAGCTGGTTCTTTGAAAAGATCAACAAAATTGATAAACCTTTAGCCAGACTAATCAAGAAAACAGAGACAGGACACAAATCAATAAAATTAGAAATGAAAAAGGAGAAGGAACAACAGACATCACAGAAATACAAAGGATCATAAGAGACTACTATATGCAACTATATGGCAAAAAAATGGACAACCTAGAAGAAATGGACAAATTCTTAGAAAAGTACAATCTCCCAAGACTAAACCAAGATGAAATAGAAAATATGAATAGACCAATCACAAGTTCTGAAATTGAAACCATGATTCAGAAATTTCCAACAAACAAAAGTCCAGGACCAGACGGTTTCACAGGTGAATACTAACAAACATATAGAGAAGAGCTAATGCCTATCCTTCTGAAACTCCCCCAAAAAACTGTAGAGGAAGGGACACTCCTAAGCTCATTCTATGAGGCAACCATCACACCGATACCAAAACCAGACAAAGATACCACAAAAAAAGAAAATTACAGGCCAATCCCACTGATGAACATAGATGCAAAAATTCTCAACAAAATACTAGCCAACCAAATCCAACAATACATTAAAAGGACTGTACATCATGATCAAGAGGGATTTATCCCAGGGATGCAAGGATTCTTCAATATCCGCAAATCAAACAGTGTGATACACCACGTTAACAAACTGAAGAATAAAAACCATATGATCCTCTCCATAGGTGCAGAAAAAGCCTTTGACAAAATCCAACACCCAATTCTGATATAAACCCTTCAGAAAGTGGGCATAGGGGGACCCTACCTCAACATAATCAAGGCCATCTATGACAAACCCAGAGCTCACATCATTCTCAATGGTGAAAAGCTGAAAGAATTCCCACTGAGATCAGGAACAAGACAGGGATGTCCACTCTCGCCACTACTATTCAACATAGTTCTGAAAGTCCTAGCCACAGCAATCAGAGAAGAAAAGGAAATAAAACGAATCCAAATTGGAAAGGAAGAAGTAAAACTATCACTTTTTGCAGATGACATGATACTATACCTAGAGAATCCTAAAGACTCTACCAGAAAACTGTTAGAGCTCATCAATGAATTTGGCAAAGCTGCAGGACACAAAATTAATACACAGAAATCAACTGCATTTCTATATACTAACAATGAAAGAGCTGAAAGAGAAATTAGGGAAACAATTCCGTTTACCATCGCCTCAAAAAGAATCAAATACTTAGGAATAACCCTGCCTAAAGAGACAAAAGACCTGTACTCCGAAAATTATAAGGCGTTGATGAAAGAAATCACGGATGACTTGAACAGATGGAAAGACATACCATGCTCCTGGATAAGGAGAGTCAATATTATCAAAATGACTATACTACCCAGGGCAATCTACACATTCAATGCAATCCCTATCAAATTACCAAGGACCTTTTTCACAGAACTAGAACAAAATAGTTTAAAGTTTGTCTGGAAACACAAAAAACCCAGAATAGCCAAAGACATCCTGAAAAAGAAAAATGGAGCTGGAGGAATCAGGCTCCCTGACTTCAGACTCTACTACAAAGCTATAGTCAGCAAAACCGTATGCTACTGGCACAAAGACAGAAATATAGATCAGTGGAACAGGATAGAAAGCTCAGAATTAAATCCATGCATCTACAGTCAACTAATCTATGACAAAGGAGGCAAGAATATACATTGGACAAAAGACAGCCTCTTCAATAAGTGGTGCTGGGAAAACTGGACAGCTACATGTTATAAAATGAAACTAGAACACTTCCTAACACCATGCACAAAAATAAAGTCAAAATGGATTCAAGATCTAGATATAAGACCAGATATTAGAAAACTCTTAGAGGAAAACATAGGCCAAACACTCTCTGACATAAATGATAGCAACATCTTTTCAGATCCATGTGTCAGAGTAAGGACAGTAAAAAGAGAAATAAACAAATGGGACTTAATTAAACTTCAAAGTTTCTGCACAGGTAAGGAAACCCTCAACAAAACGAAAAGACAACCCACAGAATGGGAGAAAATATTTGCAAATGAATCAACTGACAAGGGATTCATCTCCAAAATTTACAAACACCTTCTACAGCTCAATACCAAAGAAACAAACAACCCCATCCAAAAATGAGCAGAGGATCTAGGCAGACAGTTCTCCAAAGAAGACATGCAGATGGCAAATAAACACATGAAAAGATGTTCAACATCGCTCCTCATTAGAGAAATGCAAATCAAAACCACTATGAGGTACCACCTTACACCGGCCAGAATGGCCATCATCAAAAAGTCTACAAAGAATAAGTGCTGGAGAGGGTGTGGAGAAAAAGGAA
>PVHT021183699.1:61243806-61293495 GCA_004024745.2 Catagonus wagneri
AGGAACCCTATTACACTTTGGTGGGAATGCAAATTCATGCAGCCACTGTGGAAAACAGTATGGAGATTCCTCAGAAAACTAAAAGTAGAATTACCATTTGACCTAGCAATCCCACTCCTGGGTATCTATCCAGAGGAAACCATGACTCGAAAAGACACATGTACTCCAGTGTTCACTGCAGCACTCTATGCAATAGCCAGGACATGGAAACAACCTAAATGCCCATCGACATAGGAGTGGATAGGGAAGATATGGTACATACACACAATGGAATATTACTCAACCATTAAAAGGAACGAAATAACAACATTTATAGCAACATGCATGGACCTAGAAATTATCATGCGAAGTGAAACCAGTCAGACAATTAGACAGCAACACCCAATGCTACCACTTACATGCGGAAAGTGAAAAGACACAATGAACTTCTTCGCAGAACAGAGAATGACTCACAGACTTTGGAAAACCTTGGTTTTTCAAATAAGACAATCTGGGGGGTGGGAGAATGCACTGTGGGTTTGGGACATAAAATCTACCAAATTGACTTGTGATGATCTTTGTACACCTATAAGTGAAATAAAATTCATTAAGGTAAAAAAAAATTAAATAGAAAAAACAAAAAGAACAATGGGGAGCTACCTGGGAAAAAGCGGCAATGAATTCATAACAGGATAAACCACACATAGGCCAATGCTCAAATTCTGATATTAAAAACAATGAAATCAAAAGTAAATGATTACATTTTCCACTCTTATTAAAGAATTCCTTTGCACAGAGAAGTATTTCTAGCTATGATCCAGAATACAGAAGTATTTTTTAAAAAATGCTTTTGTTATGATGGCACACCAGAAACAACGTTAAAAGAGAAAAAAATGACCAACTAAAGAAAATCTCTGGAACTTATTAATTCCAAACAGAGGGATAAGCTTCCTAATGTGTAAAGAAATCTGAGCAATCAATGAAAGGCAAGGAATATGAGGACAATTCCTCCTAAAGGAAATAGGAATTTTTCTTAAACACAAAATGTCACACCTCATTTACACTCAGAGAAATTCCAATTAAACCTCCAACAAGACACTGTAAATTCATTTATCAGACCAGCAAACATTAAGCCAGATACTACATTGTGTGGAAAGCCTTGGAGAAACACTGATAATCAGAGTACAAACGGGAACAACTTCCTTAGGGAGATACTTTGAAAATACATATCAACGTTACAAATGCAGCTGCCCTGACATCCAATAATCCCACAACTCAAAATCAGCCACAAAATCTACCTGTGTTAAAGGTCATCTGTACACAACACTCTGAGAAGGTCTGCCACCCAGAGTGGACTGGTGATATTAGTTACAGTGAATCCATACGAGACAGCACTGTGCAGCTTTAAAAAGAAGGTAGGAGTGTCCCAAAAACAAATACAGAAAGCTCTCCTACACTCTTAAGAGAGAATAAGGTGCAGGACAGTCTGTATCCTTTTAAGTAAGAAAAAGGAGAGAAAAAAGAATGTTTATTTTCATAAAGCAACTCTGGAGGAAGACTTAGAAAATAACCTGTGAACCCGCACTTGAGGGCCCTGCCCCTGAATCAGTGTTCACTTCCTTCCGGCTCTGCACGAGACGCAGGAGTGACCAGGCTGATCAATTTAGCAAAGAGGAGAAAGAGGAGCGTCCATCACTTTCTTAATATGTTCCCACATATGCCTTTTTACATTTCATACTCAACTCTTTTCTGATGACTGGAAAAGGGCTTTATAAATGAACAAGTAGTCAGTCTGGGCAAACAGAGAGTACTTAGAAACATTTATGCTCTACTTCAAGTAGGTTAAAGAGCAATTTCCTCACTTTGAGAGAACTGCACTACAGTAAACCCAGTGAAGAGAGAAAGGTATTGAGATAGGCAAGGAAATAAGTAAACATTAGTTTCAAAGACTGGATTTAAGAATAAAGGTTTCCAGATAGAAGTGGGTTTTAGAAAAGTTTGCTGATTGTACTGGCCTAACTCCTTAATCATTAGGGACATCTCTAACATTCCCATCAGAATGGAAGACAACAGAAGCCTAAATAATTTTGTCATCTGGATTGTCTAGTTTTCAGTGGCAAATGTTAAGAGTAGTGTGTGCACACAGTTTCAAGGTTAACTGAATAATGTCAGAAAGACTGAGAGCCATTCTGCACTGTGCGGGGGCAGGGGGAGCGGGATGCTGGAAGGCAGGGCAGATAGCACTGGTGGGAGCTTTAGACCCTTTAAGTGATTTTTCTGGTGGACGCTGTGTGGCAACAAGGTCAGTGTGAATCAACTGAGCATCTCCCAATTCTCCCACGTTAACCACTTCTCAGACGTGGAGACGCAAGATGCACTGCATCAGCCCGTGGTGGGAAAACGTGTCAGATATGAATCAGTTCTAAAGACAGGGCTGACCTGACCCCAGATGTGACTGAAGATAAGCACCATGACAGCAGTGAGTGTCCAGCGAGAGGTGCAACAGGACAACCCACTGAGAAGGGCCAGGGTATGGGGAGCTCCCACCAGTGCTATCTGCCCTCCCTTCCAGCACCCCCTCCCCACACAGTGCAGAATGGCTCTCAGTGGTGTCTGAAGCAGAACAGACTCTGCAGGGCATCTGGAGTCCAAAATAGATCAGCAAGCAATATGTCTTGGCCTAGTGACCTAGATCCAAATTTCAGAACCTAAGAAACTCTATTTAAGGTTTATGCAAGAAAACCGTTTGAACAACCTGAAAAACACATGGAATGAAGGCATCTGTATCTTCTTTAATAACTCTCATTCCTCAGCACCTTTTATGACTCTCCCATTGCTTCTGTTGAGCTCTTGGCAATTCTGAATAGGAAAAGAACTGAGGATTAATGTTTGGGAGCCCAGAATTACTGGAGAAACAAGACAACAGGGAAAGGTTAGATGTTCTGGTTCCAAATAAACATGGCTTTCCTTGCTCTTGCTGAGCCAGTGACAACCCAGCTGCAGAAGCCTAATTTTGAATTCAGCGTGAACAAGGTAAGGTGCTTTAACCACATAATAGGAAGAATTTAATCAGTAATTCACACAAAAATTAAATTTAAAAAGTTTTATTAGCTTAACCAAAGTTCAGGTTTAGGATGACAAGATCCTACAGAGAGAAGACAGAACTAGTTGTCCAGATCACCCAAGGAAGGAATTAACTCCAATCATTCTCACTCGGTGCTTAGAACTGTGCAAAGAGTTAACTTAGGATTTTTAAATGGTTAAGAATTTTTAACAAAAAATCTTGGCGTGGAAGAACTATTGTGTAAATCAAAATACTTAGTACCTCCTGGAAAAGTATCCAGTGACTGAAATACATAGCTATCTAAGTGCTGAGAGACTAGGCAGGCAGCACTCTGATGTAGTTACACAGTCACAGAACAGCTCAGGACCACCCAGTATCACACTCACTAGTACACCCTAGACAACCCAACACATTTAGAAACCATTTCATGCAGCCATGTACCAACAGAGCTTCCATATACTTATTGTGACAGTTACACTGAAGATGACTATGACAGCAAAATCTTCCACTGTTCTACTGTTAAACAAGAGTAAAAGTATGTTTAAAGTGTCTGTACCACGTTTGAAAACAGAAGTACTACAGAGCTATACAAAGGTTCCTGTAAACTTAAGGCAGTATCAATATTATTAAATTTTCAAAAATTTTAGTTTTATGCTTGGGAAACAAAGCAGTCTAACTGAACTTCTTCATCAGATCCTCTTTAGGAACACTAATTAAACCATGCTCGATCACACCACAGACGGGTCACTTGAAACACAAAATAAGACCAAGATGCCTACAGAAACCCAGTTACAGCCCCGATGCCTATCAACTACCCATCCTGCACAAAGCTCTCCCTGAAAACTGTATCTTTACTGTAAGACCATTTAAAAGGGGTGGCACAGTGACTACTGTATGAGACACTATTATGAATAACATCAATTATTTATATCAAGTTAGGATCCTACGCTATTTTACACCAAAATTAAAACCTTCACTACTCTATTTTTTGACAAAGAGTAAGGGATGATTTGCCCAGAATTTTTCAGGTTACTATAGAAAGTGTCTCTCCATATTTTAAAAAGATAAGTCTCAAACAGCCAATTTATTCTACATTTACAAACTAGTAAATTTTTTCCTCTTGGTAGAAGTCATAAATATTCACTATTTAATACTCAAAACTGATCTATCCCACAAGTGAGTACATACAACCTTCATGAATATTTTTCCTAAAAGAAAGAATCATCTAGCTGAAAGGATATACACATAAATTAATGCCCTAGCAATACTTTTAAAAAGGACTTAGTCTCAAGCCAATTTTTGTGATGTTGATAGTACAGAAAGACAGCAAAAAAGCTCTTTTGGAAGTCCTGAAGAAGCAGAATGTACTCTACTGCTATTATATGCTCCCCAAACTCTTCAAGGGAATGTGTTTATGACGCAGGAGGCATAGCTTAGGAAGAGATTCCTGTAGAATTTAAGACAAGTTATTAATGAATACATAACTTATAGACATAACAGCTGGAACATCTTAACAGCATTGTTAACATTTTACTAATTTTGCAAACTGCTCTACATAAACAGCTGCCCATGAAATTTTCAGAAGCCCTAAGATCAAATGCAGCTACAGCACTGCCCAGAAGGTGTCTGGGAATGAATCATGAGTGCTGTTTGTGTTTCTTTCTTAAAACATGAAAAAAAGCAACCTGTCTTCATTTTTGAAGATGCATAAAAAATTAGTTTCTCACCTTCTGGTATTTCTGCCACCATTTATA
Organism: Catagonus wagneri; assembly: GCA_004024745.2. Classification (NCBI taxonomy): domain Eukaryota; kingdom Metazoa; phylum Chordata; class Mammalia; order Artiodactyla; family Tayassuidae; genus Catagonus; species Catagonus wagneri. Next base: position 61,248,604 of record PVHT021183699.1, read on the forward strand.
TGAACACTGGTCTTCCCATGAGACAGGTTTTGAAGGAAATATCTGGCACTTATTGAGGGATTCTAATTGAACTGCAGACATGGTTGAAGGCAACACACATTCAGGAAGAATTTGCACTTTAGCTTGCTGGATTCTAAAATAAAGAGAACCAGGCATGATGTTCATTTTTAAGATAAACTAACTCCAACTATTAAGTCTCTTAGCATTACCAGTAATTTCAAATATTAAGGTTTTCAAAGTTTTATTTTTTAAACATATTCAGCAAATGCTGATAATAAGGATACAGGAAATTTTCAGAAAATACTATAATCCATAAATCACACCAAAGTTAAAGCCAAAGATAACCTAAGATTTTTTATCTCACTGTGGAATGGAAAGGGAGGTTTTTACATTTCAGATAAATATAGAGTCTATAAATAAAACAAAGTTAAAAAAATCAATATACCAACTCCTACTGCGGATCTTGATACTTCTAAATTAATTTCTCATACATTCTTAGACACTCCACCCCTTGTCTCACCCTACATCTCTTTATGCTGACTGATTCTCACATCTACTCCTTCTCATAAATCACCTCACCTGAGAGGTAGGTAAAGAAAGAGAGAAACTCCAGAACCCACTGACATGGCTAAGTTTAGATAAAACTAGAGAATTGTAGGTAGCCTTATTTCTGTGTGCATTCCTATTCTCATTCTAAATATTTACCTGAAAATGCAAAGAATCAAAATATTCATATTAACTTTTTTTTAATTAAAATTTGTTTAAACGCTCATGACAGTAAAGTCATCATTCTAGAATGCTACTTGAGGATATCATAATTGCAATGTCTTTTCACGAATTAACGCCAAGAGGATGGTTGTATCCAAGAGCCATTGACTTAAGAGGCACTGAGTCTCCTAGTATAGCTTTTCACATGCAGAAGGTATCAGCACATCCAAATGCTGGAACAAAACATGTCAGAATGACAAAGTGAAATACATTACAAGCCTCTGCTTCATTATTAATCAGGCTTAGCAATTCTAAAGTGGTCTTTCGTTGTAACCACTGTCTCAACCCACAAAAAATTATGACATTTTGATACTTCTGCTGACCTATTAAAACAGCTACACATGTCAGAAAATATGCAGGTTTAATTTAATAACAGACTCACTCCACTAATTTGAATTTCTTCCTGCAAGCTCAAATTCATGTCTATGTGACTTTGGAAAATGGTAAAATAAATTTGGCTATTTTTGAAGTAAGTCCAAATGTTCTTACATTATTAGAGTTCATTAAAAACAAAACTAACTGAATTAAGAATTGTGTTTTACCCACTGAGTACATTTTATTTTGTTATGAAAAAACACGAACGCTACTAAAAAAACCAGCTTAGTGATCGGTCTGTACACAGGCTGTCTGAGATGCCTCACAGGGTAAAGCCCTGTTCTCTGTTCCTTCTGTGAAGCCTGCCAGGGTCTACTGCACACATGCTGGTTCTTCTCTGAGCAGCCGAGTTTTGGTTTTAACATAAGCTAGATTTATTTCCTCCCGACCTATTTACAGCAGTTGTTTTGTTGACTACAGTGACATAATTCAGAAAATAATATAGCAACCAATAAAATATGAGTACAAAATTAAAACTGCTTCATGAATAGGAGAATGAACCCCTAAAAATGTTTTCAAACTAGGTTCAGACAATTCTGATAGCAGGAAAAACAATGCACAAATCTGGAAGAATTCTGTAGCTCAAACTGCTTTGTGAGTATCCTCAGAATCTCTCTTTAAAGAAAAACTACAGGTATAAACTGCAGATGGATGATTCATAATGAAAATGGTTTATGCAGGAAAGACAAATGCCATTCCCTAATCTGAAGACTCAATTCCAAGACCGTATCCTTTCCATCAAATGTAATATGAACATTTATACATTTTAATTTAAAATAAAATGTTTAAGATACAAATGTATACATTTTTATGATTTCCAGTTTTAATTAACTTTTTTGACGAACAATTATTTGTCTTAATTATGACAGGTAAAAGGACTTCTTTTGTAACTTCAAATAGAGTAGTAATCTCCTCTTCCTTTCTACATGCTAAGAAATACTCAGGATTTTGCTTTTTTTTTGCTTTTTAGGGCTGAACCTGCAGCATATGGAAGTTCCTAGGCTAGGGGTTGAATCGGAGCTACAGCTGCCAGTCATAGCAATGGCGGATTTGAGCCATGTCTGCGACCGATACCACAGCTCACAGAAATGCTGGATCCCGAACCACTGAGTGAGGCCGGGGATCGAATCAGCATCCTCATGGATACTAGTCAGATTTGTCTCTGCTGAACCACAATAGGAACTCCCAAGACTCAGGAATTTCTGAAGAATGATTCAATGATACACTTCTACTTTTTTAATTAATTTTCAAAAAAACTTTCCATGTGTTCAGAAGATGACAAAGACTCAACTTGGATAAGATTAGAAGATAGAAGTCTACTTTTCATACACAAAGTGTCATTTAGGAAAAGACAAATGGCTATGACCTGGTACTACATTACCAGAGAAAAGGAAACTGGCCTGAGTTGCAAATGTGTGATGGAGGAATTCTGGGAGGATACTGGGTTTAGTGAGAAGACTACTGGTTTGGAAGGTGTGGACTTAGAACCAACCAGCTGCTGCTTCCTAGTTGCACGACTAGAAACAAATTACCTCTCCAGTACTGAGTTTCCTTATTTGAAAAAAGAGGGGCTTACACTAGATTATCTTCATAGTTTCTTCCATTTCACCATTTTCACTGAAGGTAGTTATTGGACCAGCAAGGCAGTGCAGCCAGAGAAATCTCACTCCATGTAGGTCTTCTAATTATAATATGCTCACTTTTGAGAGAAGCCACGGTAGGGCTAAGGACTACTAGAGAGAGGGTGCCCTTTCCGAATCTCTTCCAAACCCATCAGGTGGACGCTAATCTCAACTAAAGTCAAATGTGTATCACTTGACTTGTTTTCACACTTAAGGGTCTACTGCCATCTTGTGTTCAAACTAGTGCTCCGTAATCAAAAGTCACTTTGGAGACAGTCTCAGAAATACACTTTTCCCCAAGTCAATTTGCCATTTTGTTTCTGGAATACAAAATTCACAAATATTCAAAATTTTCTAAGATGAAGATAGGAAGTACTTTAAAAATGGAACTGTTAGTAAAAATCCATGGCAACAAAACAGCTTGCAAACTGCCGCAATGCAGAGCCCTCAGAGGTATGTCTTTTCATTCATTCATTCATGTCACATTGACGGTACTTAGAACATAGAGCAGTCTCAGCCACTGTCCTGAGCAGGTCACCTCTTGAGGGGGACAGACACACAATTCTATGAGGACAGTACATTGGGTTCAATGCTGTGACAGTTTGTGCAGTGAATATTCTGTAGGAGTCATAGGAGAGAAGCACTGAAAACCCCTGAGGGCTTTGGCACCTGGTCCCTCATTCTTCTATGCTCTCTCTAGCCCCAAAGGATGGCTGAGCTATTGGTATTTTCAGAGATCAGCACTGTTTATGAATGCTCATTATGTGAATAAAACAAAAAGTCAGTGCCCTCATGCAGCTCACATTCTTTTCTAAATCTTAAAAAAACCCTCGGAATGGCCATGTGTTCAGAAGATGTTACCTATGCAACATGGAGATCTGACAAGATTTTCAACTTTGGCTACAGATGAGCCACCAATTCCCTTGGGCTGGGGGGACCCAAGAATCTGGATCGTTCTAAGAGTTCACTGCTGATTCTTATGTACTACAGCTGAGAACTACTCCCATAAGGTAACATGCAGTGTTCAGGACAAATGCTCTGTGGTTTGGGATTTCTGTTGTGGTTGTTTTTAAAAGATAAAGTAAAGGCGAACTGGATTTTCTAAATGATGCAGCCCTTAAACTTGTGAAAAAGGCCCTGACCATGTAATCCATGCCAAAAATGGTAAATGCTAACAGAGAACACTCAGAGAATTTCTAAACTGTGTGAGGGACAGAGACAATGCTCAATTACAGATCGCTTACTGTGTACCTAACACATTTATGGGTGATGTAACACTCACACTGGAGAAGGGCACTCAGTGTAAATGGCCTCACAGCTCAGGTGGGGTGGGCAGCACTGGAACTCTCCACGCACAGGAGGGCCACGCAGCTTACCAGACTCTGCCTCCCACCCCTTTTCAGTTTGAAGAGAGGTCTTTAATCCCAAAGAATCTTTGCCCCCAATGCCACTGCCTGCTGGGTTTACACTACTGTCCTCAAACCTGGAGGGACAGTAGCATCACCTGGAAATCATCAAAAATTATCTCTAGGGATGGGAGGGAAGGTTGGAACTCAAGCATTTAAGTTATCAAATGTGAAGGGTCGGCAGAACAGAAAAAAAAATAGAAGATAACCATTTCACTTTATGGTGTTTGAGGAGATTTAAGACAATAGTGTTTCTTACCCGTCTGACTGTGTCCTGATTTCAAGGACTTTGAATCTTTGTCTTCCTATTGCTTTCACTTTCACAATTTCAATTCCAAAATCCTGTTCTTCTCGATAAGCGTATATCTCTGCCGTTGTTCCAAACTGTGCTTCCCTTTCCTGTACATTACTTACAAGGTAAATTTTAAAAGGAAACGGTTTTGAACATTTACTTTTTAAAGATGAGAAGCTGATGAAAGCAATACACACAGGAAAGCAATTTATAGCAACTGGCTCTCACTGCAAAGCTATTTCATTGTATTTATTTTAAAATCATACAGGGAACTGAGCTATACAGAGAGGCTTCAAGAAATACAATTAGAACACATCAGTCAAATAACAGATTTCTAATCAATGAGTGAGGACTGATAGGGGTTTGAACTCTCATTTCCCAAACCAATGTCTAGTTTTTATTCAGCCGACCATCATCTATGCCATTTTGCAGCAGTGTGGTATAGGGCTTGTTAACTTCCTGTACTGATTTGCTGACTTGAAATTCAGGTTCAATTTACCACTAGTCTGTAAGAGGACAACTTAAGAATGTCGAGATAGAGAAATAACTAGTCACTCCTCTGTAAAAGTAATCCTTTACATTACAACGTAAAAGCCCTCTTTCTCTTTAAATAAGGACTGTTCTTTAAAATAAAATTCTAGAAATGTTTTTCATTAAATATTAGTGATCTTAAAACTTTCAAATACCAGAAAGTTCAAGTGCGGGTGAAGTAAAAGCCTGATTTAGATGGCAATGTCTGTAACAAAATATTCCAACTTGCACTTTCGAACTTTCCATCTAGGTGTTTTACTTCACATCCTTATCCCATCTCCTATGCGTGCAAAACAGTAGTCACTTTTGGCTCTAACACTGACCTCTGCTGGGACTACAAGAGAAAGAGTGTCCCAAGTCAGTTCACTCTAAGGTTTTACCTGTACGCAAGAACTGCAAAGGTTCTATCCTTCTGAATTAAATTCCGCACCATACTGACTTCTTGGGGACTGAAGAGCTGAAGAGGCAGGGTCTGCCCAGGAATCAGGATCATCATCACCTGTGGCAGGACTGGAATCACCTGACAGCTGTCATCATCGTGCAGAGTCCTGCCGTGAAATTCCTCCATGTCAGAGCCCAGATACTACAGGACACACACAGGTACAGTGTCAGCAGATATGGAACAAATACACAGGCTAAACTGACTGAAGAGCAAACTAGCATAAAGAAACACAAAGGGTACAAATATCTCAATAATAAACTTGGTCTATCACTCAGCCATGTGAAAAATCTATTTTCAACTCTCAGAAGTAGAATTTCTAATTTTTGGTGAAGATTTTTCACAAAGAAATTCAAAAGCATTTTTTAAAGTTCAAAATATTTGATTTTAACTAAGCTAAATACCTCTATGCCCAAAGAGCATAAACGGTTAGTACAACATGTTAGTACGTTAAGTAACACCTTGGCATCCAGGAGTGCAGAGAATAAGTACTTTAGTAGCTCCATTACTAGTAAAGACATAAGGAGGGCAGCAGTGACGGACACAGTATCAAACTGGTCATAGCCACAGACAGTGTCAAACTACTTAAAAATTACAGCCAAGACTGTTTTTCTATTGGCAAAAAGCCCACATCCTCACCCACAATTTCTACTGTAATATCCAGTAATGCTGATAGCAGTCATTGGTTTTCATGAACTTTTACCTACAGTTAAATGTACGTATGTATCTACCTAGATCTGGTAGGAAACAACATACTGTATGTGATGTGGGCAGACTGGTGTCAAAATTGATGATGTTTGGTTTCTTGGGTTCTTTGCTATCCTGGTCTTCGACTTCCATTTCAATCTCATCTTCTTCCTCATCCTCTGCTGTAAAAGTAGAATATTATAAGAAAAAAACAAAACAAAGCAGAGGCATGCAAATGTCAAAGCTATGTTCCCTTTCAAATACTTAACTCCTTCTTGAGGATTCTGGGCCCTTGGGAAGAGAGATCTTGTAAATACCATACACATTTGAGAATCTTGACAGCGCTGGGAAGAGGCAGCCAGAGGGCTGGGGTCTGGGGTTAGGCTCTGCCACCAACTATTTTTTTTTTTTAATCAACCTTTAAAACCTTTAGAATATTTAAGATTTGCAGAAAAGTTACAAAGATAGTAGTACATCCATTTCTTCCATAGTTAATATATAAGTATAGTACATCTGACATAACTAAGGAATCAGCACTGGCACATTACCATCAGCTAAGCACATTTTATTCATATTTCCTTAGTTTTTACTTTTTTATATTAATGTTTTAATTGTTCTTTTACTGATTTCTTTCAAAATTTATTTTGAACGACTTCATAAAAAGCACTCCTTAAAATTCTGAATCAAGGTGGGGGGTGGCTTTCTTTAGCCACAACACTATGAAAAGTAGCAGTTAACATGAGCAAAAGGCTATGTAGAAGAAACATGTTTCAGTTATTAACCACTGTGACAAGTTTGCAGAAATCACCAGGCATCCATTTAGAACCTAGTTTTGACATTAATGTATCTTTTCCAAGTTACTAAAATGTATTCCACTGAGGTATTTTCCTGCTATCATCCTAATTAAGTCAGTGTGCCCTTTATCTAAGTTTTAAGTATGTTTCTTTAAGTTTAGAAATTGTGCTAAGCACTAATTTATTGTAGCATAAATCAAATGTAACTTATGATAAATCAATACTTAAGGAATTATACGTCTCAACACTATTCACTGTAGTACACAGCAGTCAGAATGTTCTTCAGTTAAGAAACTGTAAACTCCTAGTTTGGCGATTCATTACAGCATTGCAGATGACTCTAAGTCATCTCAGATCACTAATATAAACATCATACACATACACATATATACACACAACTCAAAACACTATAATATATATTGCAACATGAATTTGGAACTCTAAGCCATCTCAAATCACTCTAGTATAGATGTATAAAATATATATTGCAACACGTCAAGTAATATTTTTATATGAATAATTTAGATTGTTTGAATTGGTACAGAAATGAAATGCATACATTTCAGATAACTGTTGAATGACTAAATAAAAATTATTCCAGACTTTAATTTTATTAAATGTCAAATATCTGATACCAAATAGGATGTGTTGACTAGTTTTTACTTATACTCTTTTTCTGTTCCAGGATCCCATCCAGACACCACGTTACATCAAGTTGTCATGTCTCCTCTGGGCTGTGACAGTCTTGCAGACTGTCCTGGTTTGTGATGACCTTGAAAATTTCGAGCACAAATGGTCAGGCATTCTGGAGAATGGCTCTCCTTTAGGGCAGGAAGCCCAGAGGGGTGACATTCTAGAACGCTAGCAATGTGACTTGTAACTGCTAATGCTGACTGTGATAATCTAGCTCAAGTAGTGCTGTCAGGTTTTCTCTACTAGAAAGCTACTTTTTTCTCCTTTCCACATTGTACTCTTTAGAAGCAAATCACTAGGCACAACACACACCTGAGGGGTAAGGGACTGTGTTCCACCTCTTTGAAGGGGCACTACTTGCATACATTATTTGAAAGTCTTCTGCACGGGAGGTTTATCCCTTCTCCTTTGCTAGGAACTAATTCTGAAACTTTAGATAAGTCATCCCACCTGATTAAACCTTAGTTTCCTCATCTGAAAACTGACAGGCATAAACAAGACAACTGCTAAAGTTCATTCAAACATTTAAAGAGTTTCTAGAGAGGAAGAAAGGAAGAAGGGAGGCAGGCCCCTAATAAACTCCTAAGTAGACAAAATGTCTTTACAAAACATTTTCTTTTGAGCATATCATTATTTACATCAAATCACCTCCAGTTAGGTCCCTAACAAGAAAATACAAAAGTGTTTTTCAATATGGCAACCTTCTTGGACTTTCCACTAATTCTTATAAATTTCTTAGATATAAGACTTGTTAAAGAGACTAATATAATTATTTCAACTTAAATTCAAATGCTGAATTATTTAACACCTCAGATAAAACTTTCCTAAGAACAAAGAAATTTCAACAAGAGATCAAGAGATAACAAAGAAAACTCTGATGACAAAAATATTCTCAATCTACTTCATTGTATTTAAAACTTTGACAGCATAGCTTTCACTAGGCACTTTCATACTTTATTTCTCTATAATACAAAATTTAAAAGATCAACTTTGAGCTCAAAGGCCAGAATTCATAATTTCAAAATTGAGATTTTTAAATATTCTTGCTTCTAGTCTTTAAATAATTTCCTTATATAAAGTGGCCTTTCTCATATATATGGCAGAAACCCATTTTCCCCTACTCGACTGTTTCTGTATTGATGTTTCATTTGGCTGGGACAGCTTCTCTAAATCCTAAATGTTAAGCTACTTCCTTAGCACTTAATGGGGATTACTCTTCAAAACAACCTATACTACAGGGAGGTATGGACAATGCAATTTTTCTTTTTTTAAAAAACACATGATTTACAAAAGCACTATCAATATATTGACATCTCTCTGAGCCCTCTCACTCCCGATTTTTTCTGACAAAACATCGACTGTTGAGAGCTACCAGAGTGAAGTCTGATGACTCATCTCATGCAGGAGCACCATGTAGACACTAACAGAACATCAGCATCTTCCCTGACACATTGGATTTGGCACCGACAGAGATGGGCTCAGGTCTCTGAAAAAAAAGCTCAGCTCTTCAGTCAAATTCAATACTACTAGATTGCTTCAGGATGGACCACTGATCCTGATCCTGATTTATTGCTAATGAAAACAACCCTCCTCTATGGTGGGCAGGCCTTCGGTCTCTCATGCAATCCACGCCATTCCCACTGGGCAAAATAATCCTCCAAACATAGCTTCCCTTAGGTCTGAAGAACACAAATGTTTCTCTGCAACCCGTGGGGAAAAACTACCAATCCCCCTGGCAAGATACGCAAGCTTCCCAACACTCCAACCCAAACTACCTTCCAGGCCTTCTCTTCTGCAAGCCTAGCCTAAGTTATATGCTTTCGGATGTTTCCAGTTACCTCACAGGGCTTTTCCCTAACCCTCCCTCTCATGGACCTTTAACAGCCTTCACTTACCTAGCCTAAACCAATGGCCTTCTGCTAATTTATGTTTTCAGAAGCCTCATAGAGATGATAAACCTCCTCAAGTACTGGACTGTGCATCATGCCTCTTTTCATCTCTAGCACACCGAACACACTTCCTGGCACACTGTGAAGGTACTCAGCTAATAGTCTCAGTTTGACTGACAGACCTCTCGGGAAGTATCTCTTGTCTAGAGCATTCCATGCCATGACGGTACAATTATTCCATGCTTTTTTTTTTTTCCTGCCCAGTATTCAAACATAAGGCCACTGTCTAAACATTCCCAAAACATAAAGGAAAGAGAAAACTGAGTTCAACATCAACGACCCAAGTATCTCTAATTAAACATACCCTACCGTGTGTTTGGACTACACGCTGAAAAACAGACCAAATACTGTCTGAGCAGCGAAGTGGTTAAGAAACCCCGGCTACGCTGACTTACAGACTCGGATAAGAGTCCTGGCTGTGGAACTGTGTGACCTTGGGCAAGTCACTAAACTGATTTGCCAATCCATTTCTCACCAACCAAATCGGGCTGAGAAAAGTGATGCTGGAAGGATTCAACGGAGGAACACCTGCAGAGCGCTTACTGCTAAGCACTTAATACATGTCAGCTGTCACTCTTACCAAAGGGGAGAAGTCCAGGAAAAGTCTTGGCTGCCTGGCTGCTCCTGTCCGCCTCCTCACCCACTAAGTTTCAGACCACTTCATCCCAGCTAAGTTCTGGACACAGAAAGGATGGAGAGACAACCCCTTTCCCTGCCCCCCGAACTCTAATCCCACCTCCCCACCCCGGGGACCGAGCCGGGGGAGAAGCGCCGTGACTCTGTAGCTGGCCGGCGGCCCGAGGAGCGGCCGCTTCCCGGCGCGGTCCTGCCGGCTCCGGACTGCCCGCCCGCTGGCTTTCCCGGCCACGCTGCGCCGTCTGAGGCTCGGGCCTCGCTCCCTCCCTCAGCCCGGAACCGGCCCCAGGCGGTTACCGGGTAGTAGCGGCAGGTGATTGCCCATGTCGTGCGCAGCGTCCTGCGGATCCCCCTCGCCGGCCATGTCTGTTTACCCGCGGAGGAGCCTGGGACAGGGCGGCTCCCCGGACGCCGGGGGAGGGTCCGCGCCGCGCCGCCGCCACCGCGCTCCGGGCCACAGCGCCCTCTGGCGGCGCCCGCGGGGCAGGCAGCGCGCCGTCCGGCCTGGAAAGGCACTGCGGGCGGGAGGGCTGTCGCCCAGGGGACTGCGCGTGGTGATCACAGCCATCTGAGACTTGGTGCCCACGGCTCAGGGCACAGAGCCCTCGCCTGTCCCGACCCCTCGCACATTTCACACATGGGGAAACAGCCTCGGATTCTTCAGTCCCTCGCTCTTAGCGAAGGGGGCGGGGTGCAAAGAGAAAGCCGTTTTTTAGTGTTAGCTCCAGTTCTTAAACAAGCAAAATATATATGAAGACAGGAAAAATGCTCCAATTCTTCCTAGGGCTGTTGGGTCATAGCTGGTTTTCTTTTCAACAATCTTAAGTCGTTTCCACATATATCCCGAAATTAACAGGCATTAATCAGGAACAAATACTAGAAATGGTGGTGACACAAAAGGAAAAGGCCTATGATTGGCAAATGAAATTGTCAGAATATAGAATAGCATACTCATTATTACTGTAACTGAGCAAAAATAAGTCATTATATGACCCCCTCTCCCCCCCAAAAGGAACAAAAAAGACCACAGAATGCAAAAATAAACATAAATCTCTTAGATCTGTGGAGTTTGTGACCGGTAAGTTTTCTGTTATGGAGGATGGACAAAAGTTTTCTTAGTGTCTTTTTAGCAGCATCTCTTCAGCGAAGGAGGAAACTGAAACATCCTTAAATGAAATAAAATACCTAAACATATTTTATTTTTAAAGAGGAAGGGTGAGAAGCAGCAGCATTGCTCTGAAGAAAACAATAATGAATCTGATATTTTTTTAAAATGTTCCTTTAACTTTTCAGTGAGCAAATTTTTGGAAATTTGCTCACTGAAAAGTTAAAACATGAAAATCTCCTTGGAAGAGGGGCAGATGGATCCATTCTATGTCATTCTGACCTCCGTTCTCCCAAGCACTTTGTGGCCTTGCCTCAATTTGTCCATTCACAAAATGAGAATGGGCCAGTGTCCCAGGTTTGTCCTAATGAATAATGGCTGCAGTACCGATGACAGCATTGCCTTTGATTATAAGTAACAATTACAAGCTATCAGTTAATGACAATTGCATTGGCCATGAGACTGTGATGGGTTAGTGGAGTTAAGGTGATATCTCTAGACAGGTGAAGGATGATTCTGTGCCAGAATGAGAGAAAAGAAAATGTAGGATAGAAGGGTAGGACAAAGAGGGGATGACTGGGGTGTGTGTGGGGGTGGGGAGAGAAGGGTGACCGCAGGTACACACATGTACACATTATCAGTCTCATTATGGTTTATAGAAATGCAAAGAAGTGTGCTTACCTGCAGCAGAACTTTCTTTACATAGCAAACAATTGGCCCCTAAACAAGGAAGCTCTGACCTTCCCAGGTCCTCCCCAGAGGCGGCACCAGCACAGTGCCCTGTACTCTGATCAACGAAGAACCCTGTAGGCAAGAAACGACAGCTGTGAGCCTGGCAGGGCCAGCAGATGTGGCTGGAAAAGCACTGCTCCTCTTTCTTCTTTTGTGCTTGGCCCCAGGATCACTGATGCTACCATCTGTGGACCCTTCAGTCCCCATTCGCCTCCTTCTTCTTGCCTCCATTCACATGCGCCATCTGCTCCCGCCTTCATTTCATCCTTCCAGAGCCTACCCAGTCATCCATGGCTCTGTCTTTCAATAGGAGTAACAACAAATGATCATGGAACAAAAACATCTCAGCAAGCAGGCTTCTTGGATTAAGCCCTCGTTTTTAAAACCCCAAAGGAAAACCTGATCATTCACCATTTATTTTTAATTGGGTAATTTTATCCTGAAAGCAGGCATCATACTGAGTGGCTCATGTTTCTTCTTGCTTGTAGGAAATATGCTTATTGATAAGGAGCTCCACAAACCAGAGGAAAGGGAAACTTAAAATTTCCTAGACTTTTGTCTTAGAGTTCGAAATTTAACTTTAATAATATATAATTAAGGCTGATGTTAGGTGAGAGAAACTGTGAATCAAAAAATCCTCACTGCAATTTTAATGTCTGGCTTCTACACTGTATTAGTAGCAAGGGATACGCATACTGGGAAGAGACATTTTTGGCTGCCTTCTGGTTTCAGCATTAACTGTATATTTGTTGTTTAATGTGTTAAAGAATGCTACTACCTTGATCTAAGCAGTCAATTGTCTCCTGTCTGGATTACTGTGATAGCTTCAATAATGCCTCTTTGGCTTCCACCCTTGGCCGCTGAAGCTCATTCTCAACAAAGCAGCCAGACTGATTCCCTTAAAGCAAAAATCAGACCATGTGACCACCCTGCTGACCCTTCTTCATTCCCCATCTCACTGTAGCCACCTCCTCACAGGAGTCCATTGAGCCGTGTGATGCATGTGGCCCCCATGTCCTGCTCTGTCCCAGGCTCTCACTTCTCTCCCTCACCTCTGGCCTCTGGGTTACACAACAAAGTGGGGGGCACCACCGCCACCTCAGGGCCTTTGCACTGGCCATTCCCTTTGCCTCATGTAGATGCATGACTTGGTCCCTTACATTTTCCAGGTCTTTGATCAAATGCCCCTCCTTTGAGAGTTTTTCCCAGACTACCTGATATATCCAAACCACATCCCCAGTCTTATCACCCTCTATTTTCCTTCTGTGTTTTATTCTCTCTCAAAACATTGATCAACTTCTAAAACACTATAAGGCTTACTTCTAAAAATATCCTCGTAACTGGCACAACATTGTAAATCAGGTATACTTTAAGAAAAAAAAATTGAAAAAAAAATCCTCCTCACTCCAAGAGTATAAACTCATTGGGGTAGGTTAGAGTTCTGTGCCTCTTTTGTTTACTCCTGTGTCCCAAGGACCTGGCACTTAATAAGCACTCAAAAAATGGTTACTGAACAAAAAAAAAAGTGAATGAAGGAATGAATTTCACAGTTATGAGAAACACTGTTGATCGACCCAACAATTCCTCTCTTCTTCCTTGGTAAGAACTTTCATTTTGTTTGGGGCAATGCTGTGCCCAGCCACAAGGAGTCACATTTACTCTAAGCCTGTCAGAGCCCAGTCCCCCTCCCCATGATCCCTTGCAGCTATCAGTGGCCACACAACACAGTTCTGGCTAATGTAACATAGACAAAGTCTGCCTGCCAGCCATGGAGAACAGTGAGAAGGGAAAGAATTTCCTTCACAATTAAAGGAAAAGACTTTATTTCTACTCACTCCTGCAGGGATTAAGATCAAGCTCCATATGGGTTTTCTCAATAAAACCAGCCAAGCTAGTCCTGACAGCCAACGTAGTTTCTCTAGGGAATCATGGATTTCAGAAAAAGCAAAACTAGATTTACTTATAGATATATTTTGTTATCATTTTTTTTCCTTCTCTTTAACGGGCCATACCTGCCACATATGGAAATTCCCGGGCTAGGGGTCAAATCTGAGCTGCAGCTGCCAGCCTACACCACAGCCGCAGCAATGCCAGATTCAAGCCACGTCTGCGACTTACACCATAGCTCACAGAAAGCCAGATCCTTAACCCACTGAGCAAAGCCAGGGATTGAAACCACATCCTCACGGATACTAGTCAGGTTCTTAACCCACTGAGCCAGGATGGGAACTCCTTCTGTTATCACTTGTAAATTAAGGGTTTAATTCATTAATTTTAGAATTGCAAATTTTTTTCCTTTCTATTTTGGCTGTACCCACTGTCAAATGGAAGTTCCTGGGCCAGGGTAAGTTTTCTAATTCTTTACCTTTTATGCAAAAGCACGTTTAAGTAACAGATTTACTTTGTCCCAGGAGCCCTTTCCCAGTCTTCCATTGTGACAGTTTTCTCTATCACACTTAAGACAGAGGTCAAAAACTGGTGACCTTCAAACTAGAATTAAAAGGATGGGTTTGGTTTTTGTGGTGATTTGAGTTTTTGAATGAACTGACAACATTTAGAAAATGACGAGCACACACAGAAATACAGATTTCTTTTTAAAAATGGAAAGATTTGGTCATGTGTGGGAACAATTGTCTTGAGCTAAGTAGGCAGTCCCTGTTGGCCAGAGACCATACTGAACCAACCAGTGTGTTACCTGCTGGGATCCAGCTTGCCCTTTGTATTGGCAGCCTCTTGTATAAATATGCAAGGTGGCACCACAGGCTGACTTGCTCAGGATAGCTGGGGTATGTGTCTGGTATATCAGAGTCATTACTACCATGCACTGCCGCATTCCATTCTCCAAATGGTACCAGTTTGGACAGGAAATTATACAGCCCAAAGAGGTGCTTGGAGCACTGTGCTAGGTCTATGAAGTCTTAGACAACCAATATTCACACTTAGCCTCCTTTGACGATAAAGGGGGAATTAGGTTTCTTCAATGCTTTGTAGCCCTGTGATTTATTCATAAAGGGCATCATTTTCATGAAGTTTTTTTTTTTAATTTATTCTAGTTTTTCTGTTACTAACTTAAGAAAAAAATCTTTGGTGTTAAATTCCTGACAATTCTCATGTTCTGCTTTCCAGAAACCACAGTTTCCAAATCTCATCCAAATGGAGAATTCCCCCCCCCCTTTTTTTAATAGCTGCACCTGCAGCATATGGAAGTTCCCAGGTGAGTGGTTGACTCAGAGCTGCAGTTTGCAGCTTCAGGCCTATACCACAGCCACAGCAAAACCAGAGCCGAGCTGCATCTGCTACCTATACCTCATCCTGTGGCAATACTGGATCCTTAACCCACTGACTGAGGCCAGGGATCGAACCCACATCCTCATGGACACTGTGTCAGATTCTTAACCCACTGAGCAACAATGGGAACTCCCTGGAGAGTTCTTTTCAATTTTGGGAAATTAAAAGTAATAGTCTGTTTAGCAATGTGTCTCTTTTTTTACTCTACTTCTCACCTTTCAGTGCTGGGACTGGCATCCACTGTCATGGAATGTGCATTTCAGCATCTGTTATCCTGTAAATCCCAGAGTTACAAGGGGATGAAAGATGGATCCTGTCTGCTTTATTCAGACCTAGAGGGGATAGAGCAGGGAAACTTGCTCTGGGAACAGGCATGAAACCAGATGTACTAAGAATATTTCATAGCCCCTTCAAAATGTTGACAATTTTATTAACTATTCACTTTCATATGTCAAGAATATGGTGAATAGTTTGGGATTAAAAAAAATACCTTTGTATACATCTTTCACTGCTATGGTAATATTTTCAGATACACTAGAGCCTATTCCAATTCCCAAGCATGTTGGATGATTTGCAAAAATGATTATTTCTGGTGCTACTTAATGCTGCAATTTACTGAGCCTTCCTGCCATTCCATCCATCTCAGACTTGACAGGTAAAGTAGGGAAGATTTTGAAAGATAGTAAAACACTGGACAATTTATGGTTTCAAACTTGTGTATAGTTTTCATGACTCACCCAGGAGCACTTCCTGACGTCACATGCTGTTTCCACTGTGGTTGAGGAAGCAAAGGCATGAGAATATTTTGCAGGGAGACAGACACAAAGCAAGGAGTGCAGAGTCCCAGGTGCCAGTCATGGCCTTGTTTCCAACCTTGATCTTGGGTGGGTCATTTCAATATCTTCCTCCCCTTCCCACCTAGCCTTTTATTCTTGGCCTTGCATGTAAAGGTTAACCATGGCCAAGGCGTGTGAAATTTTGCAATCTGAACTGTCTCAATAGCTTAATGCAAGTGTATGTTTTGTCTATTCTGAGTATGGAGATTCTCTGAACTGGATCCCTGGTCCCTTCAGGCTCAGTCTCGTGGAGCCTTTTGGTTGGTACATACATCTATAATCACTGATTGTCAGGGCAGAGAAAACTTGAAGAAGTGAGTACTGTCTCTTAAATGTTTTTACCTGCCAGTGGCAAATTACACCTCTATACACATTCCACTGGCCGGAATGAATTATAAGGTCAAGGTCAAGCCTGACTTCAAAATACTATAATTTTGGTTGCATTAGCAATGTCCGGATGGAACAAAGTCAGAGGTTTTTCCTGTGTGTTTGTATGGCGGTATGAATGTGTATATGAATACAAGCTTATATATATATATATATATATATATATATATATATATATATATATATATACGCACACACACACACACAGACACACACACACACACATATGTTTCAGAAAACTATGCTAAAATGAAATTTACGTTGATGCATGAATAAATGAAAAATAACAGATGAAAGTAGAACTACTGAGATTGATGATTTTAGTGCTTATCCCCCTGCTACACTTAAGGGGGACCATGGTTTGACAATCCCTGGACAGATCTTAAATGTTTTGATGTGATGCAATGGCCAGGAACTGAGTAACTTTATAAGCTATTGCCTTAAAAGTAAGAGATTAGGAGTTCCCGTTGTGGCACAGGGGAAAGGAATCCAACTAGGAACCGTGAGGTTTTGGGTTTGATCCCTGGCCTCACTCAGTGGGTTAAGGATCCAGTGTTGCCCTGAGCTGTGGTGTGGGTTGCAGACGTGGCTCGGATCTGGCGTTGCTGTGTCTGTGGCATAGGCCAGCAGCTGTAGCTCCGATTGGACCCCTAACTTGGGAACCTCCATATACTGTGGGTGCAGCCCTAAAAAGCCAAAAAAAAAAAAAGAGAGAGAGAGAGAGAGAGACCAAAATGAAACTATTTAGGAAAAAGCAACAGACTCACAGACATAGAGGACAAACCTGTAGCTGCCAAGTGGGAGGAGTATGGGGAGGTATGGAGTGGGAGGTTGGGGCTGACAGATGTAAGCTATAGTACATGGAGGGAATAATTAACAAGATCCTATAATATAGTACACAGATTTTGTGTGTGTGTGTGTATGTGTGTGTATCTCTGAAGCACAATAGCAGGAATTAACACAACACTGTAAATCAATAATACTTCCATAAAAAAGGAGACCAGCACATAACCAAATGCAGACATGACCAGAATAATGTATCTCAACATCTGTACTATACAAGACAGTCAAGCAACCAATGAGGGAAATAAAAGAGAGACAGAGAAAACTGATCAAATTCTGGTCTGAATAAATACAACTCCAATAACACAAAGAGGATTTGGGTCCCCAAATTCCAGTAAATATATTCTTAGCTACCACTGATATTAGTTTACTATTCATATTAAGAAGGTGCAGAAAAATTTAGATCCTGGTATTAGGTGGGAAAGATATGTCATATGAAGTTATTAATGGATGTGTGAGTAATGTGGCTTTCAATTAAAGAAAAATAGAAAGATGGATAAAAGAGTCTAACAGTGTGATTGGCAGAGAAACTAACTGAAAAGCCACATATACAGAAAAAGGGTAAGATGATTTGTAAGCCAAAGCCAGAACTGGGAAGGGAACCTGGATGTGTTCAGAGACAAAAATCATTCTAAGAGATCAGACTCTGAATTATGAAGTTATTTTTCAATTCGGCTTAATGAGCACGTCCACTGTGTGTCTGTGATGTGTGTGGTGATTTTATAGGAACTGAGGAAACATGGACAGTGCAAGAAAAACACGCAAGAGTGCCTGTCCACAGAGAGTTTATGGCCCACTGTGAGAAGGAGGATAATGCACTAGTAGGTAAAAAAGGTGACAGAAATGTTATCTATGCCCTTGGCTGGGTGGTAAGTTGGAAGGTGGAGGTGGAGGATGCAGGCATATATAATAACAACTTAATAAAGTACCTGGGGCAGTGGGCCACATTTTTGTTTTTCTCAGGAGAAAGTATAAGTAAACCATGATGGTTGCTGGAAGGAGGGAGCACATTTCTATAAGGAGAGGAGAAGGGTTTAGTAGAAAGGCAGCCTCACTCTTTATTACATTGCTGGACTAGCATTGAACAGGGCTGGCTCGTGTTATGGTGGCAGCTTCTCCTTCAATTGCCCGACTTTTAATGATGACATAGACCATTGCTTGTGATTGCAACAACAGCCACAACGTGGGTAAGGAGCAGTTGGGAGGACTTTTAGTGTCAGCATCTTAAAACAATAAGCACTGAGGGGATCTAGAACTCACCCAGTTTTCCTTCATAAAAATCACTTACAGACTTACACTAGCAAGCCAAGAGCTCCATCAAAACTAAGGACCCAAGAAGATGGATCTCAGGATCTAAGAGGACTTCTCTTTAGTCTAGACATCTAGAGATTTAACCTATATAAATAATTCACAAAGCAGACAAAACTTTATGCACAAAGATGTTCATGTCAGCATTATTTAAAACCCGCATGGTGGAAACAAACTCAATGGCTGATCTTCCCTGAGTCAGCAGGTAGCTTCCTTATGAATTCTTCCTCTGCTTAAGTGAGTCAGCATCAGTTTCTGTTTGTTACTGGTAATCCTGACTGAAAGATATGGAAAGAAATAGACAGACAAACTAGTACACAACCAAAATAATTAAATCTTCTGTCTCTGGGTACTGGGGTTCTCTGCCCCCTACCCTGCACTGCTTCTACTGGCTTCTCTATTTTTCCCAGATGTCATGATTACAATAATTTATGAGTAAACATGATTGCAAGTAAGTACTTTCATAATTTAAGACAATTAAAAGGATATATATATATATATGTGTGTGTGTGTGTGTGTGTGTGTGTATGCATATATATATATATTTTTTTTTTTCCAAAGAGATCACAATAGTAGCTGAAATCAGATCCACCAGAGCACAGTGTAGCAAGTAAAATCTTGGAGAACCTGCTGCCCTGGGAGGACAGCACAGAAAGAATTACTTTACTGGATGGAATCGTACATTGGGCTTGAGATTCATTATTCTTCAAACAGACACATAACACAACTTCTGAGCGGACCAGAGCTTGGGCACTGGCTTATGCTCTTAAGATTGCCACTGTTTAATTATGAGCTTCCTGTGGGCTTGGGCTTGTAATCAGGAGGCAGCCTGACAGAGCACTTCCTCCAAATTAGAAGGCTTAGTTCAGGTTCTGTCACTCACAGATGAGCAAGTGCATAATAAATACTCATTCTGATCCCAAAGTGATATGCATGCTTTGCATGCATCCTTTCTTTGAATTATTTATTTATTTTTTTTGGTGAGAAATGCTAAATATTCTTTATTTGATGCTGTGCATAAATTACATGAAAATGCCTTTTCATAAGTAAAAGGCAGCATTTTAGACACAAAGAATTTCAGTGAAATTGGCATAGTTAAGATATGCCAAAAAGATAAATTAGACATTGCCAGTTCATCTTCAGCTCTTGCCTTAACAGGCTAGTGGACACAACTTGAAACATAGGTGAATCTTGCTCCATTCTATGAGACAGGGAAGGGATCTTCTCTGTATTTAAATATATTAATATAACCAGCTACAGAAATCTAAATATAAAATCAATTTCCTAGAGGTTTTCAGAAGCTATTCACCATCTTCTTGAAAAGTTTAACATTCCATATTCAAATTTAATCACCTCTTTAGAAGGGGAAAACAGAGATAGTACTTGTACTGCAATTACTACTAAAATTCAAAAAGCTGATGATATTCATCTAGCCACAAACCAATCTGATTTAAATCAGGACTGTCCAAACAGAAATATTCCATCAGCCATGATCTGAATTCTAGTGTATGAGATCAATTTAAATATGGCAATATATAAAAGTCACTAGATATTTCAGTTTTGTAATAAATGAGGCTATGGCCAACTATTACTCATTAGTAGCTTTTCTGAGATAAGGTACAAAGTCTGCCCTTTATCTCTTTGTCCTAATGCCAGCAAAGATCATTTTTGTTCCAGGCATGTACTTCTTGGGATTCTCCATGTACTACATCAGTGTCTCTCTCCCCAGGGGATGCCTTTGTTCTTGCTGGCATCTGTTTAAGTGAATCCAGAAGTCTGACCTGTCTTCCTTCCAAACAGACCCTGGAGGGCTGGGCCAATCTTGTGCTTGCCTTCCTATTCCACAGTATGGCACTGGGCACACTTCTGAACACAAATATTCTTGCCCTTCAAATATAAAATGGGAAAAAGAGTCTTTTGGGGAAGTGGTGCTGGGAAAACTGGACAATCACATGAAATTAATGAAACTGGAACACACCCTCACACCATGCACAAAAATAAGCTCAAAATGGCTTAAAGACTTAAATGTAAGACAAGACAATGTCAAACTCCTAGAAGAGAACATAGGCAAAACATTCTCTGATATCAGCCTTACAAATGTTTTCTCAGGTCAGTCTCCCAAAGAAACAGAAATAAAAGCAAAAATAAACCGAATGGGACCTAATCAAGTTGATAAGCTTTTGCACAGCAAAGGAAACCATAAAAAAACAAACAAACAAAAAAAACCCCAAAAAGACAACTTACAGAATGGGATAAAACAATTTCAAATGATGCAACAGACAAAGGCTTAATCTCTAAAATATACAAACAACTTATACACCTCAACAGCAAAAAAGCCAACAACCCAGTGGAAAAATGGGCAAAAGACCTGAACAGACATTTCTCCAAAGAAGATATACAGATGGCCAACAAGCACATGAAAAAATGCTCAACATCACTTATTATTAGAGAAATGCAAATCAAAACTACCATGAGGTACCACCTCATACCAGTCAGAATGGCCATCATTTATAAGTCCACAAATAACAAGTGCTGGAGAGGGTGTGGAGAAAAAGGAACCCTCCTGCACTGTTGGTGGAAATGTAGATTGGTACAACCGCTATGGAAAACAGTATGGAGGTACCTTAGAAAATTACACAGAAAAATACCATATGACCCAGCAATCCCAGTCTTGTGCATATCTCAGGACAAAACTTTCCTTGAAAAAGATACATGCACATGTATGTTCATTGCAGCATTCACAATAGCCAAGACATGGAAACAACCTAAATGTCCATCAACAGATGAATGGATTAAGAAGAGGTGGTATAGATATACAATGGAATACTACTCAGCCATAAAAAAAACAAAGTAATGCCATTTGCAACAACATGGATGGAACTAGAAACTCCCCTACTAAGTGAAGTAAGTCAGAAAGAGAAAGACAAATACCATATGATATCACTTATATCTGAAATCTAATATAGGGCACAAATGAACCTTTCCACAGAAAAGAAACTCATGGACATGGAGAAGAGACTGTGATTGACAAGGAGGAGGGGGAGGGAGTGGGATGGACTGGTAATTTGGGGTTAATAGACGCAAACTATTGCCTTTGGAATGGATGGGCAATGAGATCCGGCTTTATAGCACTGGGAACTATATCTAGTCACTTATGATGGATCATGATAATGTCAGAAAAAACAATGTATACATGTACATTATTTTTGTTGTACAGTAGAAAATCAACAGGACTCTGTAAACCAGCTATAATGGAAAAAATAATCACTATAAAAGAAAAAAATCATCTTGCCCTTCTCAACATCACCTATTTTAGTTTTTTTTTTTTTTTTTTTTTTTTTTTTTTTTTTTTTTTTTTTTTTTTTTTTTGCTTTTTAGGCCTGTATCCATGGCAAATGAAAGTTCCTAGGCTAGGGGTCGAACTGGAGCTACAGTTGCTGGCCTACACCACAGCCACAGCAATGCCAGATCTGAGCTGTGTCTATGACATTCACCACAGCTCACATCAACATCGGATCGTTTAAGCCACTGAGCGAGGCCAGGGATGGAACCTGCGTCCTCTTAGATACTAATCGGGTTCATTACCACTGAGCCATGATGGGAACTCCCAACATCAACCATTTTAAATTGTTCCTTCGCAGTGTGCAACAGAGAAGTGGCCACTCGCAAGCCGGAAGTCCTACTCTCTCCTTTCACTAAATTTGTAGCAATCTTGGGAGGTTGGTGCTGTCACCCTTATTGTTCATGATCCCATGTCACTTTCTCCCTGCGAAGGGAGTAGTTCGGGCTGAATGATTTTCTCAGTCCCACCCAGTCAGTTTCACTTGCTATGACTGTGAATTCAGATCTTAGCTCACAGTGTGTCCCTAACCCTTGTCCTACCCGCTTGGTCCCCATCCCCCCACTGCTTGGATCTACCTCTGGTTTCCTCCTCTTGCGATAAATTTGGAGCACTAGTCTTATTTTTTGGACACCCCCCCATAGTCCCGTAAGACAGATCACATGGAGAAGAAAATCCATGAGGCAGGGGGATGAGGAATGCATGTTGTTTCTTCAGAGCAGTGTTTCTTAGAGTGGCCTTGAGTGCACTATAGGTCTCAGGGCTCGGTGTGGATGGATGGTAAGCGTATTCCAGGGTGTAAGCCTTTTCTTCAGAGGCAGCAGACATGAGCCCATAGATACAGATTTTGACGCACGACTAGGGCTATTTATTAATAAAGTTAAAAAATGGGTAACTAAAACTTGGTTTCCATAAGCTAAAATTGAGGCATTATGAGGGTTTGCTAAAGACTTTGATTTTATATCTTATCAAGGAGTCTGGCAACCACCCAATGCTTTGTCAATATTACAAAGCTTTCATGGCAAGTGCACAAGCATGAGGTGAAGGAATTCTTAGGACTTTCTGGAAGGGCGCTGTAGTAAATGGACTGCATCCGTGCTATCTTAGCTGGTCCTGGTCCTATTTTATTGCTCTTGCTGTTGCATGAATTAATATAGTTGAGAAATTATGTTGGGATATGCTTTGGTTGATCATTACATTTGTTGAATGAGGCAATTTCAGAGATTAGGCAATTTCAGAGATTTTACTGTTACTGTGTTCACTCCTATGCTTAACCAGCTTGGAGTTCTTCTGCTCAAGAAAGTCAGAATGCATAGGATGGACAGAGGTAAGGCGTTTGCACTTCTGTATTGAGTCAAGATCTAAAAAGTCAGAAAGCCACTGACTTACATTCCAGCCAGATATCTTTCATGCTTTAGCACATGGCTATTGTCCTGGCTGTGGGAGTCTCGGCTGGCTGAGACACTTGGGCAGCCACCATATTCCAATCAAGCAAACTGACTGGGCTCCTTTAAATTTATGTCAAGTTTGTCCCTGGAAAAGCAGGGCATCCTGGGATTAGCCAGCCCCATCCCCCAACTCTCTCTGTGCCAGGTTTGGGCTTAAAAGAACAAAGTGGTGACACTTTCATTTTTCTGAAACACTCAAGCATAAATCTTGCTGATGATAGTTTGGCCCAATGCCCTGGGCAGTGATGCAGTCGATGAATATGAAAAGCCTTAACCCTTTTTCTGCAAAGGTATTTCCTACTTTACTAGCTCATGTCCCTTCATCCAGAAATCTTTTCTGATCTCTCCAAGCAACCATGGCATTTACCACTTTACTGTGAAGTTTTATTTTTAAATTGTCCCACTGTCTGGAGTGTCTGCCAAGGACAGAGACCATGCCTCACTCAGCTCTGTATGCTCCGTGAATAGCCCAGGGCTGGGATGGGTCAATAAACACTTGTTGGACCGAATTCAACTTGGAAAAGAATGGCACAGGCAGGAAAGTCTAGCCTCTGTCAATCCAGTTACAGTACGTGCTGTTAGAGGGATGGCTTAAAGAGGGCACCCAACCATTTTTAAAAGCAGGATAGGCTTCCAGACCCCACATTAGGATAGCAGAAAGGGGGGACACTGAACATAAAGACTGGAATAACCTACCTTAGCTGAATGCTTTCCACCTGCCAAGTCCTAGGAGAAAGTCTTTCCGTCCATTATTTCAGTTAATCCTCCCAATGGCCCCAAGTGGGGGCATCGGTAAGCCCACTAGAAAGGAACCAGAGAAATTAAGTTTGATTACTAAGTGTACACGGCATGGAGACAGCAGAGTTGCAAATCCAAATCCAGACCAGCCTGTCTGCAAAAAGCCCTTCTTTACTACAGTGGAAGATCCTCATTATGGTGGCCTTATATGACCACAGGTGGGACACTCGGTGCAGAGGGAAGGGCAGAGCAGAAGGGAGGCAGGTGTGCTGTGAGCCTTGGCACATGCCAGGGGAATTTAGTCCCCAGAAACAGGAGGAAAGGAAGAGTGGGGTGGGGACTCGGTCCTGTGCCAGGTGCAATCATGATCCTCTAAAGAGGCCTGCAACCCGATCCCTGGGAGCTGGGAATACGTTACCTTATTTGGCAAAAGGGACTTTGCAGATGTGTGAAACTAAGTAGCTTGAGATACAAAATTACCCCAGGCTATTTGGACGGCTCAGTGTAATCACTAATGTCCTTAGAAGAAGGATGCATGAGGGTCAGAGCAAGAGAAGGAGATGTGATGACAGGAGCAGAGGTGCAGGGAGGTGGGACTATGAACCAGTGAACTCAGGGGCCTCTAGAATCTGGAAAAGGCAAGGAAATGGAGTCTCTTCTAGAGCTTCCATAAGGAATACAGCCTTTCCAATGCCTTGCCTTTAGAGCAAAAATCTGAGACCGAGACTAATTCTGGATTTCTGATCTCCAGAACAATAAGATAATACATGTGTGTCTTTTTTTTTTTTTCTCTTTTATCATTGCAGGGCCTTACACTTATGGCATATGGAGGTTCCCAGGCTAGGGGTCTAATGGGAGCTATAGCTGCTGGCCTACACCTCAGCCACAGCAACTCAGGATCTGAGCCACATCTGTGACCTACACCACAGCTCACGGCAAAGCCGGATCCTTAAGCCACTGAGCGAGGCCAGGGATCGAACCCACGTCCTCATGGTTGCTAGTTGGGTTCATTAACCACTGAACCACGACGGGAACTCCTACATGTGTGTCCTTTAAGACATTACAGTGGTGAAAAGAAACTAGGGCAGGGCAGAATATTGACGATGCAGACTTGAGGTGGAGAAGGGATTTCTGAGGTCATGTTGGTTTGGAGCAGAATGGAGCAGCGATGGCCCAGGGTTTTCATGGTGGCTCCGGGATGCCCGCCCTGCTTGCTAAATGCAGATCCCTGGGCCCCACCTTAGATTCTTCTAGTCAGACTGCTCATGACCCTGTGTCACCCTTATGACCCTGTGTCTGCTGATGTGACAGAGGATGACATCAAGCTACAGCCTACCCGCACAGGTAAATAAGTGGAAGCAACCGCCGCAGGGATACCATCTTGCATTGGCCTTTGGGGAGAGGAACATTCAGACCAGATGTAGGATAAAGAGGCTGTTCCCCAGCCCCCACCAGCTATAATCAAGGATGTTAATTATTCCTTCGTGACGTCGTTTTTGAATAGTGAACGTGGTCCAGTGAAGTGTTAGGTATGAGGACACGTAATAGTGAACAAAACAGAAATCCTCAGCCTCTCCCAGAAGCTACATTCTGGTGGGAATACAGAATAGACTCGGATTAGATAGACATTCAAGCACATATTCCAAAGGATGAATGCTAGCCTGGAAAAGTCTGGGGAGCCGTGAACCTCCTTAGAACCTCCAGTCTGAGGAGGAGCTGGCCAGTCTGCGGTGTTGGGAGAGCCACAAACCCCTCCCACAGGAAGTGATACCTGAAGCATGAGTGAGGGGCAACCCCTGGAAGGGATTTATGTGGGTGAGGGGATAGTATAGTGGAATGGCATAAGGAGGAGCCCTGAAGCAGGGGTCTGGAGGGCAGGCTGTGAAGGTAAAAGTGGCTGAGGTGAGGCTGCAGGGAGAGCAGCACCTTGGGGACCATGGAAGAATTCTTACCTTCCCCAAAGCAAGGAGCAATGCCATCAAGTTTGGCCATTAGCACTTGGCTGCCAGGTGGAAGATACCTTGATGTGGGGAGGAGAGGACAAGGAGACACAGATTAGGAGGTGGTGGGGGTAACTGCCACAGCACCTAGAGCCAGAGGCTGCCCAGTGACTCTTAGCCTTGCTCTCTAATTCCACAAGACCACCAGGCAGGGTCATCTTTTAAAGGAATTTGGGTTTTTAGCTCACCCTCCACCTCAGCGTGAGACTAAATGAATAAATGAGTTTGCATCTTTCCACACCTCAGCAGATCAGCCTGTGGAGGCATAGTCCATGGTGAGGAAAGTGAAATGGCCACGTCTATAAGCACTTCAACAGCATTCAAACAGTGGCGTACAGGCAAGGAATACACCGAAGAGTTTTCCTATGGATTATGACTCTGGGAGCAGCTTAGACATAGGTTTTGATTCTAGAAACAGCAAAGGAGGACTATTCTCACCCAAAGACAAATACCATCTGTGAGCGCAAGGTCCAGAAATCATAGCAATAGTCAATGTAATTACAGACGCATGAATAGAAGCTGTGGTTTTTCATCACAGTGACTAGAATTCCTGAAAGGCCAAATAAAAGAAGATGAAGACTTGACAAAAGGTAAAGAAAGCAAAATATTGATGCCATCTGCCATATTTTTGAGCTAATATGACCAGAAGGCATTGATTACTGTAAAAGTTCCTTGAAGTCAGAGTTGCCATTCATTTTCATGCCTCATTTACCATAATCCTGTATAGTTTTTAGAGTAAATCTTTATTTTTTGATATGAGTTTGAAAATAAAAATGAGTTAGATTGATCTGAATTGTTATCTATTCTATCTGGGAGTGCCTGACTGTGTGACCTTGGACAGGTTACTTCAACTTGCTTGTCTTTTCTTTTTTCTCATTTTTTTTCAGTGGGAATAGTGAGAGTTCTCATCCTAATGGGCTGCTGTAAGATGAGGTGTGGTACTGTGGTGAAGCCTTACCATAAGCAGGTATGTGGTCCACACGGTCTCAGATTAGCTATTTTAACTATTAAAGACTAGCTATTTTAACACTTTTTTCCTTTTTTTTTTTCTTTTTATGGCTGCAGGTGAAGCATATGGAAGTTCCCAGGCTAGGGGTCAATTTGGAGTTGCAGCTGTCAGCCTACACCACAGCCATAGGAATGCAAGATCCAAGCCATGTCTGCGATCTTCACTGCAGTTTGCAGTAATGCTGTATCCTTAACCCAGTGAGCAAGGCCAGGGATTGAACCCTCAGCCTCTTGGTTGCTAGTCAGTTTCCTTATGTGAGCCACAACAGACACTCCCCTATTTTAACTTTTAAAGGTTAGCTATTTTGATGTGCTAGACATCCTAATACCTTGCTGGTTGTAGCTTCCCCACTCTTTGCTTTGCCTTCGTGTTCTCTTGATGGATCTCAGGTCCCTGTCTCAGCTCCAGCCCCACTTTTGTCTTTTGTAATGTTGAGGCCAGACTTCACTTTGATGGCTGCCAATTGGGGGTGCTAGAGATACACGGCAAAGCTGGAAGAGGCAGCACTTGAGCCTTCCTGCCTGCAACTTGCTCCCACCGCTTCCAGCACTTAGTCTTTTTTCGTCTATTCAGTTATATAGAGGACAGTTGGTGGACAGGTTGGTATCTAGCCATTAATTCTTTGTATTAAACTCTGTCCTTCCAATTATTTTGTATTATATTCCAACTTGGGGTGGTTTATGTACCCTGACTAGATCTTGACAGAAACAGTCTAATAGTGTCTCTTGATGAACAGAAAGAAGTTCTTACTTTGAATATAATCCAATCTATCAAAGAAATTGTACAAATTTTCAAAAAGTAGATAATCCAGGGAGTTGCTGCTATGGCTCAGCAGATTAAGAACCCAACATTGTCTCTGTGAGGATGTGGGTTCAATCCCTGACATCACTTAGGGGGTTAAGGATCCTATGTTGCCACATGCTGCATAGTTGAGGATGCTGCTCAAATCTGGTGGTGTTGGGCTGTGGTGTAGGCCAGCAGCTGCAGCTCCGATTTGACCCCCAGCCTGGGAACTTCCATATGCCACAGGTGCAGCTGTATGAAGAAAGAAAGAAAAAAGATTTAAAAAAAGTAGACAATCCAAAAGGAAAATGAACAAGAGGTTTTTTTTTTTTTTTGGTCGTTGTATGTGGCAGCTTGACATGGGATCTCAGTTCTCAGGCCAGGGATTGAACCCTGGCCTCAGAGGTGAAAGCACTAGGTCTTAACCACGAGACCACCAGGGAAGTCCTAAGCAAGAGGTTTGAAAGTGTACTTCACTAAAGACAGTATCAGAACACTTAACACACATGAGAATGTGTTTGATTTCCTTAGTAAATTAGAAAAATGCAAATTAAAATTCTAATGAGATACCTACTAGACTAACATTAAATGTACTGAAAATGCCAAATATTGATGAGGGTGTGGAACAATGAGGACTCTCCATCACTTCAGGAAGGGTATAAACTGGTTCCATTTGGGAAACTGGAAGTGCTTACAGGATGCTCCAATGAATGACCCAGCACTTACATCCTAGGCATATCCCCAGTAGAAAGGCACGCTTGAGGATGTTCAGAAATATTTACTGTGAAAACTCCAATCTAGAAGGAACACAAATGTCCCCCAACCATAGAATGGATAAAAAAACTGAAGTATATTTATATAGGGTGATACTATATTGTATCAGAAATGATGAATTGTAGCTACACAGAACATGAATAATTCCAACAAAACTAGTGCTGAGCAAAAGAACTCAGATATAAAACAATAAATGTAATGTGATACCATCTGTGTCAAGTTCAAAAAGTGAAAAAACCAATCTGGTGTTGGAAGTCAGGATAATCAAAACTGTCATCCTTAGGGGCTGATGCGAGGGGTAAGGATGGAGGGGGACAGAGGGATGCTGGGTTGACAATATCCTATTTCTTGACCAGGATGTTGGTTTCCAGGATATACTTACTCTGTTCATTGTGTGTTAATTCAGTGAGCTGTGCATTTTCTTTTATGATGCGAACTATACTTCAATGAAAAGATTTAAAATATTTAAAGATAAAATATTTAAATACTCATCTTCATTGGGTATTTATTTTGAAAAATTACCAGCTTCTTCCTTGCTATACATTACCTTTCTTAAGAGCATCTTCTCTGTCTTAGGTTTCTTGAAATCTCCTGAAGATCTAGCAAACAAAACAAAGTTCCTTTAACCACTGGTATGGTGCCAGATATTGCCTACTAGGAGAACAACTCCTTCAAGACAGAGTTTTACTTGGTTTGAAATCTCCAGGACCGAGTACATTATCTAAGTCAAGAAAGTACTCAGTAAATGTCTGTTGAATGGATGCTGGGAGATTTTTGCCTAGAACATCGTATTACTATTCTCCAATATAGTACTTTGCACAGAGAAGACATCCAAATATATTAAATGTGTAAAAATAAATTTTGAAAGCATGATTATATTTTAAACTACATGCGATATTGGAAAATTAAAAAAAATTATTTTAAACTATTCAATGAATTGTCACCAATTTCCTAGGTAATGTACATCACTATCCAAATATATTTTCTACTTAGTTGTTTTTTTCTTTATTTTCCTGCCAAAGCTTTTAGGTACTCAAGAAACTTACTTGATTTCCCACTTTCTAAATGTTTTGAGTTGGTATTACAGAGTTGGCATGCTATGATAGAAACAGCAATGCCTAGTCCTGTTCACCTATAGACTAGCTGGTTGATTCTGGCCAATCTCTTGAACTATGCTTGGCCTGAGGCTGTTCATCTTTAAAATGAAGAGGTTGGAATTTTTAAGGACAACAAATACATGCCCTGACAGTGATTATTCTTTCCTTCTGCCCATGGAAGACATTGCTAATTGATCACATTACACGCGTCCATTGAGCCCTAGTATCCAAAGAACTGTTCTTAGCATGGCACACCAAGCCATACCAACCGATTGTAGTTGGCAGCTATACAAAACCGAATTAGCAACCCTCAACTGAATGACACCAAGTCCCTTTCACTTCTAAGGTTCTGTGGTTCCCTGATCTATAAAAAGTAATATTCTCTGCAATGATTCCAAGGCACTGCATAATTTTAAAGTACATTTAGAAGTATCAAAGAAAGATTACATTTTATTACTCACAGTTTCAAAGGTAAGAGTGTTTTATTGCATTATCAATCTTTGCAAATGGATACTCCACATATATTTCTCATTGAACAGACTCTTATGCATGCTTTTTATTTTTAGAATGGGATCTGAAACCAGCACAGGAACACTTATTGAATATCAGAGTGGATATAGACCCCAAATCTGAAGTCTGCCCCCAGGTCTTAAGCATTAAAAGTAAAATGAATTTTCCTAAAATGGTAGCACTTGACAGGTAGGCATTTTGTATGCCTCTTCATTCTGAGAGTGAATTTTAGAGACTTTCAGGAATAAAGATCTGAACAATATGAGCAGAGGCCTGTGAGGTCTGAAGTAGCTGAATAATATCTTCAAATTAGGTTTCACATCAAATTCAAGTTAGTTATCTAATGAATCTGGATGGACATCTTGATCTAATTTAAGTATATTAAGCTGAGTGTGTGGGTAATCACTGGGTGATACCACTGTTAACATGGTGTTACTTGAATGAAAGGAGAGAGAAAAGTCTGTGGTGCCCTCAAACACTGCGGTCATTAGAGCCTCAGATCACTGGTGAGTAATGAGTATCTTCCATTCCAGTTTCCTTGAAGAAGCTGTGTTCTTAGCCTAGAGACTGAATGCCTTTTCTTTATTCACCAAAGAATTGGGATTACAAATTCATTTTTTTCCCTCTCTCTCTAGAGCACATGAATTCTGACCTCAGTTGGTACAGTTTTCAGATTAATAGGCAAACGTTAGTCCATGTGCTGGAACTAAAACTGCTTTTCATGATGCTCCAAGGGTCTTCATTCACAGGAAAGCATCATCTAAGTGCCAGTAAACAGAGAGAATAAGCAAGTGCCTGAGGTTTGATGAATGGGGCTGAAATGCTAGCTCTGCCTTAACTTTAACCTCTGGGATCTGTTTCCATTTGTTTGATTCAAGACATAAATTTAGTGCTTCTGTGGTGTCTTCCAGCTCCAAGATTCTGGATTAATTTTAGTTAAGGGACCACCAAAACTGGTGATAATACCCAAAATTTCCAGATAATTTAGCCCAAACTGGACTGTAGACCGCTTTAGAGAATCTACTTATTATCTGGAGATGTGACTGCCAGTCTCTAGTCAGCCTGAGCTGATTGCCTGTGTGAGTATCTGTTCTCAGATCCCAGCTGTGCCCCTCCTCCCCCACTTCCACCAGCTGCCTCCTTAAATTGGGGTCAATTTCCTGGTCTGGGGAGCAAGTTCTCAAGATGTGACGCACTAGTTGATTTGCGAAGTAGGCTCAGGCAATGCAGATTTGGGAAATACTGTGATGGAAGCATACCTTGCAATCCTGCTTTCTTTCTGTTTGTTTTTGTTTTTAATTTAATTTAATTTTTAAAAATAAAGTATAGCTGATTTGCTGTGTTGTGCTAATTTCTGCTGTTTATATATATATCTCAAGAGACTGGATATAGTTCCCTATGCTATACAGCAGGATCTCATTACTTATCTACTCTAAACGCAATAGTTGGCATCTACTAACCCCAAACTCCTAGTTCATCCCACTCCCCCCCCTCTTCCCCGGGCAACTACAACTCTGTTCTCTATGTCTGTGAGTCTACTTCTATTTTGTAAATAGGTTCATTTGTGCCATATTTTAGATTTCACATATAAGTGATGTCATGGTATTTGTCATTCTCTTTCTGACTTATTTCACTTTATATGAGAAAATTCACAATAGCCAAGACATGGAAACAACCTAAATGTCCATCTCCAGGTGACTGGATTAAGAAGATGGTGTGTGTATATACACACACACACACACACACACACACACACACACACACACACAATGTACACACACAATGGACTAGTACTGAGCCAAAAAAAGAATGAAATAATGGCATTTGTGGCAACATGGCTGCTCTTTACAATGTTAACAACTCCTACTACAGCAGAAAGAGTACTTCAGGTTTTGTTTTGGGATGGTTCCCAATCCTTAGAGTCTTAGTTAGTTGAAAATGAAGGAGGCAGCCTGGGAGATTTCCATGGTCCTCTTCTGCTCTATAATTTCACATATATCTGGCTGCTACTTTTGGCTTCCCAGGTTCTCAGACCCAGACTAATTACCTTGATGATGCAGAGCTACATGATGTAGGCTACGTGCATAAGAAGGTCCTTTCTCTATTTACACTGGATGAACCCACTGCAACTGGCTTAGAACCCGCTGCAACTGGCTTAGACTGAACAGAATTTCCTTTGAGTTATCAAGTGTGTTTTGAGACCATTCAGTGGCTTTCCTAGGGGTGATGTAAAATTGGTCTGACTCAATATGCATGTGTATGTACATACACATATATGTATACACACAGTTTTTCAGAGGAATTGTTTGGAGACCAAGGTCAAAAAGTCTAAATTTGAGAACTGTGATGAGTTTGAAGCTCAGGTCAAATGAGTCTCTGAAACCCCTCCCAGGTGGCCCTGGCTTGCCCACTCATTGAGCTGGGGAAAGTGCCAGACTCCTGAATAGTAGTTGTATTCTTAAGGCACACTGGTTACTTTTATCTTGCTGCCATAATAAATTACCATACACGTGGCAGCTTAAACAATATACATTTGTTATTTTACAGTTCGGTAAGTCAGAAATCCCACACCATTCTGACAGGGATAAAATCAAGGTGTTGGCAGGACAGCCTTCCTCTCTGGGAACTTGAGAGAAGACCCTTCTCTTGCCCTTTGCAGCACTTATGCCTGGCTCCTGGCTCCCTTCCTCTGCCTTCAAAGCCATTGATGACCCTCCTCCCATCATCTCATCTTTCTCTCTGATTACAGTCAGGAAAGGTCCTCTGATTTTAAGGACCTGTGAGGAGATGGAGCCCATCAGGAGGATTCAGGCGAGACCTCCAATCTCAAGGTCTTTAACCTAACCACACATCAGAATTCCTTTTCTCCATGAAAGGCAGCTCAGCCACAGGTTCAGGGATCAAACACAGACATCTTTGAAGTGTGTGTGTGGGTTCAGGCGTTATTCTGCCTCCCTTGATATGCTCAATGGAGGCCTTTGGGAAAGTCTATTTTTTGCACCCAAGGATGATGCATGGGAGCAAATCCAAACCTTGGAGTGATTCTAAATAACAGGTACATCCCACAGGGCCTTAGAGACCATCTGGTTAAACTTCTCACTTTACTGATGAGGAAACTGGGCCCCAGACAGTCACGACTTGCTCAAGGTCACGCTGATTAGCAGAGGAGGAGCTGCATGTGGAATCCAGCTGGCCTGGCTCACAGCCTAGCCCTCTTCCCATCACTCCCTGTGGCCCCACTGACTGGACTCTCACTGCAAGGAAGCATTTTGTTCTTATAAAACTACTGATGGGAGGCTTTGTTCTGCTTGGAAGAAGAGTTTTGAATGAGAACAGGAATTCGTCAAAAGGTTTGTAATGAAATGTCAAGATGGTTTGCCATTTTACAAAAACATCATTTTTAATCCCAAGTGACAAAATGACTGTTGCTAAGGGGAGATGGTATTTAAATAAAGGTCACATAAAATCAGGGGGCGAAGGCAGCATGACGTATCAGAAATTCAAGGATAAATTAAAAAAAAATCTTTGGGGAGTTCCCTTCGTGGCTCAGTGGTTAACAAATCTGACTAAGAACCATGAAGTTGTGGGTTCGATCCTTGGCCTTGCTCAGTGGGTTAAGGATCTGGCGTTGCTGTGAGCTGTGGTATAGGTTACAGAAGCGGCTCGGATCCTGTGTTGCTGTGGCTGTGGCGAAGGCCGGCAGCTATGGCTCCTGTTAGACCCCTAGCCTGGGAACCTCCATATGCCGCGGGTGTGGCTCTACATAAAGGCAAAAAGACAAAAAAAAAGAAAAATCTTTGGACCCTGGAAATTTTACTATTCTCTCTTCTGCTCTAGCGCACCCTATCTTTAAGTTCTTGAATCTACATAGTTTTCCATCAACTCCAGCATTCCACCCACCCATCATCCCCGCCCTACATATACACTGCATACCAACCATGCGCCAGGGGTGCTGGAGATACACTGGAGAATAAAGCAGAGTCCCCTCACTAGTAGGGCTGAGAGCAGTAAATTGAGGCATCCCACTGAGTTCTCGGCAACACCTGATTACCAGATTCCTGGCCCCCACACGTCTCCAGAAAGAGATGGAGCTGGACCCAGGACACTGCAATTTAACAAGCTTCCTGGGTGATTTTTAAAAATTTGTTTATTTATTTGGCCACACCTGTGGCAGGTGGAAGTTCCTGAACCTGGAATCGAACCCACACCACAGCAGTGACCAGAGTCATTACAGTGACAGTGCCAGATCCTTAACCTGCTGCACCACAGGAGAACTCCCTAGGTGATTTTAATACATTAAATTTTGGATTCTACTGCTGTATATAAAAACAATTCTGCTGGTAGGGCCCTACTTCTATACCCTCTCCATGGTTCACTGGGATCACAGCAAAGGACAAGCGATAAGGGGAGAAGAGTTCCCATCATTGCTCAGTGGGTTAAGGGCATGACTAGTATCCATGAGGATGCGTTATTTGATCCCTGGTCTCAGTAGGTGGGTTAAGGATCCGCCATTGCCATGAGCTGTGGTGTAGGTCAAAGATGCGGCTCAGATCCTGCATTGCTGCTGGCCTTTAACACAGCCAGAGCAGTGCCAGATCCAAGCTGGGTCTGTGACCTACACCACAGCTCATGGCAATGTGGATCCTTAACCCACTGAGTGAGACCAGGGATCGAACCCGCATCCTCATGGATACTAGTCAGATTCATTTCTGATGGGAACTCCCATGTAGCAGTTTTATTGTTAGTAGCGTGGTCTCAAACTACCAGAAAGCTCTCCAATCCAGTTGGATTGAGTGTCTTGAAAATAGTCCACTTCACTAGAGAGTTTCTAAATGTAATTGTTCATATTGATTCTTTAAAAAAAAAATTGGAGTTTTACCTTTTTTTTTTTTCCTCCCTTTTCTCTTCCATGGCACATGGAGTTTCTGGGCCAGGGATCAGATCAGAGACACAGCTGCGACCTATGTGGGCAACTGGGTTAATTGCACTGGGCTGAGGATTGAACCTGCACTTCTGCAGTAACCTAAGCTGCTCCAGTTAAATTCTTAACCCATGGCACCACAGCAGGAACTCCTTTATTAAGTATTTTTTTGTCCCTTTTTTTTTCTAGGGCCACACCCACGGCATATGCAGTTTCTCAGGCTAGGGGTCTAATCGGAGCTGTAGCCGCTGGCCTACTCCACAGCCACAGCAACACCAGATCCGAGCCGCGTCTGCGAACTACACTACAGCTCATGGCAATGCCGGATCTTTAACCCACTGAGTGAGGCCAGGGATCGAACCCACAACCTCATGGTTCCTAGTCGGATTTGTTAACCACTGATCCATGACGGGAACTCCCTTTATTAAGTATTTTTAATTCAATTAAATTCACTTGATAAATATTGTCTACTACAAACAGTGGGGATTCAAAAGTGAAGAGTACGAAAGCAGTTCCTAATCTTGTGAAATATACTATATTTTAAAAGCAACACTGGAAGAAAAAAGCAAATAAAACATGAGAAAAATATAAAAAATAATCTGAAGGAAATAAGGAGCTAAAGTAGAGCAAGATGAAGGCTGAGAGGGTCACACTTTAGTTTGGATGGAAAATAAAATCCTTCACAACTGTCATCGCAGACCTGGATGAATTCTCAAACTGTTTATGGGGGAGATTCTGATAAAAATTTTGTATCTATTAAAATTTTAGTTACCCTTCATCTAATAACAAATACTTTACAACAAGTATCTAGCTAATTTCCACTTTGAATTCTAGTTAATATTCATGGCATCAGAATTCATACTTCACATAGTGCTTATAGGTAATGAGAAATCATGATACTGATATTTTTCAAATCCTTCATCTTTCAGTGAAATTTAAGCCAGGTGCAAAAATATCCATTCGCCACCAGATGGCGTAGTTGACATTTACAGAGAGTGCATGGGGAAAATTCAACCTTTTGAGAATGTTCCCCCCCCCCCACACACACTTTCTTTCTACTTAATGAATAAAGAAATGAAAGCAGTTGAGAAAAGAAAGGCATTAAAAATGCTCAACCAAGTTCTTAAAAATACAAAAATTTCCCCTAATCTGAGCTGTGAAAAATTAATGTTAAGTGGATTGGTAACCCCTCTTAGGAGGTCTGACTCTACCCACTGATGCTAATGATTTGAATTCATCAGTTACTAAAATATATTTACCACTAGAATAACCTCATTCTCTCTCACCAAGACAGAAAAAAAGAAAGAAAAACGAAGAAAAAAGAAAATACTCTTTATTATTTTTAAAGCTTTGCATTGTGTGTATGTGCGCATACTTTTTTAATGTAGACCATGGTGATAAATTTCTACATTTTTCTCCAGCTTCACTAGATCACCACCCCCTTCTCCCTTGTCCTGCCTCACCTGCATCTCTATATACTTTCCTGTTAAAATCATCATCATTTTCATCTTCTGGGTGAAAGGAAATCCCTGCTCTACTCTGGCTAGTTCTCTTTGCCAGGGTGAACACTTTTCTTGTATATTTTCATTCCTAGAAACAAACTTCAAAACCTCCTCGGGTCGGCTCTATAATTTAGCTTTTGGATTTTCATATTATTGTTGTAATAAGCCCTTTGACATGGTCCTCTCCTTTGTACAGGCAACTCCTCACTCCCCCACCAGTCACCCCAGCAACTGGCTTCATTAAACTCATCTACCCCACTGATTTTTCTGAAATGCTTACCTTTGCCTACAAAGGATCTTTATTTCTATAGAGCTGCACTGATTTTTACGTCTACCCTTGTTCTGGGCACACCTCAGATAAATTTCAGCTTCATTCTGCTCTGGCATTAAAGTCAATAACTTGTTCCTCACCTTTGCTAACTGATTCTCCTCACAGAGTGGAGCCTTAATGGAAATGCAAGCAGGTCAGATTCACCTTGTTTTAGTCAAGTTTCTTTGTTTTGGGTGAAAACAGCTCATGATTTTGATCTGTCTTGCGGGTGTTACCTGACTGGCATAAAATCAGGAACCTGAGCAGCTAGTCCTGACTTAATATGTTAACTGTGTGACCTTGTGTATGACCTCTGTGGACCTCAGAGTCCTCTGTAAATCGAGGGACTTGGAAACATGCTCTTGGAGACCTCTTCTGGTTCTAACACTTTCTAATTCTGTAAATCAGAGGCTTCATACTTTACGGAACCTCCTCCAGCTGGATGTCTGTTGGCTCATACCTAAGATGTGCCAGGCTGTTTCAGTGGAATAAGGGCGGGGTGGTAAAAAGGAGAATAGGGTGAAAGGGGGAGTGGGTAGGGCCCTCCACTGCCCTCCCCTCCAGATCCTATCTCTTCTGCACAAAAATCCCAGAGATAACAAAAAAAAAAACGGCACTAAAACCTCACCCACTTACAATGACTTGACTGGATTTTGTAAGCCGCTTAAATCCCATTTGGAGCAATGCAGAGAATAACTATGACAAATACATAATGAGATTGAATCTTAGAGATATCTAACCTATGAAGAACTTAGAGTCATCTCTCCTTGACAAAGAATAAAGGAAAGACAACTGTGCCTAAGAGCACAAGCCGAGTATCAGGCCTTGATTCCCTACATCATTCCCTAGGCTAGTGGTCCCCAAATTTTGTGGGGCATCAGTCTCTTTTCTACCACGAGTTAAAATACTGATTGCTGCGGGGGATTCTTGTTGTGGCTCAGTGGGTTAAGAACCTGACATAGTATCTGTGAGGACACAGGTTCGATCCCTGGCCTCACTCAGTGGGTTAAGGATCTGATGTTGCCCCAAGCTGTGGTGTAGGTTGTAGATGCGCTCAGGTATGATGTTGCCATGACTGTGGCTTAGGCCAGCAGCTGCTGCTTTGATTTGGCTGGGGGGGAACTTCCATATGCCACAGGT
The DNA here is from genome assembly GCA_004024745.2 of Catagonus wagneri. Taxonomy (NCBI): domain Eukaryota; kingdom Metazoa; phylum Chordata; class Mammalia; order Artiodactyla; family Tayassuidae; genus Catagonus; species Catagonus wagneri. The sequence continues at coordinate 61,286,867 of PVHT021183699.1, forward strand.
GCGGCCCTAACAGGAAAAAAAAAATACTGATTGCTAGGCTTCACCTCCCTGGAGTTTCTGATTCTGCAGGTTTGATGTGAGGCTTAAGAAAGTACATTTTTGTTAGGTTCCCAGATGTTGCTGATGCTACTGGTCTAGGAAGCACACTCAGAACCACTGGCCCAAGCAAAACAGAGCCTGACTGCACACTGCTCACTGTTCAGGTCATTTGTTACCTGCTTGTGACCCTGGATTAGAATAGCTGCACCCAGACATGACTAATAGGTTGATTCTCAGAACCCATGAACAGTTATTTACCTTACACAGTAAAAGGGACTTTGCAGATGTGATTAAGTTAAGGACCTTGAGATGGGATATTCATCCAAGATCAGTTGGGTGGACCTAGTCTAATCACAAACATCTTTCTAAGAGGGAGGCAAGAGGGTCACAGGAAGAAAAAGGAAAGAGGACAGTAAAAAAAGAAGTTGGACTGATGTGCTTTGAAGATGGAAGAAAGAGGCCAGAGGCCAAGGGATGTGGGAGGTAAAGGAAGGAAGAAGGCCACGGACAAGGATGAGGGAAGATGCAGGAGGAAAAAAGGTTAACAAACAGATCCTTCCATCTGACTGTTCACCTGTCCTTTTTTATATCCTCTATGATAAAGAAGTTGATGTGTTTTCCTGAGTTTTGTGAGCCATTCTAGCAAATTATCAAACCTAAGGTTGCTGGAACCCTGGTTTATGGCTGGTTGGTCAGAAGCACAGATGACAACCTGGGACCTGTGATCGACATCTGACAAGAGAGAATCTTGTAGGTCTGGACCCTTAACCTGGGAGTTCTGCTCTAACTCCAGGTGGACAGTGTCAGCACCAAACTGATTTGTAGGACAGCCAGCTGGTGTTAGAGACTCGGCTGTTGTGGGGAATATGGACACATCGGGTCACAGAAGTGTTCTGTGTGAAAAGTAGAGCTGAAACACAGGGGTTTTTCTATATACATGTCACCTCTCCTATCTATCTCATTTTAATAAATTTGGGACATTTTACCCCTTTCTTAAAAGTGAGGAGAAGCCCAGGCCTGGTATGAGAGTGAACTTGGAATCTATCATCCCTTTGACCATACCAGGCATTTCAGAGCATGTTTTCAAAAAGACAGGACAATCTTCTGCTTAGGGTATGAATTTGTAAGGCTACCTGCCTCACCTAACACCATCCAGCAATCTCTGATTTACAGAATTAGAGGTATTTTCCATATGTTTTCTAAATCATTCACTATTACATCCCCGTCAATGGTGCTCTTAAAAGGAAATGCCTGTGTTTGCATCTAGTGCCTCTTAAATCATTCTTGTTTTAAGGACCAGTGAGTGGAAAATTTCTAATAAATACTCAATTCTTCATAGTTCATGAAACACAGGTAATTATACTATGTAAGAGCATAAAGCTTAAGGGTTTTCCCCACTCCATTTTCAACGCAAAGTAGTAGGCACATCTTTATAATTTAAGCAGGAGTCTCATCCACACTTATCCAAGTCCCAGACTTATCTCAGTTCAATAAGGAAAAGCAATAAAATCAAATATCTACAGCCAAATATACATTCCCATCAAGCAGCAAACACATCTCCCAGATTAGATTCCAAGGCCTGCATTTCTTTTTTCTTCCTAGACCACCCTTTGCTTATGGTGCAAGAATTTTGCACTTTCCAATATGGTAGCCACTAGCCAAGTGTGGTTATTTAAATATGTTATTGTAAATTAAATAAAATTAATATCCAACTCCTCAGTAATATTAACTGCATTTCAAGTGCTCAGTCATCACTAGTGGCTAGTGGCTGCTGTACTGGTCAGTGTAGACAGAGCTGTTTCCACCAGCACAGAATGTTCAGCTCGACAGAGCTACTTTCCATGGTTTCTCTGTGCCAGCAGGTGCAAATCATTCAGGGACAATAGGAAGAATTGCCCCTGCCCTTTTGTTTTACACTATTTGATTTCAAGAGCTAGAATAAACACTGGAGTTGGTCGAGTTCCTTCATGGTGATGTTAGCAATGGGTTATAGTTTCATAACATGTGAGAATGGAATTAGTCAATATACATTTTCTGAGAGGCTGAAGGAAGGATGAGTTCATGGTGTGCTTATTTATACAACATCTCACTTGATCTTTACCAGAACTCTGTGGTGGGCTGGGCTGCTGATTCCACTTTAAAGATGAATACATAGAGGACTAGACAACTGGGCCAGGACCAAACCAGCACAAGTAAAAGATGAACTGAAAACCATGTTTCTTAATGTAAATTTAGGGAGGAAGATGAGATGCAGAACGGACAGCTCCTGGTACATTTCCAAGAACACATAGCAGTTGGCTGAGCTAGGACTAAAACCCAGGTCTCCTGAAAGTAAGTCCACTATTGTTCTACTTTACCATGACATCGTGTGTACCTTTAGGAAACATTTCTTACTTCTCTGTGCAAGAATTCTTTGTGGCTGGTTCCCAGCCTCTTTAACACTGAGTTTATATCTTCGTAATCATCTTCCAGAATGTGTCTTCAGATGATTGGTACATTATACTAACAATAGCATTTGTTACTAGATCTTAGCCTATGCCAAGCTCTAGTCTAAACATTTTACATTAATAATTTCATTAAATCCTTTTCAGAGCCCTGTGAGGCAGATTCTATTATCATCCTGTTTTGGGCGCAGGATAACTGAGACATAGGGGTTTGGGTAATATATGCATAGTTAATGATGTAAACCCCTGCGTCTGACTCCAGAGCCTAAGGGAGGGAAACTTAGAGACTAGAAGAAGAGAAATATCCCTGCAGGGCAGCTGGGGGTTCCTAGATGGGAATCAACGAGAAACATACAGAAGTACCTGACTAGAGAAAAAAGTGTTCCAAAGAGAAAGAGAGAGAATCAAACATCTTCCAAGTGCAGAGGGTCCTGATGCCAAATCATGGTAGGACCAGTCAAATGGAACTGAATTCTTTTCACGTGCTTGCCCTGTCCTGGTCTCAGGCCTAGAGGGTAATTCAGCTGATGTGGACCAGGAGATCAAGAAGGAAACCACAGGGCTCCTTCTGCCTCTTTTGGCTTCAGCAAAACTAATGGAAGTTCCCAGGTTAGGGGTTGAATCAGAGCTGCAATTGTCAGTTTATGTCACAGCCTGGGAAACACCAGATCCAAGCCACATCTGTGACCTACACCACAGCTTATGGCAACACTGGATCTTTAACCCTCTGAGCGAGGTCAGGGATTGAACCTGCATCCTCACAGACACTACTATATCAGTGTCTTAACTGGGTGAGCCACAGTGGAAACCTCAGGGCTGAGAATCTTTACTATCAGATAAGAGTTTGGATTTTTTGATTGTTATACTGGAATGAAGATTTTAATTCCTTTGATTTGAGATTGCTTTGAGAATGAAAAATAAGGGGAAGATTTTATAATAACCTGGGTGTGACCGCGGAAAGCTCTGAGATCTGACCAAGACTTCATCCAAGAGGTGAATGTGAGTACATAATGGGAGACAATACAGCTATGTGCAATACAGCTATGTAAGAAAAGAGTTACAGAAGTTAAAAAAGTGAAGATTGGTACCATCCAGGCTTAGGGCTTTCTGATTGCATCCATATCTCTGCTCAGCTTGCCAGCTCTCAGACTAAAGTTTGGGTTATTTTAAAAGCCTGAGGGGGAAATATTTAACAATCCATGCTGCTCAAAATGCTCCAGGAATAGTAGTGAGGAAATGCATTTCTCTCATTGAAAATAATAGAGAGCTTGTGAGGGCCTGGTGCCTATGGCCAGACCCCAGTGAGAAGCTGGTTTGTCAGGCGACATCCAGCCTTGAAAATGAACCATATCCACAAGGAAGCAAAGAGAAGCCCTCCTCCCTTAGGTATTCTGACCCAGCCCCCGAAGCGGAAACCTCATGCACCAAGTCACTCAGTGAGTACATATCCTTCATTAAGCTGAGAGCAATACATTACCCCAGGTACTAAGAGAGATAAGCGCTATGGAACAACAGGAACCCTCACTTCTTGCTGTGGAAAACTTTGCAATCAGAACTTTGCAATCCAGCAGTCTCCTACCTTGCTATTTAGCCAATGCTGCTGAGAAGTCACCACACAAAAAACCTGCACCAGATGTGTACGGAATCTTTGTTCACAATTGCCAAACTTGGAAGGAAACAAGATGTTCTTTAGTAAGTGAACAGATAAAGTCTGGTATCTTCAGAACATGAAATATTATTCAGAGCTAAAAATAAAGTGTCAAGCCGTGACAAAACATGGGAGAAACTTAAATATATATTACCAGCCAATCTGAAAAGGCTACATACTGTATAATTCCAAACATATGGCATTCTGGAAAAGGCAAAATTATGAAGAAAGTAAAAAGATCAGCGGTTGCCAGGGATTAGGGGGTGCGGGGGATGAATGGGCAGAGCCTAGAGGATTTTAGGACAGTGAAAATACTTTGTGTGGTATTGCAATGATGGATACATTCCATGCATTTGTTTAAACCCATAGAGTGTTCAACACCAAGAGTGGACCCTAATGCAAACCATGGGTTAGCGACATTAGTGTAGGTACACTGATTGAAACAAAGGTCCCGTTTTAGTTCTGGATGTTGGTAGAGGGGAGACTGGGGTAGGGACTCTATACTTTCTACTCAGTTTTGCTGTGAACCTAAAACTACTCTGAAAAATAAATTCTATTAAAATAAACTTGAAAATTAGAAAGCAAAAAAAGAGGTCAAAGTGGAGTGGGAGGCACCCAGGATCTTAACTCTTCTCTCTCCTTCTCTCTCTCTGTTCACCTCTCTCTGGCTTTCTTTCTTTGGTATCATTTAGTTGTAATGGAAGATGGAAGTTGACAATAGCTCTGGCCTGCTGAGGGCCTGCAGAGTCTCTCTCCCAGCGCTGTGCCACACAGAGTCAAAGGAGAGAAGGACTAATTCCAAAATGCAGTGATGGGAAACTGGCAGCCTGAAAACAGGTCAAATTCTAGCTGCAGATAGAATTTTTGTTCATTTTTTTTTATTTAAACCACAGTTATTTTAATTTTTTGAAACACACAGCTCAGTGAGATATTTAATAATACAGAGAGTTGCTATAATTATGCCAACTTTACAGATAAAGCCAGGCTCAGAGAAGTGAAAAACTTTGCTCAAGATCACTGTGATAGGTTGACTGTCTTACTGTTGGAATATCTGAACTCTTGCCTTACAGAGCCCTTCCTTATGGAGGACAGCACTTTCTGCCCCATTGATGTCAGACAGGTCTATGTGACTTGCTTTGGCCAGTGAAATGCAGCAGAAATGACACATGCAATTTCTAAGCAGAAGTGCTGCCCCACAGTCCCGTCATCTTCCTTTATTCCTCTGCTGCAGAAATGGCAACATCCCTGATGGAAGCTTCTTCTTCAGCTTGGATCCCAGGGCTATGGCCAAGAACAGCCAGATATGCATGAGTACAAAATTAAACTGTTATTGTAAGCCACTGCAATTTGGGTTATTTTGTCACCACAGCATAACCTGACCCAGGCTGACTACTACAAGTGCACCGCTAGGAAGACTTAGCCTGAGACTTAAACCTGCAGCAGTCAGGGGCCAGACAGGAGACAGAAGCCACATGGGCTGTTGTAACAAAATGCCTGATAGAATTTTTTTGCATAGTATTTTATTTTATTGATTTTGGGGCACATACATGGCATGTGGAAGTTCCCAGGCTAGGGATCAAATGCATGCCACAGCAGTGACCTGAGCCCCTACAGTGATGATGCCAGAACCTTAACCTGCTGCACCACAAGAGAACTCCTGTTTTTTATTTTGAGCCACTTGCTATTATTTAAATTTGATGAGCCTCACATAGAAAATTTCTCTTTTGGATTCTCCTTAAAAAAAAAAATCAGAACGAAGCAAAGGGCTCAGATTTCCACAAAGCAGTAGTTGGCTAAAGCTGAATTGTCTCACTTGCATTCCCTTCCTGGCCCTGGAGGCAATGAGGTCTGGGACCCTTACTATAAAGGGCTACATCTATCTAGATAGATACCTAGGAGTAGATATGCACTTTTTAAACTACAAAATTCATTTAGGATATGGAAAGCATAAACTAGGATATTATAGATCTGTTACTGCCTAGAGAAAAATTCTGGAATCTTCTAAAAAGTGGCAGTTTATGAATGTGCCAATATTAAATGAGCTAGTACAAAACAATCAGGCAGGAGGGAGTGGAAAGCTGTGCTGAGAATCAGAGAACCTGAGATTTTATTTCTAGTTCAACCTTGAGTCACCTGGGCATCCTTGGAAGACTGTCTTTAACTTCCTGGGCTTCAGTTTTATTATTATAAAAACAGGGATTGGTGTAGCCAGTGTTCCCCAAAGAGCATTTCTTGGCACACTGATCTTTTTTTTTTTTTTTTTGCTTTTTGTCATTTTATGGCCGCGGGTTTATGGCCGCACCCGGGGCATGTGGAGGTTCCCAGGCTAGGGGTCTAATCGGAGCTGTGGCCACTGGCCTGCGCCGCAGCCACAGCAACGCAGGATCCGAGCCGCGTCTGCAACCTACACCACAGCTCACGGCAACGCCGGATCGTTAACCCACTGAGCAAGGCCAGGGATCGAACCCGCAACCTCATGGTTCCTAGTCGGATTCGTT
>PVHT021183699.1:61293595-61305268 GCA_004024745.2 Catagonus wagneri
CGGGAACTCCCACACTGATCTTTTGAGTCTGTGTGAAAACAGAGTTCCATTTCCAGATAGTTTGGGAATGCTTTTACCTTTGGACGAGGACTCTTGAATATTGCCATATTAAAGAATGTCCCATATGGACTAAAACTTGATTAACTTTGTTGCATCTACTGCATTTTGCAAAATGATCTGACAAAAGACAGCATTTATTAGCATTGCCCAGAACATGCATTTCATGGCACACACACTGATGAGTCACTGCTACACTGGGATCTATTCAGCCTGTGTATCACAAGTCCTATGAAAGGTTTTAAGTATAGGTTTAGAATTTGAGGGGTTTGCATTTCAGGATGTTTCTAATTAATTCATTTGCATTACCCCTCCCCCCTCCCCTTTTTTTTTCTGGAGAGAGCACTCTGTTTTTCTCCCTAAGACAACTATGAAAAAAATTAGCAATGCAAAGTGTATTCTCTGCATTATCTGAATTTGATTTTCCAAGGTCTTCCTTCTCTGGATGTAATGAGTACTCATCCCTTTCAAAGTGACCATTATGCTGCTAAAATATTGAAGTCTGGCAAAGGCAGAGCTGTTGTGGAAACATTAAGAAAACATAATTACCGTACAATGGTACCACCTAATTTGCATAGTGTCGAAATGCATTTTGATGGGAAAAGGAAACGATTTTCAGAAAATATTTTCTGTGTTATGATTTCTATCCTCTTTGTTTCTCTTATCCACATGGGGCCGATCGGAATGCTTTACTACACAAATCTGAGATAAATCAGGATTTAAAAAAAATCTACTTCCTATGAACGAGGCAAGCTTAATCTTTTATGGTACCTCAGGGGTGAGTTTGGGAGCCCCTAAAAAATATTGCTCCTTCTGGAGCACTAAATTCCTTGAAAGAGCTCATGGAAATGCCATTTCTTTCCAGATGATATGATACCTGCACGCAGACATGAGGGAGTCTAGCTTGTGAGCCGAGTGTGCAAGATATTAAGCAAACCATTCAGTGCTCTATGGATAAACTTAGATTTATGACTTTAAAACAGTCTGAATGGGAATGTTAAAATTTTCATATAGAACTCCACTTTTTTTTTTTTCCGCAAAGGCAGGTTGAGCTGCAGGTATTCTTTTCACATGCACAGACGCACAAAGGCTGTCTGGACCAGAGAGCTCTGATTAACCAAATGCTCATGGTGAATTAGTGGGTTCTTAGGTTTTATTAATAAGCATGCAGTATTTAACACACATAAGAGGTTTCTGGCCCACCATCTTCCAAACTGGTCAGTCCAGATAAACACTACTGGTTTTGATCTCAAATGCCATATTTCACACAAGAGTGATAAGACATAAAGTATGTAGAAGAGGCTGTTGGAAAGATGAGGGAGGAGGGTCTGGAAACTCCGACAATGTGGAGACTGTAAACTTTCTAAAGCAGAGTTTGGGTCTTGATCGTCTTTGTATCCCCAAGTAGCAGGTGGCTTGGAAGAACTGTGAACATATAGCCCCAAGGAGAAAAGGCATAAGGGAGAAGTGATAGCTGCAATGTGGAGTCAGCAGCTGACTTTTTCTAAGCGAAAAAATAGGGCTGGTCAGTGCAGATTATTGCTCTGTGATCCTAGAGAAGACTGTCCCCTGCTCCCTACTGTCTGCCAAAGACCTGTGATGTTTCTCAAGGTAAAAGGACCTTAAGTGGATTTTCATGAATTGATGTTGATTTACACAATGTCTCTCATTCTGTGTTTCTCCTTCCTGTTGCTTCAAGTAAACATTTTAGAGTGTCTCTCTTATTTGCTACATGATCTCTCTCCTATTCCCAATAACTCCAATGATAAGCAAAATTTAGATTGTCAAATCATGAGGAGGTGAGTTAATCTGATATTATTAATCTAGGGGAACCCAAGAATAGGATGAGTCCCCTAATCAGACTCTCCGTTTGAATCCCTTTCGCTATGTGGAGTGCTGCGGTGAATGGGGTGAACTGTTGCAAATATCATGAAATTCCAGCTTAAAAATACTGGAGAAAATTTTCACTCCCCAACTGTGCCTGGATTTGAATGCAGCATGACTCCTCTTGCATGGAAATGTCATAGGTTGATAAAGTCTCCAAAGATGCTTTTCAACACTCTTCTACCTTATTTTTAAGTAATCTTTAAGTCCTGAAGGGATCATGACCATTGAGAAAATGGCAGCAGGCAGGCTGGTGTGTCTGTGTACATAGGAGTCCATAGCTGTAACATAAAAGCCACCTAGGAGAAAGCTAATAGTACAAGAACTTTGCAACAAATAAAAGTTATCCAATTATGTCAGGCTGGTGATCGCTTGACCTTGCAAATCTTTTTTTTTCCCTTTCTTTCTTTTCTTTTTAGGGCCACACCCGCAGCATATGGAGGTTCCCAGGCTAGGGGTCGAATCGGAGCTGTAGCTGCTAGCCTGTGCCACAGCCACAGCAACACAGGATCCGAGCTGCGTCTGCAACCTACACCACAGCTCATGGCAACGCCGGATCGTTAACCCACTGAGTGATGACAGGGATAGAACCTGCAACCTCATGGTTCCTAGTCAGACGCATTAACTGCTGTGCCACGATGGGAACTCCGACCTTGCAAATCTTTAAACAGGAGCCCAGAAGTCTGTCCATAGTAATGAGGAGTCTTATAATGTAAGAAACATTTGACCACTGACTGTTTCTGGATTTCCTGTTATTTCAAATCACTAAAAAGCACTAATCAAACAATAAAAACCCAGAAAGTGTAGATAGCCTTGTAGCTGTTATCTGTACGGTAAATCAACTTTCCAGTCCAAGACCAATGGCTAATTCCATTTCTTTGTCTAAACCTGAGAGGATGACCCATGAAAATACTACTCAGATAAAAGAAAGATCTAGGTTTGCCTTATCATGAGGACCAGTTGCCTTCTGCCCTCTAGAGAGCATGGTTTCCGGGAACAGATAACAAAAATGTTGGAGGACAGGATGAAATTCAGCAAACATTTATTGAGCTTCCACTTGTACTATGGACTATGCTAGACACTTGAGGACACATGGACATGAACACAGAATCCCTTTCCTCTAGGATGTAACAGTCTAGCTGGGATTGGGGAGGGGTGTGTGTGGACACACGTGCAGGAAGCTGAACCTCTAATTCTTCATTCTCTCCTCATCCCTTTATGAAGCCAACTACTAAAACCAGAGAGTCAGCCCTGACAGAGCACTTTTTCTCTTCTTTACCCTTTCCTCCTACATCTTGACTAGTTTTAATTTATACTTCTGGGCTGTCTCGTAAGCGGTGTTCAAGCCCCCAAACTTTCCACTATGAGTACTTTAATGCTCTGCCACCATTAGTCTAATTATGTTATTCTCACCCAAAAAACTTACTCGCTCCCTACATCCCCCTTGAAACCCTAAGCTTGGCATTCAAGCCTTGCAATTTTCTGCTCCAAATTATTATTATTATTATTAATTTTGGGGGGGAGGAGCTGCACTTGCAGCATATGAAGGTCTCAGGCCAGGGATCTAAACCTCATCCTCATGGATACTAGTCGGATTCTTAACCTGCTGAGCCACAATGGGAATTCCTTTGCTCCAAATTATTTTCTGTGACTACCTATGACTGCCCTCTGTGATATACATGCATGCATGGCCCCCTCTAGGCCTCTTTGATCATATTCTCTAGCTGAAATGTCTTTATTCCAACCTCTAAATATTTAAATCTAACCATCCTTTGGGGTCACTTCAAACTCCACCTCTTCCATGGGGTCAGTCTCAATGATCTCAGCTGGGAGTAACCACTGCTTTGATTTAAATGACCAGTAGCACTTGACTTTCCTTAAAGGAGTTTTCACATTCCAGCTTGAAATATATTTAAATGTACAGATTAAAATTTTTAAATTAAATTTTATTATTGAAGTATGGTTAATTTACAATGTTGTGTTAGTTTCAAGTGTACAGAAGAGTGATTCAGTAATATGTACACAAACATATATATACATATATATACTTTTTAAGATTATTTTCCCTTATAGGTTATTATAAAATATTGAGTATAGCTCCCTGTGTTATACGGTAGGTCTTTGTTGGTTATCATTTTACATATAGTAGTCTGCTATGTTAATCCCAAACTCCAAATTTATCCCTCTCCCTCTTGCCCCTTTGTTAACCATAAGCTGGTTTTCTGTCCGTGGGTCTATTTCTGTTTTATATGTAGGTTTGTTTGTATCATTATCTTTGAGAGTCCACATATCAGTGATATCATATGACATTTTCCTTAAAAAATTCTCTTAAAAAGGTTAACTTAAACATATGTTTAGTAGATGATGAAAGAAGAAAGATAAATGATGTGTTTTTAAGTTTAAATACAGTAGACTATTTTACATGTCACTGCATTCAACAGTTACATGACCTGGAATGGACCCCAAATGGGAAATAAGTAGTCTTAGTCCCTTTGAACTTTCTTTTAGGTCATGCTATAATACAAACATGTATCTTTAAACACCAGTCCCATACAGTATACTGAGAAGTGCACATAGAAAACCCTGACTACGTATGTGGGCTGCATGGCTTAGACTGGACCAAATACAGTTCCCAAGGCAGTTCCCGACGTTCATCAAGTTTAATTTTCCTCTTTCTGGGACGTCAACTCCTTCATACCATACTCAACCAAAGAGGTGATGATCTGTTTGAAATACTGGAAATACTGGCTCTGCTGGAAAATAAATTCATGATATCCTGGTCCTCAAAGGACCCACACCTTTCTTTGGGATGTCATGAAGAATGCTGACTATGGGAATTTTGGCCTCTCATGTTGGCTTTAGAATCTAGACCATTGTTAACTAGGTGACCCTGTGATATATGTCTTATCTCTCCAACTCAAATAGGACTCTTGGGTTTGGAACAAGGCCTGAGTCATGTCAGAACAATACCCAATGCATTCTTAGCGGGTGTCTTCTCAATGAGGGAATGAATAAATTTTCAGTTGTGAAGATGCCACAACTAGGTGCTGCCCCATCCAGTCTCTGTCACAAAATCCACCCTGGACATTTACACAGTGGTTAGTATATGGCAAGGATCTCAGCTATGGCCACAGAATAGGGTGAGGCTAATCTCTCCTTCTCCCTCTTAGACCCCAACCTTGTGCCGTAAAACCATGTGTCTTTATTTCCTGAGAATAATGTTTCAGTGAGAGGGACTGAGACCCATTTTTCCCCATAGACAAACAAGTAACAGGCAGTACAAGTGCCAAAATACCTAGAGAAGTTGGTGGGGGGTGGTCAAGATTGACTGCCATTTCTGCATCCACAGGTGCTCTTTCTTCTGCTCTAAGATATATGAGGCATCATGGAAAACTGATTCATGTTAATGATCAAGAGTAGGGCACAGCTGATGGCTGTTTCCTTATTGGCCAACATGTGGATCCGCCATTAGTCATTCAGATGCACAAAGGAGGCTGTGTTGCAAATGAGATGGTATCGCCTAAACCATATTTCAGTTAAGAATAAGAGACTGTCAACTCATTGAAATTGTGGGAAAATAAATCTACCTGATATATATTTTTTTGATCTGTTCCAGTGGGACATGATAAAAACGTCTATGGGCAAGTTTTATTGCTGATGAAGAGCAGACGATGACAGTCCTGGGGGCAGGATTGCAGAGCACACAGCCTGTAGGTTATGTCTCCTCCATCACCTGATAGCTCTCATTTTTACCCTCCTCGCATCCATCTGGTTGAATCATAAAGTGTCAAAGTTGGAAGGGGCCTAATATATCATTTTCTAAGATTGTGACCTGAAACACATAAGATTTGAAGGATGTTGAATCCACTAAAACTGCCTTGTATCTATGCATTTTTGGGGGTCCATAGCTTCTGCAAGACTTTCAAAGAGGTCCATGACCATATCCCCTGTCCCCATAACAATATTTCAAGTTAATTTTGACATTTTACATATAATGAAAGAATAAACATATTCTTTGTAAGCTAAAGATACAGAGCTTATTCCTAAGCTACTGAAGTTGGTGACTTACTGCAATGTTATGTTACAGAGTGGACAAGGTCTACTTTTCAGGATTTCTCGCTTTTCCTATTCCTCCTTTGCTAATAAACACCAAAGGGATGGGACATGGCTTAAGCTGGGAAAATATAGATCTTATGGCAGAGACTGTGCCATAAGAAAACCAAATTCAATTTTATTTCCTTCTTCTTGGGAACATGGGAAAACTTTGTTATTTTCTAGCTTGCTTTGCTGTAGGTGGGCTTATGTTACTTGGTGGGATATGGATGAAAATACTATTGCAGTTTTCAGTCATGGGCCTTAAAGACATCATTTATCAACTTTTAGCTTTCTCCCCATGTCTTGGAACCTTGTAGGACAGGTATTTAGATCCAGTGTCATAGAAGGGAGCTTAGAGCCCTGAGTTAGTCAATGGAGGAGAGTCCTGCTGAATCACAAAGATGTGGTAGCCTTGGCTACCTTTAGTAACACAGCACTCAATTGCCCTGGCACAGAAACTATCCAAGGGAGGGCCTGTGATGGAAAGATAACCAACCAGAGACTTTCCTTGGCCTCTCTGGCAACTTTGCTGTAATAACAAACACCCTCATTGTCTCAGCGGCTCAAAAAAAGCAACATTGACTTTTCATTCATGTTACACGTCAGGAGATTAATGTTGGGTTTGGGGCTCTATGTATCTTTTCATTCTTGGATCCAGGCCGGTAGAGCAGTCTTCATAAAGGGCATGTCTAGCCTGATGAGAGAGGAGAATAGCAAAAGGGCTGACGGAAACATGTGATGCCTCTTAAAGCTCTAAAGCTTACATTTGTATCTGGCAAACACTGCTCATTTTCATTCAAGTGACCAAAGCACATCACATGGCAAAACCCAGAGTCAATTAGGTGGGATGCATGCTTGTCCCATAGAAGGCCTGGCAAGTCACATGGCAACAGATAGGAAGGTACGATTCTTTTATAGGAATGGGAAAAATAATTATTTTTAATCATAATATAAAATATTCTACCTTGGATTGGTATATCAATATTAGGAGAGAGAAATTCCATTCTGTCTGGGATCTACAGCTATTTCTGCTAGTATCCATGGGTACCATCCTGTGGAAGAGGTCCGTCAAAGGTGGGACATCAAGGCCAACACTCAAGAGAGGAAGGCAAGAAGAAGCCAGCGACACACAGAGAGAGTGAGAGTCTTACTGGCTTAGAGCCTCAGTTTATGTCCTAAGACCCCAGTTTCTATAGCTCATTCTTTGGTTCTATGAGTTACCTACCCCAGTATCCTTCCCATCTATACACGTCAACAGGTCAACTATCTTTCATTTTATTTTCTATATTTTTTACCTCAGGTTCTCTAGGATTTTTGCCCTTGTAACTAAGAGAAGGCTAAGGAATATAATTTATTATGTAATACATACTATCACATGTTATATAATTTGTAATTTATATTTGCCTTATAGAATTAAGGTTGATAGAATCCAATAGAGTTAAGGTCAAATCCACTCCACATTTTTCTAGTTCTGTGATTTTGGGCAACTTGTAGAAACTCCATGTTTCAGTTTCTCCATCTGTAAAATGGGACAATACCTATCTCAGAGATTTCACATTAGCCTTCTCCTTTCTCAGTCTTTCCAGTTTGGGATAATGGCAGCTCCACTGGTCCAAATGTTTAGGCTAAAAGCTTTAGAGAGATTTTTGCCTTCTTTCCCTTAAACATATTCCACATTCTATGCCTTAGCAACTGTATCAAGAACTCAACCACTTCTCACCACCCTGACCATTAGAGCACCTGCCATCACCTAATACTGATTCTGCCTCCTTCTACTTTCTCTTCTGTGATTTGCCACACAACAGGAGTGACCCTTATGAAACAGAGCTCTCCTCCCGGCATTCCCCTGCTCAACACTCCTCATCTCACTCAGGGAAATCCAAAATTCTAACCCCAAACTGAACAGACTGGGCTATTCCCTCCTCCCTGCCTTATCCTCCGCCACTGACACCGTCTCACACCATTCCCACCACATCTTCCTCCATGCTATTCCTGGGAAACAGATAATACACTCCTGCCTCAGGGCCTTTGCACTTCTGGCCTCTCTTCTCACATAGCTCTTCCGAGTGCAGTGACTCCCTCCCTCCCTCCCTCCCCATCTTTGCTTAAAAGTGACTTGATCAGAAAGGCTTTCCCGGACCCCTTCATGTAAAATAATAGTCCTCCCAGTCTGTGCTTTGCTCACTTTCATCAGAGCATTGGTAACACTCAACACCTTATATATTTATTAGCTTATTTCTGTCAGCTGTAGGAGAGCTTTGTTTTGTTAACTGCTTTCTCTTCATATCTTGGAACATCATAGTTAGTAAATGTCTATCATATTTATCAATCTGCAAATGAATACAACCAATTTAGGGTTTAGCGTAAAGCATGCAATGTATGTCAAATGTATTTTGTGAGACTGAGCACAAAATAGGACATCAACCCGTACCTATTATCTTCAGATATTTTTATGCTGAGATTTTACATTTGCCCACGATTCCTCAAAGAACAGAGGCTGATATGTGAGAATTTGGAAGCAAGGGCCCTTCTGAAGTCCTGGAAACCACAAAAGCAG
The DNA here is from genome assembly GCA_004024745.2 of Catagonus wagneri. Lineage (NCBI taxonomy): Eukaryota > Metazoa > Chordata > Mammalia > Artiodactyla > Tayassuidae > Catagonus > Catagonus wagneri. The sequence continues at coordinate 61,302,189 of PVHT021183699.1, forward strand.
CTGTCTCTGAAGTCTCTGGACAGCTGGGCTCTGGGGAGAAGATTCCAGGAGTGACACCCACCTGTCCCCAGTGATACCCACCTCAACCTTCCTTATCAGGACCTTTCCAGCAGCTGCTCTGAACATCAAGTAATGAAAATCTCAGGCAGAGACACCCCTGGGAGAGGATTATTGGATTCTAACAGGATGACTAAAAATAGATTGAAATCCCCCAAATCTGCATTTTAGAGAAAACAGGCAGGAGCAGCTGGCGAGTGTAGGTGAAGGAACAATCAGAGTTGGGAGCAAACATCAGGGTGAGAATTATGTCCACGGACGCTGAGGCTGATGGCATCCAGGGGTGATGGTGGCAGGGTCATTATTTTAGAGCCCACGGGCCTCAGAAAACTTAGTCTTCCTCCCTCCACCTCTTTCAATCCTATCATTCCAGTGGGCCTAGTTTTAATATACTCTGAGATTTCATCAGAGTAGTGCACAGAAATAGCAAGGGGTCTAAGTGGAAACTTCATCAAAGGGTCTGTTACATGTACCCTCCAACAGAGAGTATATTGCACAGTCTCTGATGACTGCACAAGGATACTGTTTACACAGGGTGGATTTATTCTAGCAGAGACTCCACAGAAGAGCTGGGAGAGCCATTCACTGGCTGGCAGCAGCAACCTGAGAGGGCAACACATAGTCACAAACCTCAATCTGCTTTTCTTTCTCCCCCACTCAAGTCCTTCTTTCCTTGGCCCCAGGGTGTAAGTGTGGTGTGAAGGGGCTTCTTTTAGATGAACCTGTGTTCTCACCTTCCATTTACCTCTTCTCTCTCTGGCTCCTCTGCCTTTCCCCTCACTGAACCATTTCCTTTCTCTCTGTCTCTCTCACCACTCAGTGTTTATTCAGCACCTGATATCATCTGGATGCTGGCACTAGCGCCCTGGTGACTATAAAAAAGATGATGATGGGGACATGCTTCCTGTCCTTATAGAGCGTGTGATCAACAACTGGGTAAAGAATAGGGAGCAGAATGATCAAATGTGACATTCATAGGAGGTGAGGAGTCAGGAAGCTTTATGAAAAGACACGTGAAGGATGGATCAGGACTTGTAGAGATGGGGTGGGACATGTCTTTGAGCTGGAAGTATTAACATACACAAAAGCCTGAAGGCAACAAGCTAGGGAACAAGTTAAATTTATCTTCATAATAACTAACATTTCTTTTTTAAAAAAATGTTTATGGCCACACCCACAGCATATTGAAATTCCTAGGTTAGGGGTTGAATCTGAGCTGCAACTGAGGCCTACGCCACAGCCACAGGAACGCCAGATCTGAGCCACATCGGTGATCTCCACTGCAGCTTGCAGCAATGCTGGATCCTTAATGCACTGAGTGAGCTCCATAACTAACATTTCTGATACACCTACTTTATGTCAAACATGAAGCAATGTCCCTGCCATAGACTATTTCATTTAGTGCTCATTGAAGCCCATGAAAAATGACCCCTTCTACAGATAGAGATTTATGCTAAGAGAAACTGAGTAATCTTATCCAAAGTCCCATAGACAGTTAAAGCTAGAACTAGAAATTGCACTCAGACCCATAACCCTGGGCTTTACTACTTTCTGAGGGGAGAGGTAGGAAATAGGTTTAAAACACAGAAGCAAAGGCCAGATAGTGAAGGCTCTTGTATGTTAGGAGTTTCAAATTTCCTTAGTTAGTAATGGTTGGGGCTGGTGAGGCTCTTAAAAGTGTTGGTCAAAGCATTAATAAGCTCTCATTTCACTTTTTTTTTACCCCCACTGTAAACAGGCAAATGACACAAATTAATCTCTCACCACAGTTAGCGATCTCCTATCCTTTCATAATCCTCTTGATCACTCAAGAGAAAGGTATTTTTTTTAAACACGGCTGTTTCATCTCAATTTTACCCCTCCTTTCCAAGTGTCTTTATTACTGTTTGATATTGTTACAGGGTATTTTAATACATGTAGTAAAAACAGGATTCTAGAAATCCATATTTGATTGATGCTGGTCACGGCAGATTTTGTGGCAGTGGTTTGCTTTCTTTCCAATTCATTCTTTAGTAATGAAGAAACTTTCTGACTCAGAAGCTGTGAGCTAATTATCATTTACGTAGTTATATGGTAAATGCACTCCCAAATTTGATTTTTAATTTTTTTCTAAAGAGTCTCCAGGAATTTCCTTTTCTTGAAAAATCTGCTTATTACTTATTCATTAGACAGATATATCCTGAAGTAGATAATATAATCTCTCTTGAGGGCAAGTTTCATTACCTTTCCTCGAGGTTAACAGATGAGGTCAGGTATAAACATGCCAAAGAGCTTTTGTTCTCTTGTATGGCCATTATCTGGATGGTTCCTGGCTGCATTTTAAAATATTCCACTAGAGCTTTGATCAGTGACTTGACTTCTGAGCTTTTTCGTGTAGCCCCCAAAGCAGAATGTTAAGTAAACTATCAGCGTGTCCACTGGGAATCAGGGCCTGCAATCAATAGTTTCACATATTCTAGAGATTTCTTTACTTGATAAGAAGAAAAAGGCATTAGTCTGCTCTCAATAAGACAAACAGGCAAGAATGTATAGTGGGTAAGGAATAGTTTCTTCAATAAGTGGTGCTGGGAAAACTGGACAGCCACAGGCATAAGGATGAAACTGAACTACCTTTTTACATTACACCCTTTTACAACAATTAACTCAAAATGGATCAAAACCATGAATGTAAAAATTAAAAAACTTCCGGAAGAAACCATAGGCAGAAGGCTCTTTGGCCAAAGTCTTAGCAATATTTTTTTGGGATCTGACTCTAAAGGCAATGACAACAGAAGCAAATATAAAGAAATGGGACTATATTAAACTAAACAGCTTCTGCACAGCAAAGGAAACCATCAACAAAATTAAAAGGCAATGTACTGCATTGAAGAAGATATCTGCTAACTGTACATCCAATAGGGGGTTAATATTCAACATAATATTCAACATAAAGAACGCATACAACTCAATAACAACAAAACCCCCAAACAATCTTACTTAAAAATGGGCAGAGGATGTGAAGAGACATTTCTCCAAAGAGGACA
>PVHT021183699.1:61306268-61340078 GCA_004024745.2 Catagonus wagneri
CTGAGAGTTCTGAGCCTCACGTCAAAACCCCACGCCTGGGGATCGGGCACAGAGAGAAAGAGCCCCCAGAGCATGTGGCATTGAAGGCCGGAGGGGCTTGTGTGCAGGAGCTCCACAGGACTGGGGGAAACAGAGACCCCACTCTTGAAAGGCACACATAGACTTTCACGTGCACTGGGTCCCAGGGCAAAGCAGTCTCCAGAGGAATCTGGGTGGAACCTGACTGCAATTCCTGGAGGATCTCCTGCGAAAACAGGGGTGACTGTGCCTTGTTGTGGGGGAAGGGCACAGGAGGTGAAGCTCTCAGGGACATTCAGCAGCCTGCATTTCTCTGGAGGAGGCCATTACCGGGAAAATCTGGTCCCCCCATCAGCGCTGAGAAGCCCCAGGCCAAACAACACTTCAAAAAAAAAAAAAAAAGAATATATGGGATATGCATATATATGCATATCTGCTTAAAGATATACATACACATGCATACATATATAACGGAATAATATTCAGCCACAAAAGGAATAAAACTTGCCATTTGTGACAGTATGAATGGACTCTGAGTATTATGCTAGGCAAAATAAGTCAGACAGAGAAAGAGAAATATCATATGATTTCCCTAAAATGTAGACTCTAAAAAACAAAATAAAAGGACAGATAAAACAAAACTCAAAGATATAGACAACAGACTGGTGATTGTCAGAGGGGACGGGGGATGGGTGAAATGGGTGAAGGGGATCAAAAGGTACAAACTTCCAGTTATAAAATAAAAATGAGTTCTCACTGTGGTGCGTGGGTTAAGGATCTGACTGTAGCAGCTTAGGTCACTTTGGAGGCATGGGTTTGGTCTTGCCCAGTGCATCTTGGATTCAGTCCTTGCATTGCCGCAGTTGCAGCTTGGATTCAATCCTTGGCCAGGGAGCTGCCATATACAACCGGTGCAGCCATTAAAAAAAAAAAAAAGAAGGAAAAAAAAAGAAAAGAAAAAATGTGTAACTGATGGTAGCTAGACTTATTGTGGTGATCCTTTCACAGTGTACACAAATGTCCAATGATTATGTTGTACACCTGAAATTAATATAACATTGTATGTCAATATACTTCAATTAAAAAAAAGATAAGCAGGCAAATTTTTCCATTTAAGCTGAAATCAGCTTAAGACAGCATGAGACCTCCCTATGATGAGATTATAAAAGAGGAGGGAAAGAAGTAAAAAGTAACTAAATCCGGGATGATTTTAAAGTACTAAATACCAGAGAGATACTTATGCCATCTTGTCTCCTTTTCATGTAAATTTCTGGCCGAACTCAAACTTCCCTCCAAAAGGCATGGGACTGGGAATAAACAATTAGACAATGTTATATATAGTAGAGCAGTACAAAAAACTCTTAGTTTTAGGATTTGTGGTGTATACTTTCAAAAGTTGGTGGAATATCTCTGTGGACAGGCTAGTTTGGTCCATAAAGCAAATAAAACCTTTTCTTCTGCATTAACTCATGTGCCGATTCATACTTCTCATCCTCACAGCAAGAGCACTGTGATGGTTAATTTTATTGGTCAACTTGACAGGACCACAGGATGATGCCCAGATAGCTGGTTAAACCTCATGTCTCTGTTTGTGTGTGTGTGTGTTTGTGGGAGGGTGTTTCCAGATGAGATTAGCATTTGAATTGATGTTCTGAGTAAACCAGATGGCTCTTCCCAATGTGGGTGGGCATCAGACAATCTGTTGAGGGTCTGAATAGAAGAAAAAAGGCAGAAGTTTGAATTAGCTCTGCCTGACTGCTATGACGTTAATCTTCTCCAGCCCTTTGTGCCTCCAGTTCTCAGGCCTTCATATATCAACTGGAATATACACCCTGGCTATCTCTCAGGCCTTCGTAATGCAGAACCAGCTTTCCTGGGTCTCTAGCTTACAGATGTCAGATTGTGGGCCTTCTTAGCCTCCATATTTACTGATACCTCATAATAAACCATATATATTGATATCCTAATGATTCCGTTTCTCTCGGGAACCCTAATAAAAACACTAAATGATGGGGAACAATAGATTAGATCAGAGCATGCCTACTTAAGTGTGTCCAGGAGTCTTGGGGGAAACCCCTGAGTGTAAGAAGACTCCTTCCTTCGCATTTCCTGTGAGACATGCAGCCCTCTCTGTCTTTTTCATTTTCCTGTCTTCCTCTGGGGACCCAGATACACATCTTAACTCCACTGCATAAATATAAAATAGCAACTGATATTTTGTCTTTATAGAAACCATAGGACCTGGTGGTCCTGAGGCACACTGCAGAGCCAGTGTTCTATAAAAAGAGGCCAATTGTTACCAAGCCTTGGCTGACTGGTGCAGAAGGCAAAGCCAAACTCCATGATCTGTTTTTTTTTAAAGAAGCTAGACATTTGGATTTATGTAAACAATCCAATTTTTGAAGCTGGACACTAATACAGATTTTTAAAAAAATGGCTCACAGATCATCAGTTTGAGAAGCCTGGCATAAATATGGTGGGTAGAGTGGAAATGGGGAGGAAAAAAACACTGTAAGAACATGGTAACTTCATAATTCTCACAGCGTAAGAAAAGCTGATGCATCCTTATGGTTTCTTACACCAGACAGTGAGAACTTGTCAAATCAGGACCATGTTTAATTCAAGGTAGTTGAAGAGATTATCATAATGATATGTTAGTAATTTGAATTAATTATGTAGCTATCCATCACAGATTAGACTAAGTGAAGGAGAAAATAAAAATAAACACTGAGCTGGAACCGACTTTCAGGAGAAGTAGATAATTATTATTCCAGAGGAAGTGGTAGATGATTCTTATTCTCTTACCCATTTACTGAAAACACAAAGGGGACCAATAAAAATATGGGCAAAAGTTGTTGTGCTTATTGCTCTTACATGAATAAATGGCTTCAAATTCAGAAGACCATCAAAGTGTTTTCAAAACAGTCACCCTTCCTGTCTGGAAGTGGTTTTTTTGGCCTAGAGTGATTTTATATTCCATTAAATTTCTGTATAGTTTGTAACTTGGGACAGGTGACAATCTCATTCAGTCTTAATTTCTTTATTTGAAAAAAGGTGGTGAACTTGATGAATTCTGAAAGTTCTTTCCACTCTTTTATGAGATTCTATTTCAAAAGGTCATAGTTGTCCAAGGATAATTGACACTGGAAAAAGACTATTTAAAAGGAAAGCAATTAAAATGGGAATCCAAAATTCATAGCAAATAGTGAAATGTTTGATTGGAATGATATCATGAAAAATGAAATAAAAATTACAAAATTTTATTGCAACATTAATAACATTTAAGTTAGAATTATGCACAAAATGTTAGAATCGGTACAACTTGCATCAAGCATCGATTATATAGGGGCAAGAATAATTTTTTTTCTGACCAGTTTGAACAGGAGAGTGATACGATATCCTTTATTTCATGTTTGACTTTCACAGTGTGATAATTAAGAGGGTCACTTTTGTAAAAGTGTTTGAAGGCTTCATCAATTTCCCCAGGAGTCTCTCTTTTTCTTTGATATTTAAATCCTTCTCTTCTGAAGCATTTATCTTGTAATCATTCTTGTCTATTTTCTCTTAATTGTTAACTGTCTAACTCTCCTAGACCTTTATGTGTCAATGGCTTTGTGTTCAGTGAGAAGAATTTTCCTTCTCTTTCACAGGCTTTCTGAAATCCTGAATTTCTGGGGCAAGATTTGTCAGATTTGCAATTTTATTTACAATTGCTTTGCACTGTTGAAGCACAGAACTGACAGATATTCAATGAGGTACCATCCAACCTGGACAAATAGCCTCTGAGGCTGTGGATAGGGGCTAATTTTATAAGGGGTCAATTATTAGTCAATATTTTTGTGCTTCCAAGTTTCCCTGCTCTCAAGTAATCCTAGGATAAAAACCAAGAACTTAAAGAGTCTTTCATTCTTTTATAAAAATGAGTTTATAGCCTTTAAATGATTCTTCTCCATTTCAGTAAATGATGCCAGTAAATATTTTTCACTGAACACAGGATATTGTCATTATAGAAAATCTCTGACTTTTTTTTATCTCCCCAGTGACAGTAATCTTCAATGAACTAATTTTTATTTTCTGAAGTTTCTCTTGAGAAGAAAAGAGACAAGAAAATGAACATATGTAATGAGTCTGAAAATCCAATTTCTGGGTATGGACCAAGGCTGGTACAATTTCAGACCAGACCCCTGTGTATTCTTCAGTAATAGAAACTGAGGTTCAGAATGCTAATATCGCACCTGTTTAATTGTATGCTGTGAATTATATGTCACTATAGAAAAAAATTTTAAAGTAAAATGCATATCACAAGTAAAAGGGTAAAAATAAGCTAAAAGATAAAAAGCACAGGGAAATCTTCACTGAAACGGTCCAGACAGCCAAAATAAAAACTAACACACTCCTTTGATCAGAACCACCCACATGAGATTGCTTTTTAAAGGCGAAACAATTAAAAAAATAACTAGCAAAAGGTCCAAACACCTGGTTATAACAGGACCAAGGGTGAGGCTGCAGCTCACTGTTGGGACACCCTCTGAATTAAAAGTTAAAGTAGAAGTTATTTTATAACAGAGTAGTGTGTCTGGGATAAGCAAAAAATCTCAACCAAGGGTCAAATCACCCAACAAGAATTGTCACTCATAAGGTGATACATCAACATCGTCCAAGAGGGAATTGGCCTTTGGATAAGGGAAAGGGCAGCAGCCGAATCCCTTGTTGTTAGGAGGATTTCTCCCCATGGGCATTAGTGACATGATGGGCTGGGCAGTTGTTTGTGGTGGGCTGTCCTGTTCACTACAGAGTGTTAGCAACAGTCCGGGTCTCTACCCACTAGAGGCCAGTAGCACAACACCCATCCCCATCCCCCAAACTGTAACAAATGTGTCCAGACTTTGCTAAATGTTCCCGGGGTGGGGGGGGGGGGCGGAGGTGGGGGGGACTGCCTCAGTGGAAAACTACTGGACTGCGGCTCTTACTGGAGGGCAGGATTCACCCTTTCACAGTGTTTTCTATTAGGGTGCCTCTACTGTAGTTCAGTGGAGGATGTCTCAAATTTTGGTCTAGAATGTATCACTCAAGTTTTTGTGCATCACTGTGTACCACTTTTGATCATTTTTATGCCACCCAAAATATTATTTACTCAGTTAACATTCCTTAAACCTAGTTTCTCTTTGCATATAGATAGAACCATTTTAGATACCTAGCAGGGTATGAATTAATTTACCATTTATGGTAGACATCTCTGTATCTGAGAGCTTTTGATACTTCTAGGAATCTGGGTTGAGAAAAGTTGTATCCGGAGTTCCTGTTGTGGCTCAGTGGAACAAACCTCACTAGTGTCCATGAGGATGTGGGTTTGATGCCCAGCTTCACTCAGTGGGTTAAGGATCTGGCGTTGCCAAACTGTGGTGTAGGTCGCAGATGGGTCTCAGATCCGGCATCGCTGTGGTTACAGTGTAGGCCAGCAGCTGCAGTTCCGATTAGCCCCTGGCCTGAGAAATTCCATATGCCACTAGTGGGGCCCTTAGAAAAAAAAAAGGAAAGAAGGCAAAAGAAACAAGAAACAAGAAGAGTTTATCTAATATGAAATCTGACAGTCTTGAGGGCACTCAAGACCGCACCTCCCTCACTCCTCCATCAGTCATCCTCTTAACTCTATTTTTCACCCTAACTTCACTTGGAGGCAGCCTGATATGAAGATTTGTTAAGGAAAGCTCTGTCAGCTTCTTGTTTTCTTGGAAGGAATCCCCTTCCTCCTATTCCACCTCCTTCTCCTCTTGCTTATTTTATTTATTTATTTGTAATTGACATATATTAGTTTTAGGTGTGCACCTTAAAGAACTTTTTTTTTTTTTTTTTTCGCTTTTCAGGACTGCACTTGATGCAGCCTGTGGAAGTTCCCAGGTAAGAGAGTGAACTGGTGCTGCAGCTGCTGACCTACACCACAGCCACTGCAACATGGGATCTGAGCTGCTTCTGTGACTTAAACCACAGCTCACGGCAATACCAGATCCTTAACCCACTGAGGGAGGCCAGGGATCAAACCCGCATCCTCATGGATATCAACTGGGTTTGTACTGCTGAGCCACAAAGGAACTCCTTAAAGCTATTTCTTTTTTCAAAATTTTATTTATTTATTAATTTTTGTCTTTTGTCATTTTAGGGCCGCACCTGTGGTATGTGGAAGTTCCCAGGCTAGGGGTCTAATCGGAGCTATAGCTACTGGCCTACCCCACAGCCACAGCAACGTGGGATCCGAGCCGCGTCTGCAACCTACACCACACCTCACGGCAATGCTGGATCCTTAACCCACTGAGCGAGGCCAGGGATTGAACCCGCAACCTCATGGCTCCTAGTTGGATTCGTTTCCGCTGAGCCACGATCGGAACTCCTTTAAAGCTATCTTAATGGAAATAAATTTATAATAAATGGAAACAAATTTATTTAAAAAGGAAACCTGTATCCCACTCTCATAAATAGAAGTGCAGCAATAACTAGAAAGTAAGCAAAAAATATACAGTAAAAGCAAGAACAGCTCTGAATTTCTCGCCAGATAGTATTGGCTGCAGAAATCTCATCATTGTCTGAAGTCTGCTCTCTGGGGGATTAAAAAGTGTGAGAGTTAAGAGATGCTAATACTAGGCTGAGAGGTTCTGCTTGTGGCATAAAAAGGGGTAGGGAGTAATTATCTTACTATGTTAATCAATGTTACTTGATATCTTGAACAACTTAAAATTATCTTCAAACAGCTAGGGGGACAGTCCCACACTCTGGGAATTACTCTGTTTATCTCATGGATTTATCTGAAGGAGGTTCCCTTGAGGACATGGTGAAATACAAGGTCACTGCCAGCAAGAACTTTAGAAACAGATAACCCTGTGTGGTGACCTAGAAATGGTGATGATAATTGCATCTCTTCATAAAGTTGACACTTCAGGGTTACATGAGATAACCTATGTAAAGCAGTTAGCACACTTAGTTGGCATACAACTCGTGAAAAAACGTAAAAAACGAATTGCCAATTCTCAAAAGCAAAGCTTGTCTTTCTATGATGCTGTGTCTTGCGGGCATTTAGCAATCTTCCATGGAAGTGAAATCTCTCTCTCTTCCTTTCTATCCCTCTTTCTTGCTCTCCCTAAAAATGGTTTAAGATTCTAAATTATCACTGTGTTAAAAAAAAAAATCACTGTGTAGAAAGAGTCACAGGGGATCCCTTCCTTTGACATTTCTAATTTCTTCTTAGACCCAAGAGGTTTGTGAAGTTTAGACAAGAGGGCTTGTCTGATAGACAGGCAAACAGCCCACCTGATACAGTGCACCATCTGCAATTCAAACCAAGCAGGGCCCTGTAGGGATCCTGGGCACAAAAGCCTTTCTGTGTTCCCCATTTCTTGTTTGTAGGAAATAGGCTTCATTCAGTCTCCATGACCTTCCCTGAGTTCCAGATTGCTAGTTCTAACAGTTGCCAATCAGGGAAGGAAGAGGATGCAGAGACAAGGGAGGAACAGTCAAGAAATAATAGTGCAGCCTTGGAGCAGGGTCCTCGTTCCTCCTCAAGGGATACACGTAATAGCACCTTAAAGATCTTCTGCAGAACTAAAACGCCCAACACAAGGACCTGAGAACCACAGAAGCCCAAAGCGAGACCACCTGATGCCTGATGATTGCAGGAACACAGACCCTGGCTATTTTAAGACTACAGAATGAGCCCTAAAATTCTGATTTCAAATTATTCAGACATGCTAAAAAGATTGCAAAGGCTTTAATATCCATCCCCTAGTCTGAAGTCTTCATTTTCTATGAGAGTGTCTGGTTTATTTCTTTCCTCATCAATTGTTTAACTTTACCAAAAACCTGGTAACTTGGAGGTGACTTTACATTTAAGCTTCATTTTTCTGTTGAAACTGAGCAGGACTCTGTGGGGTCCTCCTGATTACAAAGGCCTTTCTGTGCCCCCCATTTCTTGCTTGTAGACAATAGGCTTCATTCAGCCTCCTTGTCCTTCTCTAAGATTCAAATGGTAGCTTGAAACCATTGCTACTCAAGGAAGGGAGGGGGTGCAGAGACCAGGGAAGAGCAGTCAAAAAACAATAGTGCAGCCTTGGGGCAGGATCCTGGTTCCTCCTCAAGGGTTACACTTAACAATATCTTTGAGCTCCTCTGCAGAACTAAGGCCCCCACCCAGGTGGAGGATGGGGACTTCAGGCTGAGCATGCGATTCCTAGAGCACTGATCTGCTCCCTCACCACCAGCCAATCAGAAGAAATCCACACACACTGCAGCCCTCACCCCAAATTTGACCTGTAAAAAACTTTTCCCCAAAAACCATCAAGGAATTTGGGGTTTTTGAGCATCAAGCACCCATTCTCCTTGCATGGCCCTGCAATCAACTTTTCTCTGCTCCAAACTCTAACATCTCAGTATATTTGGCCTCACTACGTTTGGGCACACGAACTTGTATTTGATTACACAATTCCCCTAACCCAGAGAAAAGGCAACCTGATAGTCCAATGCCCATCTAAAACTAATTATAAAAGTATGGAAGGAGAAGGCTTGTCTTTAAAAGTAACATAGCTATTTTGTGATGAGAAAAGGGAAGTGCTAGAAAACTCACCTGAGTGAGTCAGTCTCTCTAAGAGCTCCTTGGCCTGAGTCTGTACTCTGAGGCCAATTCCCAGTTTGCTTTCTGCTTTCATTATCTAGTAATCAGGTAGATAAAGGAAAATGGAAGGTTATTTTCCTTCACGAAAACGGTATTCCTTTTTATTGATGACTGAAGGCATCAATCTGGTATCCTAGATGCTGGACAGTTGTAGTGAAAATGAAGATTTGTTGAAAATCTCATGCATTTGAGTGTGATAAGATCTGGTATCCCAGATGTTGCATTGTTCTCAGTGAATCAGAGAGAACTCTCTCAGCGGAAATGGGCTTCTATGCAGATTCAGCATGGGTCAGTTCATTGGTCTCTGATCTGGGGGCATCTGCAGTAATTCTGAGTCTTTCCAGGAGACAGTCTGGCTCACCCTCGAAGGCTCTCTGTCTAAGCCAAGCCAGATTAAGTCATTGACTTCAGATGCCCAGGCTTTCCCTGCTCTTCCCTAAGGGTCTTTGGCAGACTATAAAGTGGGAGATTATTTTAGCTATGCTTCTATTCCCTTTCAGTGTTTTTTGGACCCTCCTCTGCCCTCATGTCTAAATTGGACAACTACAACAGCTGGAGAGTGTGACAGATGCTGGTATAAATTTATGAAACTCTTTTTCTTTTTCATCTTGGGCATCAGCCCATATTTCCCAGCTCCTCTGAGTCTGGGGAGGAAGGAAGGCAGTTTATGCTTTTAATAGCATGGAGTGTATGTTTGCAGGTAGTTCCATGTGTGGGGTATACACATTCTAGAAGCTCTGGTAAAACTTGATTTAGCACAAATGTTAGCACATTTAAAAACGTTAGCAGAAATAATATGATAGTAAAAAATCACTTAAAAACACTCCATTCAGAATATGTATTCAGACTTTCTTAGTCAAAAAGGGCACATTTTATATTCATCTGTAGCAATGGCAGAAAAACTGACTGGTAAATCAGGTCAGGTTGGAGCAGTTTTCTCCAAGTGGCTCAGTTTCTGTCATCAGACTTCACTACTAAATACATTTTTATTTTTTATTTTTAAATTTTCTTTCTGGCTGCACCCATGGCATATGAAAATTCCTGGGCCAGGAATTGAACTGTGCTGCAGCTGTGGCAATGCCTGATCCTTTAACCCACTGTGCAGGGCTGGGGATGGAACCTGTACCTCTACAGTGACTCAAGCTGCTAAGTTGGATTCTTAACTCACTGTGCCACAGTGGGAAGTCCAAGTGCAATAAAAATTAATCTAAGTTCCCTCATTTTATCATAATTGATTATAATTGACTGAAATTATGTAATTTTTGCATAGAATATATTAGGTCATTTTCAATGACCTCACTTTATTCAAGGAACTGTTAAGTCCTAGGTTGAGAAAATCATTTGGACTGCAGAGATATTACAAGGGAGCACAGCCATTCTTACCTGTCTAAGCCAGGTAAGAGGTGCCTGCTGCTACTTTTCAGAAAACTGGCACTTCTTCCTCCCAGTCTGAATTCCTTCCTTCCTTCCTTCCTTCCTTCCTTCCTTCCTTCCTTCCTTCCTTCCTTCCTTCCTTCCTTCCTTCCTTCTTTCCTTCCTTCCTTTTTCTTTCTTTCTTTCTTTCTTTTTTTTTTTTTGCCTTATCTAAGGCCACACCCACGGCATATGGAGGTTCCCAGGCTAGGGGTCTAAAAGGAGTTGTAGCTGCCGGCCTTCGCCATAGCTACAGCAACGCGGGATCTGAGCCGCGTCTGCGACCTACACCACAGCTCACAGCAACGCTGGATCCTTAACCCACTGAGCAAGGCCAGGGATCGAACCCACAACCTCTTAGTCGGATTCATTAACCACTGAGCCACGACGGGAACTCCCAGTCTAAGTTTCTTTATCCAGAAAATGAGGCACCTTCCTGTCTTTACTCAGCGGGGTTGTTGTGAGACTAAACCAGATCACAACTGTGAAAACACCCAAAAAAGGCAGAAGCCCAACTGAAATAACAAAAGGATTACCATTGAACTTTAATCACAGTAGAGAATCCCAAACACTTAGCCATTAAAATCTCAGTCTTTCAGAAGTTTTTAGGAAAAGGGAGACAGACACTGAGAACTCTTTAGTTTTATGAAGTTCCAGTTGAAGAAGATGGAGATTCTCTTTGTTCTGATGGCAGCCTCAGAAGGAAAGACAGCCTAAAGCTGCCTGAGCTCTACCTGAATCGTTGCTTATATCTGTCTGGCTCATCCCTATGATGTACTGAATTTCTTGGCCATACCCAGGTTTTGAGATAAGGAAAGGCCTGGATGATTATATAGACTTTAACACCCTTGCAATCTTCTCCCAAGATCAGTAGATACCCAGAGTATCTCACTGATCCCTTTAGGTCTGAACTGCATCAGAGGTCAGGCACCCTTTTAGCTCCTCTGAGCCAATTTCTGGCAACCACTCAGGGAAAGATAAGGGAATAACATGTGGGTTCAGGAGGCAGCTGCTAGCACTGAAACCAAATACAAAGCTTTCCCTGGACCCCTAGCCCCTGGAGTAGGGCCTGATGGGAGGCAAGACTTGGTTAGTGTTAAAGACCAGTGAAAGCAGAGGCTGCTATTGATGCAGGTATACAAAGTCAAAACGGGGTTCAGATAATCACTACCATAAGAGAAAGAGAAAGAAGAGGAGAAGGAAGAAGTTACTATAGAAGCTGCCCCACCCTTAGTATTTATCATTCTTGTATAATGAGTTAGCAAGTGAAAAATACCCAGGCAGAAATGTCAAATGTAATGCTGAATGTCATTCAAAGGTCCATGAGACAACAAAGATGGAGATTTAGCAGAAATATGACCCCTTAATTCAGACCCAATGGATTAAACCAGACTGCTTGATTCCAAATCCTGGTTCTATCACTTGGAAACTGTGTGATGATAGTCAAATTCCTTATCTTCCCTATTTCAGTTTCTTTATTTGTAATGTGAGATAGTAATAGTTCTATCTCTGAAGTTGTGGATATTTAAATGAATTAATATACGTAAAAGGTTAGCACAGTACCTGAATATGTATTTATTATGTTAGGTTGATAATGGGTTCCCAAAGTATGTCTGCATCCAAATCCTTGTGTGCTCATTAATTTTAAGTGTCAACTTGGCTGGCCCATGGTGCCCAAATATTTGGCCATTATTCCAGATTTTTCTGTAAAGTATTTCTGGGATGAGTCAACACTGAAATAAGTAAACTCTGAATAAAGCAGATTACCTTCCATAATGTGGGTGGGCCTCATCCAATCAGTTGAAGACCTTAACAGAAAAAAGACTGACTTTGTGTATTAAGGAATTCTGCCTGCAGACTATATTTGGGCTGGAACTGCATCTTTTCTGTATGTCTCCAGCCTGCTGCCTACTCTGCAGTTTTTGGACTCACCAAGCCCCTTCACGGCAGCATCAGCTGATTCCTCAAAACAATTTTCTTTTTCTTTTTATAGCGTCATCTGAAGCATGTGAAAGTCCCCAAGCTAGGGGTCGAATCAGAATCGCAGCTGCCGGCCTATGCCACAGCAATGGCAACACCGGCTCCAAGCTGCAACTGTGACCCAGGACACAGCTTTTGTGGCAATGCTGGATCCTTAACCGACTGAGTGAAGCCAGGGATCTAATCCACATCCTCATGGAGACTACATTGGGTTCTTAACCTGCTGAGCCACAACAGGAAGTTCTAAAATAAATCAATAATCGGTCGATCTTTCTCTCTCTATATGTATACACATGCACACACACACAAACATCCCCCCCCACACAAATGCACACACCCCCACACACCCACACGCCTGTTTCTCTGGAAAACTCTGACTAATCTACCCTGGAAACTATGAATATTACCTTAT
This sequence comes from Catagonus wagneri, assembly GCA_004024745.2. Classification (NCBI taxonomy): domain Eukaryota; kingdom Metazoa; phylum Chordata; class Mammalia; order Artiodactyla; family Tayassuidae; genus Catagonus; species Catagonus wagneri. The sequence goes on from PVHT021183699.1 coordinate 61,318,748, forward strand.
TCAGAAGAAGAATCTTTGAAGGTGTAACTAAGGATTTTGAGGTAGAGAAATATTCCTGCATTATCTGGGTTGGGTTCTAAATTCAGTGACAAGCATCTGTCTAAGAAACAAAGGAAGAGAAATGAAGAAAAGGTGATATGAAGATGAAGGCAGAGGTTGGAATGACAACAAGTCATAGCGTACTGAGAAATGCCAGGAGCTCCCAGAAACTAGAGGAGGCAAGAAAAGGGTTCTCCCTCAGCACCTCCATAGGAAACATGGCCTTGCTGACACATTGATTTTGAACTCCCAGAACCGTGAGACACTATGTTATTATTATTTTAAGCCACTAAATTTGTGATTTGTTATAGAAGCCCTAGGAAACCAATACACTTAGTACATAGGCATTTTCTCTTAGTATTCAGTATCTCCTCACCTGCTAGCCAAATAACCTCAAGCAGTTTTAACAAAGACCAGAACCAGGAAGGAAACAAGTAAAACATCTTAGTATCCATAACAATGCTGATTCAGGAATAGTTGCATATATTACAGATCCTCACTCCTGGAGTGAGGATCCAAATATTGACTGCTATTGTTCTAGATCCTGAGGGAGAAAAACTTTCCCCCTAAACTGCCTTGATCCCCACTAAGGGTGGGTGGGAGAAACTCACTTTTGAATCCCTCAGTGAACCACCCCCTGCCCATCAGCGGAGCCATCCCTAGAAGAAGGACCCACAAACACCATGATATAGGAAATAAGTCATCAGCTCTTTCACGTTGAGGGTCCAAGACAGAAGCCAGGGCCCAGGTCCAAAGGTGGCAAACACAATTGGACTCATCTTTATTCCGCATTCTGGCGCAGGCTCATGGACTTGGATGTGCGGGGTGTTTTGGACAGGGGAAAGTTTGCTTCACCCTGCCATCATGTCAGTCTTTACAGTGGTGTAGAGCATCAAGGACCCAAATGGGCACAAGGTTCCTGGTAAAACCACCCAGGCCAGCTGTGGCAGATGTTTCATTAAGTCCTCTACTGGGAGCTTTCTTGACCACCAGTCATTTATGTAGCCCTTCATTATTTTTCAATATCTCTGGACCTTTTATTCTTGAAATAAACCCACCACTTTTACCATAGCCTTATCTTATACAATCCATAAATTCACGAGTTTGATGCAATGTGAGAGTCATATTAATCAAATAGTCATCACGTACATACTTAGACGACTGAAAACTCTTCTTGGGTACTTTCAGTTGTTACCTTATCACAATGCATCACAAGCACACTGGACACAAACACTGCCTGTGTGGACACATGACTTGGAGCTCGCTGGGGGTATGTGGGAAGGGACTGGAAACTCTTTTTCTACTTAATGCTAACAACGTTAGCTAATGGTCAAGATAAAACACCAATGTCCACCCATCTGCCTTACACTCTTCTCATTTCAACCCCTCTGGGAGAGACAGGCTCTCTCTAAATCCTTCAGAGCAAAGAGGGGGACAATGAAGTTAGTTCTCTGATAGGCTATAGATAGCAAATGGACAACGTGGCCTTGATATTACAATGACAAGAGGTCTGGAACCAGAAGGGATCTGTAGATACTCTGAGTCAGGAGCCCAGGCATGAAGTCTTGACAATTTCAATAGGTGGAAATTGCACCAAGGAACTGTATTCATACCTGAGAATCAAGATTTAGGACTCCATTAGAGGTGTCAGGTGGGTCTGCCCCCAGACAATGGTAGGAATGGAATATCTGGGACTTCTGACAACTCTGAGCTACAGCAGCGGTCCTGGCACATGATTCCGGAAAATAAACTCACCCTTCACAAAACTCAGCAGCTGGCTTATTCCTGGATGGGGCCAATCATTTCTTTTCCCTGGCTCCTCCAGAGAGCTCCAGAGTCATAACCTAATCACCTTCTAGATTCTTCTAAGCTGTTCCCCACCTCCCCACCATTAAATGGTAAAACTCTGGTCACATCCCTCTCTGGGGTTCCGCCTTACACTGGTTTCATTTGCACTCTGTGTTGAGTCTCCCAGGCAAAGTAGCAGAAAGGGGGACAGTCTGAAAGGGGGACACAACCTTGTTGCACCAGGACTCAGCAGCAACTCCTGGAATGAAGCAGCTGAGTTCTGCTCTCCCTGGTATTTGGGAATGACAACCGCTCTCAGATCACGCCCACATCTGTCCTCTCTGCTCATCCTTATGCCTCAATGTATCTTTACTTAGAAACTGAGAAATTGACATCCGACGTTACTTTCTCTAGACAAATTCTATTGCTTCTAGCATCGTCGGTCCTGAAAAGATCTTTTAAAATGTTAATAACTTGGTTCATTTATATAAAAAGGTCAGTATTAGAAAATGTCTTCCCCCGTGTCTCATCTCCACCTTAACATAATGTTCCATACTTCAGTGCATTCTCTGTGACACCCACATAGGGAATAAATGAGTATAGATAGAAATAATCATGGGAAAAGGCAAAAAATTATTCTGAAACTGGTGCTGACTTTTTCTTTCAGTCTACTTTTTATTTGTTTAATAAGGCATCTGAAGCTAGAAATTAAAAAATAATGGTATGATAATGTCAGTTTCTTGCTAGTGGATCAACAGTGGCCATAAATCTAAATTTAATTTTATGTTTAATAAACCCCTCCACATTCCTTGCATTAGATTCAGGAAACTGATTTGCTTCATCCCAATTGCTTTTCCTGCACATTAAGCTCAATATTGTATCTAATCATTTGCTTTGGTGCCCTCCAAACATATTCAACTTAAAACCTGCCTCAAAATCAGTCCAGTTGATAAATCTTATTATACTTTTTATATGATTTATGTTCATTCCACCTTTTTGAACATTATTCTTAATTATCTTGCTGCCTTGCAATTTATAACGTAGGCCACCTAAAAAGTACAAGTCATTATTTGATTTAGCTTTGCTCTCACATCTTCGACAGAGCATGCTTTAGGTTCTGAGAAACTCCACGGTTTGATTTTTATGCTTTGCCTCTGTGTTTAACAGTCCTTTGAAGTAAAAACAACAAAATACACTAAAAGTCCTTATGTAAGTGTGAAAAAAGAAAGTAGGGATAGAAATTGGTCTGTTACAGGTGAGTAGAAGGCACTACTATGGCTGGATAAGAGTTTTCAAATGAGTTTCTACCAAACATTTTGAAATAACATTAGCAAGTGTACACAGTTCAGAGTGCACAAGCATGACTTTTTACATCATCCAAACTTGGAAGACCAGATACCCCCTCAGAATGAATTTGTTGATCAGTAGTTATGGGCTGCTGAAGACACACCATTTCACAGAGATGATATAAGACGTAAATTTCAGTATTAGAGAGTGTGTTTTGATGAATCATAGGTTGACCTTGTGGTTCAGTGTTGTGGTAATTTCAAAGTGGTCTAGTGGTGGTAATTTCAAATGATTCACCATAAAAAGTGCGGAAACTTAAAACTTCTCTGCCCTCCCAGTAAATACTACTAGTGTTCTAAAAATCCCAAGGATGGAGTTATATAAGTGAATTCAGCAAATCAAAATGACTATTAGTGGAGCAGGGGCTGGACATACAGGTCTACTTCTAATGGTGGTGCACTTGGCATAGAAGGGGAAAAGGCGTGGAAATTTAACTCAACTACAGATGAGCTCCTATTTTTTTGAAAATATGTGAAAATTTTATACATTCCTTCCAAACGTCAATCTGAAGCTACTTTGCATTCAAGGAAGTTTTAACTGAAGCCTAAGCAGCTCACTTCTTCCATAATGTGATCGTTCTCAAGGCTGCTGGTCTCATTGTTTTCTCACATCCTTTCCCCTTATGAGAGTATGACAACATATTTTTGAATTTTGAATAATAGGAAATTGTTGTGAAATAATTCAGCAGAAATAAGATTTCCTTCATTATCCTGAGTCCCCATGAGACCCAGCCCTTCCAAATTCTTCTATGCATACGAATAAACATATATATCTTAAATGAAAAATACACCACACTATATTTCCTATTCTGTTTTGATTACATGACAGTACACTGTAGACTTTTTCCCATGTACTGCATAAAGATCTGCTGTTATCATTATAACTATTGAATAATATTTTACTCTATCAACATACCATCATTTAAAAAAATCAGTTTCCTCAGACTGGACAGACAAGTGCAAAAGATGAAGCTAGACCACTATCTCACACCATACACAAATAACTCAAAATGGTTTAAAAACTTGTATACCTGAACCCATAAAACTTCCAAAAGACAACATATGTACTATGTTCTTTGACATTGGTCTTGGTAATATCTTTCTAGATATGCCCCTTCAGGTAAAGGAAACAAAAGCAAAAATAAACAAATGGGATTATATCTAACTAAAAAGCTTTTACACAGCCAGGAAATTATTAATAAAGTGAAAAGACAATCTACCGAATGGCAGAAGACATATCAGATAAGGGGTTCATATCCAAAATATATAGAGAACTCATACAATTTAACAAAAACAAAAAACAACCTAATTAAAACATGAATGAATGAGCTAAACAGATTGTTGTTGTTGTTTTGCTTTTCAGGCCCACACCGGCAGCATATAGAAGTTCCTAGGCTAGGGGTCAAATTGGAGCTACAGCTGCCGACCTACGCCACGTCAACGGTTAAAGGAGGCATGAGCTGTATTTACAACCTACACCATAGCTCGCAGCAATGCCAGCTCCCTGACCCACTGCTCAATGCCAGGGATCAAACCTGCATCCTCATGGATACTAGTCAGATACGTTTCCTCTGCACCACAACGGGAACTCCCTAAACAGATATTTTTTAAATGAAGATACAAATATGGCCAACAGGCAAGTAAAAATATGTTCAAATCCCTAATGATTAGGGAAATGAAAATCAAAACCACAGTGAAATATAACCTCACACCTATGAAAATAGCTACCATAAAGAAATAGCAAGTGTTGAGGGTGTGGAGAAAAAGGAAACCCTCATACACTGCTAGTGGGGATGTAAATTTGTGCAGCCACTATTAAAGACAATGGAGATTCCTGAAAAAGTAAGAATAGAACTACCAAATGGCCCAGCTATCCCACTTCTGTGTATTTATTTAAATACTATGAAAACACTAATCTGAAAGATATCTAAAATAGCCAAGATATGGAAACAACCTAAATATTCATCAATCTATGAATGGATAAGGAAGATACATTGTACACATATATACAATGGAATATCATTCAACCATAAAAAAGATGGAGTCTTGCCATTTGTGACAACATGGGTGGACCTTAAGTATATTGTGTTAACTAAAGTAAGTCAGATGAAGAAAGATACATACTGCAGTATTTCACTCATATGTAGAATGTAAAAAACTAATAATAAACAAAATCCCCTCAAATAAATGACCAAACCACACCAAAACAAAACAAACATGTAGATTCAGAGAACGGAATGGTGGTGACCAGATGGGAAGGTGGTGGGAAGAACGAGAAATGGGTAAAGGGTATCAGCTCTACGGTCATGGATAGAGAACGTATTTTTGGTGGTGAGCTCGTTTATGGTTTACAGAAGTAGAAATATAATGTTGTACACATGAAATATCTAACATTATAAATCAAAGTTACCTCAAAAAAATTCCCCAAATAAGGACGTTTGGGCTTATTCTAATTTTTTGTCATTATGAACAATTCTGCAATAAACATTCTTGTACATAACCTTTGTAAGCATATACAATTATTTCCTTAGAATCAATTACTAGGTGAGGAATTGCTAGGTTAAAAGGAATGCATCTGTCACATGTATATTTTCAAATGGCTTTCCAAGTTCCAGTCCCACCAAGTGTTTGTGAAAGTTCTCTTCCTTAAACAGCCCTGAGTATCATTATACCTTCTGTCCTTTAGTTTGATTGCTAATGATATTACTGTTTCACTTCAATCCTAAAATTTTTAGGATAAAGAAGTTTGCATACACACAATGACATTTTGATTTCTTCTTTAGTGTTTTCTATTTGTTAGGTCTCTTCTGCAATTACAAGTTATCCATCTCATATTAGTTTAAAACAAGTCAACCAACAAGAATGAGATGCATTGACTTACCAGCTGGGAAGGGTCCAGGAGTGGCTCAGAAAACCAAAAGAAGAACCGTGGAACCCAAGTCTCATGGACTAGACTGGGAAATCAGTGCTGCTGTGACTCCACAACTCATTTCTCTGGGTCTCTGCTTGGATTCAGAGGGCAGGAGGGCACTCTCTGTAAGGAAAGGAAAATGGCTATGGTCACCTGATATTCACTTCTTCCAGGTTAGAAACCTCATTGGGTAGACATGACCTCTTTTCCAGTTTCTGTTTATCAGTCCCAGAGAGGTGCTCTAGCTGATTCTGCTTGGGACAACAGCTGTGTCCAGGATGATTGGGTACTATAACTGACTATGCTTGTGTCCAGTGTGTCTATCCTTGTGTCAAAGTGGGAGGTTCTGGTACCACAAGAAGTGTGATGGAGGATAACTGTATTGGGTGATCTAAATAACTGTCACGTGTCCTAGTCTGTTTTTCTCTTCACTCCCTTGAATTCCTATGACAGTTGTAGACTGCAAAACACAATTCACAGCAGCTCCAAACAAATGCTACTTGTATATGTTTATCTTCTTCATCTGGTCTTTGTGGTTGTCTAAGTTGATCCTTAGAGAACTGGCCTGGAGCTGTGGTCACATAAGGCCATCACCCTCTCCTCCTCCATGGAGCTGGGAAGAGGGAGAAGTTAAATTCAAACAGTTCCTAGATGTTTAATTCAAGTCCCCTTTCCCTGAGGCCTTGATTCTCAACTTTTTGAGTTCCTCTCTTCTGGTTCTTTTGTATCTTTCCCAGGGCTCAACAAAGACATTATCTTCTCCTAGATCCCCCCAAACCTGTACTGAGTGGCTACTCATTATGTTCCATTAAACTCCTACCACTCAACTCTCACATCACCAGGATTCTAAATGATCTGTATTCCTGTCATTTGCTTCCATTACATAGAGGTCTTCTTAAGAAGCATTTAGCTTCTCAGTACTGTGCACCTTCAACAGGTTCTCAGCAAACATGTACTGAATAAAGAACTTGTAAAATAAAGGAGTTAGATCAGATGGCTTCAGAGCTTCCTGATGCTAGTGTTATTTGTATATTAATGAATCTTTAATGTCTTAGCCAAATATACACATATTAGAAATCTCTAAGGAATGAATGGTCCGAGCTTGGGTGACAAAGTTGATATTCTGGTCAGCCTAATTTGATGGGACTGTGTTAGCATCACACCTACTTCTGAAGAAAGTGATCTACAGAAGGATGTCTGCATTGTAGGATCAGATGGTCCTGTGCCTAATTCTGCTTCCACTCTTTAATGCACACGTGAACTTGAGCAATTAATCTGTTCAGTATCTTTAAAATCTTTTTTTTTTTTTCTCTTGCTTTCCAGGGCCACACCTGCAGCATATGGAAGTTCCTAGGCTAGGGGTCAAATCGGAGCTGTAGCTGCAGGCCTATACCAAAGTCACTGCATCGCGGGATCCAAGCTGTGTCTGCAGCCTACACCACAGCTCACGGCAATGCTGGATCCTTAACCCACTGAGGCCAGGTATCGAACCCACATCCTCATGGATCCTAGTCAGGTTAGTTAACCACTGAACCATGAAGGGAAATCCAGCATCTAAACTTAAGAGAGGTTAAAAAAGATAAAACTGGTGTAACAATGATTGCCATCCAGGAATGTTACGGGTGACTCAGTGAGAAAATGGATGGAAAATATTAATCCCGGTTCTGGCACATAGTAGGTACTCAATAAATTACTGGATGAATGAAGCAAGTACATCTCTGCTATGTAGTCACTGTTTAGTGAAAGATGTGCTGACTCGATATTCTGGACCAGATTCTGGAACATCTATAGGAGTTCAGTGCAACTAAAAGGATCAGACTAACATTAGTAAACTAAGACCACATTGTACCCACCTTCTGTTGAAAGCTACTTAAAGCCACCAATTCTTATTCTTGTCCTCAGTAATGAGATAATATAGAAATCCATTTGCTCTTGGGTGATGTGAGACTATGTACAGTGAAATTCACATACTTCATTTTTAGCACCTTATTATACTGAGCTCTTAATGGGTCTGTATTACTTCATCAATTGCTGTAGTAATTTCCTGGGATTTACTAGGAGGAAGATCAGCTGGTCTTTGTTCCTACCTAGGTCTGCTGTGCAGTTCTCACTGGGAATGATGTGCATGTGGGGTTCCAAGACAGTGCGGGGTTCAAGGGGACAGAAAGAGGCTTTGAGTAGAGTAGAAGGAGGAATGCAAGCAAGTGTTGCCTATGAAATGCAAATTAAATTCATTTCTCTGGTATAAAATCTAATATAGGTTACTGGGCTTGTAAAACATGTAGTAAACACAATTCAAAAGAAAGAGTCAGAAGAATGGAGGATGGCCAAAGCCCAGATTGTGGGAACAGCTGGGTCTTTACTGACCCTTCTCCAGCTTATCTCTTTGGGATCCGTACTTTTCCTTTGAATGTAATAATATTTATTTATTTATTTATTTCTATATTTTTATTATTATTTCTTCTTTTTAGGGCAGCACCCACGGCACATGGAAGTTCCCAGGCTAGAAGTCAAGTCGGAGCTGCAACTGCCAGCCTATGCCACAGCAACAGTACCATGGGATCCAAGCCATGACTGCGACCTACACCACAGCTCACAGCAACACCGGATGCTTAGCCCACTGAACAGGGCCAGGGATTGAACCTGCATTCTCATGGATACTAGTTGCGTTCTTAACATGCTAAGCCACAATGGGAACTCCAATAATGTTTATTTTTAAAATGGAAAAATATGGCATAAAAAAGGAAATCCAACTTAAAAGATAAATCTTCTATTAGATTTTGTCTTGCATAGGTTAAAATGATAGGTATTTGTATTAAAATGAGCTCTAAGTTGTGAGTTGGCACCGTGTTGAGGAAGGAACACTTGACCAAGTCAGGAGACTCCTCAGTCACTAACTAGCTGTGTGACCTAGAGCAAGTCACTGACCTCTCTGGGTTGCAAATTCCTTCTTACACAATCATATCATTGGACCAGATTAGTAGTGTTCAAATTATCCTGTTACTGTTAAGTCACCAACAGGATCCACACCTGTACTCCTACCACATACACACAAACACACATATTCAGCAGCCAGAACTCCTACACCACATGTAGGTGTTTTTTTTTTTTTTTTAGGATTTCATAGAAAAAAGCCTGTGCAATGTGATGATTACAAGAGTCTTCTCTAGAATTAAACTGACAGAGTTTGAACATCCATTCTACCACTGGACTCCATTCTACCACTGGACTTCATGAGCCTGCAGTGGTTATATAAGCCTCCATTTATAAACTTATATAATTATTATTAGAATATTCTTTATTATTTCTATTATTAAAATATTTATCTTATAGGGATGTCTTAAGGATTTAAAGTAAAGTGCTTTCTATAGTGTATGGCATACAGTATCTACTTAATAATATTATATTTGGAGAAAGTATTCTGAAAACAAAAAATTATTTAAAAATGATCTTTACTAACATGACAAAAAGAATGTATTACTGGGCCACTGTGCTGTACAGTAGAAATTGGCACAACACACTGTAAATCAACTATAATTTAAAAAACCTGAAGAAAAAATTATCTTTAAAATTCCTTCCACTCAAAATTCCTTTTTTTTAAAAAGTAGCTCTTGTGAAACAAAAGAAAGGGACCATTAATGGTCAGGGTTTCTTAGATTCCTTGACTTCAAATGCAGCTTATCTTATATGGAGAATTTATACATATATTCAAACTTATTGTGGTAAAATTTACAAACAGGGCACTTCAATTTTCTTTTTTTTTGGTAATCAGTTCTATGAATTTTGACAAACACATACAACCGTATAATCACCACCACTAACAAAGAAAGAGTTCCATTGCCCCTTGTCATCAATCTCCTTACCCATACAGCCCCTGGCAACCACTGGTCTGTTTTCTGTTCCTCTAGTTTTGTCTTTTCTATAAAGTCATGTAAATATAGTCACAGAATATATGTAGACTTTTGAGTCTGGCTTCTTTCAACTAGTTAGATTTAAGAGTCATCAATTCTATAGTTTGTATCCCTTTTTACTAAGCAAATTTACCCCTTTTTTATTGCTGAGTATTCAATTGTGTGAATATACCACTATTTGTTTATCTACTCACCAGCAAGAGATTATGAAAAAAGAAGTAATACACATTAGAGTGGATAAATGTTTAAGTATCTAGGAATGAAGTTTCTGGATCATATGGATATATTTTTAACTGTATTAGTTACTGCCAAGTTTTGTTTTCCAATCAAAATTATTTTTTGTGCTCAGTTTATTCATCAGAAATTTAGGATTCATTTATGGATTAGTTTTCTATGGCTGTTATAATGAATCATCACAAATTTGGTGGCTTTAAACAACACACATTTTTCATTTTTTTTTTTTTTTTTTGCTCTGGAGGTCAGATATCCACAACATCTCTCTGGGCTAAAACCCAGGTAGTGGCAGACTATGCTTCTTTCTGAAGGCTCTCAGATGAGGAAGTTTCCTTGCCATTTCCATTTCCTCTTGGCTGCTCACATTATTTGGCCCGTGGCCCCTTCTGTCTTCAAAACTAGCAATGGCTGGTGGAGTCTTTCTCACAATGGCTTCACTCTGACATGGTCACTTTGCTTTCATCTTCCACATTTAAAGGATCCTGTGACTACACTGGATATTGACTAATACAGGATGATCTTTTTAAAGTAAGCTGATTAACAAAGTTATCTCTATTTATAACCAAAATTCCACTTGCCATGTGATGTTACATATTCACAGGTGTGGGGGACTGCATATGGACTTTGGAGGGGGTGGTGTTATTCTGCCAGGCATGGTCTGCAGCCTTAAAGACATATAACACTTTCAATTTAAAGAAATGAAGTCATTCTAATGGCTCTACAATTATAGCTAATTATGCTTTTAAATTGTATTTCCCTACTGATGAATAATGTTGAATATCTTTTCATGTATTTCTTTGGAACCATATGTCTTCTTTGTTGAAATATTTGTGCAAATTTTTGCCTATTTAAAAAGTGAGTTATTTTCTTATTATAGAGTTTCTTTATATATTCTTGATTGTAGACTTTTACCCAGTAGAGATATTACAAATATTTTACTTCAGTCTATGGCTTTTTTCTTTTTTTTTTGTCTTTTTGCCTTTATTTAGAGCCGCACCCGCGGCATATGGAGGTTCCCAGGCTAGGGGTCTAACAGGAGCTATAGCTGCCGGCCTTCGCCACAGCCACAGCAACGCGGGATCCGAGCCGCGTGTCTGCAGCCTTCACCACAGCTCACGGCAACGCTCAATCCTTAACCCACTGAGCAAGGCCAGGGATCGAACCTGCAACCTCATGGTTCTTAGTCGGATTCGTTAACCACTGAGCCACGAAGGGAACTCCTATGGCTTTTCATTTTAATAGTCTTTTTGAAATAAACAATTTTAATTTTAATGATGTCCAGTTTATCATTCTTTTTACTTTATGAATTATGCTTTTTGTGTCTTAAGAAATCTCTGCCTAACCCAAAGTCACAAAGATTTTCTTCTGTTTTCTTCCACAAATTTTGTACGTTTAGGCATTTCACTTGGATCTATGATTCATTTTGTACTAAATTTTTATTAAATTAACAAATATGGGTTGAGATTTATTTTTTGAACATGGATAGCTAATTGTTCCAGGATCATTTCTTGGAAAGAAGAAATTTAATTTTTACCTTCATACATTTCTTTCATTTAAAAGACCCTGAAGGAAATCTTTTTAGTAATTTTTGATTTTTCATTACTTCAAAACTTTTCAACTGTTTTTTTATAATGATTTTTACTTTTTCCATTAGAGTTGGTTTACTGTGCTCTCTCAATTTTCTATACTGTATAGCAAGGTGACCCAGTCACACATACATATATACATACCTTTTTCTCACATTATCATGCTCCATCATTAGTGAGTAGATATAGCTCCCAGTGCTATACAGCAGGATCTCATTGCTTATCCATTCCAAAGGAAATAGTTTGCATCTATTAACCCCAAATTCCCCATCCATCCCACTCCCTCCCTCTTGGCAACCACAACACAAGTCTGTTTTCCATGTCCATGATTTTCTTTTCTGTGGAAAGGTTCATTTGTGCTCTATATTGGATTCCAGATATAAATGATATCATATGGTATTTGTCTTTTTCTTTCTGACTTACTTCACTTAATAGGAGAGTCTCTAGTTCCATCCATGTTGCTGCAAATGGCATTTTTTTTTTATGACTGAGTAGTATTCCATTGTATATCTATACCACCTCTTAATCCATTCATCTGTCCATGGACATTTAGGTTGTTTCCATGTCTTGGCTATTGTGAATGCTGCAATGAACATACATGTGCATGTATCTTTTTCAAGGAAAGTTTTGTCCCAAGATAGGCCCAAGAGTGGGATTACTGGGTCGTATGGTAGTTCTATAGCTAGTTTTCTGAGGTACTTCCATACTGTTTTCCCTAGTGGTTGTACCAGTTTGCATTCCCACCAACAGTGCAGGAGGGTTCCCTTTTCTCCACACCCTCTCCAGCATTTGCTCTTTGTGGACTTATTAATGATGGCCATTCTGACTGGTGTGAGGTGGTATCTCATGGTAGTTTTGATTTGCACTTCTCTAATAATCAGTGATGTTGAACATTTTTTCATGTGCTTGCTGGCCATTTGTATAACTTCTTTGGAGAAATGTCTACTCAGGTCTTTTGCCAATTTTTCCATTGGGTTTTATTTTTTTGTTGTTGTTGAGTTGTATAAGTTGTTTGTATATTTTAGAGATTAAGCCCTTGTCTGTTGCATCATTTGAAAATATTTTATTCTATTCTGTAAGTTGCCTTTTTTTTATGGTTTCCTTTGCTGTACAAAAGCTTGTCAGTTTTATTAGGTCCCATTCGGTTTATTTTTGCTTTTATTTCTGTTGTTTTGGGAGACTGACCTGAGACAATATTTGTAAGTTTGATAAGAGAGAATGTTTGGCCTATGTTCTCTTCTAGGAGTTTAATGGTGTCTTGTCTTACATTTAGTTCTTTTAGCCATTCTGAGTTTATTTTTGTGTATGGTGTGAGCGTGTGTTCCAGTTTCATTGATTTTCATGCAGCTGTCCACTTTTCCCGGAAACACTTGCTGAAAAGACTTTTTCCCATTTTATATTCCCACTTTATTTTCCCATTTTATATTCTTGCCTCCTATGTCAACGATTAATTGACCATAAGTGTCTGGGTTTATTTCTGGGTTTTCTATTCTGTTCCATGGGTCTGTATGTCTGTTTTGGTATCAGTACCACACAGTCTTGATTACTGTGGCTTTGTAATATTGCTTATAATCTGAAAGAGTTATGCCTCCTGCTTGGTTTTTGGTCCTTAGAATTGCTTTGGCAATTCTGGGTCTTTTATTGTTCCATATAAATTTTTGGATTGTTTGCTCTAGTTCTGTGAAAAATATCGTGGGTAATTTGATAGGAATTTCACTGCATCTGTGGGTTGCTTTGGGTAGTATGGCCGTTTTTATAATATTAATTTTTCGAACCTGGGAGCTTGGAATATCTTTCCATTTCTTTGCATCCTTTTTCAGTTCCTTGATTAATGCTTTATAGTTCTCAGCATATAAGTCTTTCACCTCCTTGGTTAGGTTTATTCGCAGGTATTTGACTTTTTTCAGGCGCAATTTTAAAAGGTATTATATTTTATATTCCTTTTCTAGTATTTCATTATTAGTATTTAGAAATGCGACTGATTTCTGAATGTTAATCTTATATCCTGCTACTTTGCTGAATTTGTTGATCAGTTCAAGAAGTTTTTGGGTTGAGTCCTTAGGGTTTCCTATATATAGTATCATGTAATCTGCATATAGTGACGATTTTACCTCTTTTCTTTCAATTCGGATAACTTTTATTTATTTCTTTTGTCTGATTGCTGTGGCTGGGATTTCCAATACTATGTTGAATAACAGTGGTGACAGTGGGCATCTTTGTGCTGTTCCAGATCTTAGCAGGAAGTCTTTCAGGTTTTCTCCATTGAGTATTATATTTGCTGTCGGTTTGTTGTAAATTGCTTTCATTATGTTAGGATATGTTACCTCAATACCCACTTTGGTAAGAGTTTTTATCATGAATGGATGTTGGACTTTGTGAAATGCTTTTCCTGTACCTATTGAGATGATCATGTGGCTTTTGACTTTTCTTTTGTTAACATGGTATATGATGTTGGTTGATTTGCATATGTTGAACCATCCTTGTGAACCTCGGATGAATCCCACTTGGTTGTGGTATATGATCTTTTTTAAATGTTGTTGCATTTGGCTAGCTAAAATTTTGTTGAGGATTTTTGCATCTATATTAATCAAAGATATTGGCCTATAATTTGCTTTTTTTGGTGTTATCTTTTTCTGGTTTTGGAATTAGGGTGATGGTGGCTTCATAGAATATCTTTGGGAGTATTCCTTCTTTGTCAACCTTTTGGAAAAGTTTAAAGAGGATGAGTATAATTTCCTCTGTGTTTGGTAAAATTTGCCTATGAAGCCATCTGGTCCTGGACTTATTTGTAGGGAGTATTTTTATTACATACTCAATTTCATTTCTAGTAATCAGTCTATTCAGTTGATCTAGTTCTCCTTGATTCAGTTTTGGCAGGATGTAAGTCTCTAGAAAGTTGCCATTTCTTCTAGGTTGTCAAATTTGTTGGCATACAACTGTTGATAGTATTCTCTTATGGCTTTGTATTTTTGCCTTATCCATTGTGATTTCTCCTTTTACATTTCTTATTTTATTTGGGTTTTTTTCTCTCCTCTTCTTGATGAGTCTGGCCACAGGTTTGACAATTTTGTTTACCTTTTCAAAGAACCAGCTCTTGGTTTTATTGTTGTTTTTCCATTGTTTTTTGAATCTCTGTTTTATTGAATTCTCCTCTGATCTTTATGATTTCCTTCCTTCTGCTGACTTTAGGTTTTATTTGTTCTTTTTCTAATTCATTTAGGTGGTGGGTTATGTTGTTGATTTGGGATTTTTCTTCTTTTTTGAGGAAGGCCTGTACTGCTATGAACTTCCCTCTGAGCACTGCTTTTGTGGCATCCCATAGATTTTGAGTGGTTTTGTATTCATTACCATTTGTCTTGTGGTATTTTTTTTTTTTTGTCTTTTGTCATTTTAGGGCTGTACTTGTGGCATGTGGAGGTTCCCAGGCTAGGGTCTGAATAGGAGCTACAGCTGCTGGCCTATGCCACAGCCACTGCAAATGGGTTTAGTATTAATATACTCTTTTAACTTTTGTTTGCTGGAGAAATTCTTTATTTCCCCTTCTGTTTTAAATGATATTCTTGCTGGATAGAGTATTCTAGGTTGCATATTTTTTCCTTTCAGAACTTGAAATATATCCTGCCATTCCCTTCTGGCCTGTAGTGTTTCTGTAGAGAAATCAGCTGATAGCCTTATGGGGGTTCCCTTATACTTAACCCTTTGCTTTTCTCTTGCTGCTTTTAGAATCCTCTCTTTATCTTTAGCTTTTGCAGTTTTTTGCTATAATATCTTGGTATGGGCCTATTTAGGTTCAACTTATTTGGGGCCCTCTGTGCTTCCTGATATCAGTTTCTTTTAGATTTGGAAAGTTTTCAGACATAATTTCTTCAAATATATGTTCAATACCGTTTTCTTTTTCTTCTCCTTCTGGAATTCCTATTATGTATAGATTGGCCCACTTTATATTATTTCCATAGATCTCTTATATCACTTTCACGTTTCTTCATTTGGTTTTCTGTCTGCTGTCCTGATTGGGTGATTTCCTTTAGTCTATCTTCCAAGTCACTAATTCGTTCCTCTGCATTATTCATTCTGCTCTTTAGTGCCTTTAGCTTGATTTGCATCTCTGCAATGAATTTTCTAATTTTTCTGTGTTCCTCCCTATATTTTCTAGTTCCTTCTAAAGGAATCTGCATTACTGGTCATATCTTCTCTTAATTGCTTGATATTCAACCTTAATTCCTCCTTTTTGAACTCAGGGTCTGTCAGACTGCAGAGGTCAGTTTCACTTTTTACTGCTTCATGTGAGTTTTAACTGGAATGGTTCCTGAGCTTCTTCATCTTGCTTATGTTTTTCTTTTTCTGTGAGTTTAGGGAAGCCAAACTATAGTCTCACAGGGCTACTTCTATGCAAGAGTACCCCTTTGTATTTTGTAGGTGGTTACTATTTATTTTTGACTTGGGAGTTTGAATATTTGCTGTCTCTTTCTTCCATGTGAATAGGCTGTTATCCCCAGAGTGCTGAGAGTGTTCCCAGGGAGAAGGATGGAATAGGCAGGGCTAGTAGTCACTGCCTGGTTGCTGGGCTCCTAACAGGAGGAAGGAGCTGCAGGAAGGTGCTGCTGGCTACTCCTAGTTGCAGGGCCCTGGTAAGTGATAATGAGCCTAGGCAGATTTACAAGATGCCCCGAGCATTTGACAGTGGCAGCAGCAGGGTGTGTGCGTTCCTAGGGGAGTGAGAGCAACAACAGGTAGTGTTCTATTGCAGTGACCTCCTCTGAGGTGACTGAAGCAGCAAATGGCACTTGTTCAGGGACCCCTAGTGGTAGTAGGCCATGCCCACCTCTGGAGTCAGTGATAACAGCAGTGGTTTGCCCCCACTCCCTGCAGACCATTCAAGAAGCACCCCATCTCAGCCCACACAGGAGGTGTTGCACAGGCTGCTCTTGGTTTCAGAATCCTGAAAAGTGACAGATATCAAGCATGTGGGCACTGCCTGGAGCATCTGGCAGTGGCAGTAACAGGGCAGGCGTGCTCCCAGGGATGTGAGAGCAACAACAGGTGGTTTTCGGTCACAATGTCCTCCTCTCTGGTACTCTTGAGGTGACTGGCACCACAAGTAGTTCCTCTTCACTGACCCATAGTAGTGGCAGGCCAAGCCCACTTTGAGGGTCAGAGATAACTGTGGTGGTTTTCTCCCACTACCTGCAGACCACACAAGAAGCACCCTGTCCTGCTTAGCCCATGCAGGACGTGCTGCACCAGCTGGTCCTAATTGTAGGGTCTTGGGAAATGACAGTAATCAAGCATATGGGTGCTGCCCAGAGCACTTGGCAGTGGCAGCTGCAGGGCAGGTGTGTTCCCAGGACGGTGAGAGCAACAATGTTTGGTGCTTGGTTTCAGTGGCCTCTTTTTTTTTTTTTTGGTCAACCCTGAGTTGTCTGGGGCTACAGGTGGAGCCCACTCACAGGCCCCCTGTGGTGGCAGGCCACGCCTCCCTCTGGCCTCTGAGATGACCGCCACATTCCGTCCCTGCTGCCTATAGAGCACACAAGAGGCACCACATTACACTTAGCCCCCCTCTGTCCCTTAGCCCACAAAAGAGGTTCCTGGCCACCTGTAGCCTGCATAAGAAGTGCCCTGTCTCCCTTAGCCAGAGCAAGTTGCTTCTTGCTACCCGTAGCCTGTTCCAGAGGCACCCCGCCCTCTGAGAGCGCAAGCACACATGTGCAGGGAGATTCTTATGGTCGTCCAACACGCCTCCTCTCACCCTTCCCAACAATGGCACCTTGCTTCCCCTGCGGGCCCAGACCTTCTCTCTGGTTCCCTCTGCTGTGGCATTCCACAGCACTGCCCTGTCTATGGTGCACTGTTCTTTAGTCTCTCAGGCTGTCCCCACACAGCCAGCCCTAGTCCTCTCACTGGGACTGACCTCCAGAACTTAATCTCAGTGCCCAGCCCCTGCCTGAGTGTCTCAGGCGGTGGTGTCTGGGCCGATGGTGCAGATGATCTGTGCAGCTCTCACTCTACTTTGTCCCCAGTCCAGCTGCTGTGCTTTTCTCAGCAACTTTGAGGTCCCTCCATCTCGGCTGATCTCCCTGTAGGTTAGGTGGCTTCCCAGTGTGTGGGTTCCTTTTCTCCTTCACAGCTCCCTTTCAGGAATGCTAGTCCCATCCTGATTCCTTTTTTTTTCTCTCTCTCTTTTTCTTTTGTTCTACCCAGTTATGTCAAGAGTTTCTTGCCCTTTTTGGAGGTTTAAGTTC
Organism: Catagonus wagneri; assembly: GCA_004024745.2. NCBI lineage: Eukaryota > Metazoa > Chordata > Mammalia > Artiodactyla > Tayassuidae > Catagonus > Catagonus wagneri. The sequence goes on from PVHT021183699.1 coordinate 61,336,805, forward strand.
TTCTTCCAGCATTCAGTAGATGTTCTGTGCGAGTCGTTTTACATGTAGATGTGTTTTTTTGATGTGTTTGTGGGAGAAGGTGAGTGAGACGTCTTACTCCTCCGTCATCTTGATAGGCCTCAACTGTTTTTAATTCTTCATTACTTATGTGCTAATGACAACACATTCTTGAAAATGAAATATTTATTCATTACAGGCCAGGTTAGACACATACCAAGATAATCAATATACATCCCTAGATTTATGATGAGTAATTGATTTCTCACTGTCATGGGTAGAGTCTAAATAATTTGATTATGTATTTAGCTAGTAATGGAAACTCATTAGCAGAATTCCATTTCATGCTTATTTGCACATGCAAACAATTTTTTCTTGTTTAAAGGATTGTTCCATTTGGTCTGGCTGATATAATTTTGCTCTGTAATACTGTAGTGATGACCATCACTCAAGCTCTTCCAGAAAGTATGAAGAGATCTCAGTCACCTCTTCCCATGTGGCTTAATTACTCCTCCATTTCACCCAGGTGCCTTTCTGGCACAGAAACCTTGGACTTCCATGTGTGGCTTTAAGAGCTAACTTTCAGTGTGACTTCGAGGAAGTTAGTTAAGCCAAGAACAAAGTATGACAGGTTGACAGAGAATATATTCTCTTTAAAAACTTTTTTATTATAGTTGATTTGCAGTGTTCCTTCAATTTCTGATGTACAGCAAATTGACCCAGTCATACATATATATACATTCTTGTTTTTTATACTATCTTCCATCATGTTCTAACCCTACAGATTGGATATGACTCCTGGTGCTGTATAGTAGGATCCCATTGCTTATTCATTCCAAATGTAATAGTTTGCATCTACCAACCCCAAACTCCCTGCCCCTCCTACTCCCTCCCCACTGTCCCCTGACAACCACAGTCTGCTCTCCATGTCCATGATCTCTTTCTGTTTTGAAGATGGGATCATTTGTGCCATATTTTAGATTCCGCATATAAGTGATATCATATGGTATTTGTTTTTCTCTTTCTGATTTACTTTACTTAGTATGAGAACCTCTAGTTGCTGCAAATGGCATTATTTTGTCCATTTTTATGGCTGAATAGTATTCCATTGCATACATGTACCACATATTCTTAATCCATTTAACTGTCAGTGGACACTTAGGATGTTTCCATGTCTTGACTATTGTGAAGACATGGATGCATGGGTGCATGCATTTTCTTTTTGAATGAATGTTTTGTCTGGATATATGCCCAGGAGTTGGGATTGCTGGATATTCTTAACATCATATCTCTGTGTTTATAATAAAATTTGACATTTGCTTTTCATGGTAATTCTGTTTAAGTAGTCTGTTCTATCTGTGTGGAGTGGGTTGAAAGGGAGAACATTTCAAACACCTACTGATTTGGAAATCGCTAGAAATTACCTTTTACAATAAGGGAGCAATTATGAAGGCCTCAGACCCAAGTATCCTTTGCTGATACAGAACACAGATTCTTCTTTTGTTTTGACTCTGAGCTCACAAATCCTTGACTCGTACTGAAGTTGGATTCTTAGAGATGTGTATGACCACCAATTTATCTAATGTATTTGTGACTGATTCCTCTTTCTTTCCTACTTTATTTACAGATTTCACATATCCGCAGTCTTTCAGAGCAGAGCAGCAAGGATGCAACAACTCAGGGCTTAGTAAAAAGTATAGTATGAGGATTATATTTAGTGCTTCAGAGTCAATTTTTTTTTTTTTGTCTCTAAGTTGACTTAGCTGGTCTGGCTTAGGGCAAAAGGTTCATCAACTCTATGGAAGTAGGAGTAGAGCCAAAGATCTTGGATTCCTGATGTAAAAAGCATCAAGGAAATGGCCTGAAAAAGCCTGAAAAGTGGTGTGTAAACACTACGCCTACTCTCCACTTTCGGGAGACATTTTATACACATTAATAACCCCAGGAAGACCCGTAGCAACAAATTTTGTTTTATTGTGTTAGTTTCCCAAACATGTTTGAGCATGGAATGCTTGCATCCTCAACACACCTGTTAACCCCTGGGGCAGTATCTGAGGCCATCACCTGGGAAGTGGTGACCGGGGATGCTGAGAGCAGAAGGTGCTCATCCAATTTATATTACTTTTTCCTATATTCTGAGTGTCTTAGATTTTTCTGCTATTTCTCTAGTATCAATGAATTTCAGTTTTCTTCCATCCTGTTATAAATTTAATACTTTCAAGTAAAATATTGGGTTGCTGTGTTGTGTGTGTGTGTGTGTGTGTGTGTGTGTGTCCATAAAGTAATGAGTGAGAATGATGCCAGGCCTGTCTTAAAAAAAAATAAGAATACTCATTAGTCATTATTGTGAGGTTTAAATATTGTCTGGGAAATCCTTAGTAAAAAGTATAGTATGAGGATTATATTTAGTGCTTCAGAGTCAATTTTTTTTTTTTGTCTCTAAGTTGACTTAGTTAGTCTGGCTTAGGGCAAAATACTGAAAAGCTGAGGTTTCTCTTTGGGCAAATACTGCTTCTGGTTTCTGTGCCTCTCATGGATCTCTCCCTTCTCTGTTGTGTTGTCATGATGTCCTTTGTCCTCTGATTCAAGCCTGTTCTCAGTAAGGAATAAAATAGAACTTATTTACATTCCAAAATGAATGTCAAAAATGGCATTTTCAGCCCAAGGTGAAGAAGCAGGCAGTGTATGTGAATGGGGCTCTCTCTCCTCTACTTGTCACCAGTCCTGAAGTCAGGGGATACCCAAGGCTACCATTACTCCAGATTTGCTCCCATCAGGAGGATTTTATGTGGTATGTCATTTTATGGGGAGCTTTTTGCCTCCTTGAGAAACTGTATATTCTTTTGTCATTTGGGGGGACATTTTATATACACCTATGTAACTTTAGATGGTTTTAGGAGATGAAGAGAATTACAGAAGAATCTCTAAGAGTTATTATAATCTTCTTACCTAACCCTAGCCCTAATCAAATGGATGGTGGTAATGCTTTCATCTCTAAGGAAGAACACCTGCATCTCTGAGAGGTAATATGGGTCACCCAAGAGTACAAAGCTCATGTCTGGGACGATTGGTGGCGAAGCTGGTGACCTGTGAGGGAGGAGACTAGGTTTCAAGCTCCAGCCTTCAGCATTACACAGATACCATCTCTTATGTATTCTCAAAGGTCCTGATAACCACTCAGTTCTTTGCTCAGTCCAACACTGAGTGAAGTGGCAGAATTCAGGGCCAGCTTCCAAGAACAAATTTCCAAAGGAGAAAAATCTTTAGTGTTGTGAGA
>PVHT021183699.1:61343994-61396004 GCA_004024745.2 Catagonus wagneri
AATTTAAGGGGTGCTGCAGTAAGCTCTTGCAGTTAACAGGAGCTCAAATTCTCCAAGAATTCTCCAAAGTAGATGATTGGTTGGATGTCTGAGTCTTTCAGACTGTGTTCTTGGGGTTGTGGCACACAAAAGCTACCCCAAAGAAGTTGACAGAGCACTATAAATCAACTGTAATACAAAAATTAAAAATAAAGAAGCAAAGCTGCCCCAATTGGATCTCCGCAGGAATCTTTAGCTTGAGGCTGATGTGGCCGCTGTGAAATTCCTTGTGCCTGGCAACACCATCACGTGGAACATCTTTATCTGCATGGTTCAGGCAAACCCGGGTATGCTATTATTACTCCTCCAAAATGTCCTTCTCTGCCTCTGCTTCTCTTGCTTCCCCATGATGCACAATAAGAGACCAAAGGATATGGACAGATCAGAGTCCTACTGCTCTGGCTCATATGCTCAAAAAGTGCTAGAACAGCTAGGCAGAAAAGACAAACATTGCTCCAGAGTTGTTCAAGGTCTTATCATTAAATTCTCTCAGAATTTCATGTTTAGAAAAACCCAGTACTCCTTTGGATTGCTGTTGGATTATGAGCACTGTAGCACTTTGGTTTTGCCTTTTTGCACTGGTTGCCAGGAAGCTCAGAAGTTGCTCTGTGCTCTTTGTGAGTTCCAGTAACTGCCATTTTCTGTACAGTTTTTTCTTCTTTCAAGATGTCTTTATTACATTGATTTTGCATTTTTTCCTTTGTTTTTAAATCATTCTATCTGTGGCTTTCACTCAAAGCAACTAGAAAGAAATACCTAGAAGCCATTTATTCTACTGTATATTTAACCTGGTACATTTTTGTTCCTGGTGCTTTTCAGAGCAACAGTTTTCATATTAGGGGATATTCTTTTTAAGAGTCTATTCTTAGATATATTACCACATGTAGCAATGAAGGAAATACATGGCATATGTGGTTCAAAAGAGGATTCTTAATTTTTACATCAAGCTCCTCCATCCAGATTGAGGGATATTGGGGAAAGGCAATATTTTTAAACTTCACTGTGATTTTTTCTGATCCAATAAGTCTGACATAGGATCCAAGAATGTGCAGTTAAGCTCTATCTTAAAATAATGTTCCTATGGGACATTGGAAATACCATTAGGAAGACTCTAAGAAGCAATGACTAATCATGGTTAAAAATAAATATGGGGTGGGGTGGAGATTAACTTCTCTCTACAGGTGAAGGTCAAATGTCAATTTCATTCCCATAGAGTATTTCCTGCCTAAATGGAATTGAAAGGCAGGTGACCTGGCATTTGGTCCCTGCTCTGCCTGGCACTGTGGTGAACTTGAGGAGTCCATTTCAAGTCCACACCTCCCATTCATGTCATCTGTTTAACAAATCAGCAAGTCTGTGCACAAAAGGACTGTTTCCACACAGAAAATGCAATAATTCCTCACCACCACCCAGAGAGATGGTGAATTTAGAAATAGGAGGAATTTAATGCCACCAGATAAGCAGTGAGTGGTGAAAATGATGGGAAAAGCCTTTTCTGTAAAAAGTCAGTATGGTTTGGTTTTCTGCCACGGAAGCTCACAGCTACTTTTGTTCATAGCATTAAACAGGGGAAAAATGAATTCACAAGTTGGGCAAAAGTGTTTGTTTTCATCAACAGAAATTGGAAGCCAAATGCACTTGTTAAATATTCACAATCAATAAAACAAATCTGTAATCTTGATTTCTCTTGGAATAAGAGATCCTGGTTGAAAGAGATCCCTGGAAGGTGCTGAGCAGCTGGTCAGGTGAAGAGATGCCCGAACTCTGTCTTTCTTTGATATCTGTTTCACCTGGGATAACTACTTTCCCATCTCTGAAGATGAACATTCCTTTGTGGCAATGACCACTTGAAATTAATGGGATCATAATCCTGTGTCTCTCTTGGAAGCAGTTATGTCCAAGACTAATTACCTTCAGTATAAAAAATACTTTTTTTCCCTTAGTAACTTAAATTCCTTTTCCATTGCTGTACCTTAGAGTACAGCACTACATTTTAAAGAGAGAGAGGTAATTAAATTAGAACTTGTGGCGGAAGGCCGTGGTGGCTGATAATAATTGTTTTGCAGAACACACTATAATTGGTGCTCCAAGGATTTTATTTCAAAGCATCAAAGTCAATTTAGAAGGCTTGCTTTATCTGCAACAGAGCTGCTTTGATGAAGACACTATGTCTTCATGTGTCTGGATTTTCTTAAATTTAACTAAACTGTTTTTTAATGATTATGTTAATAACTACAGTACCACGATGCTATTTTATGGACACCGGAAGATAAAATTCAAATTCCCCTTTTGCCTATTAGTTAACGTTGTAACCACAAAATGTACACAATTCTTGCTCATTACTGTTTAATAAGCCTTTGAAATTCTACAACCAATAAAAATACCTTTTTCATTAAGTGTCTCCCATGCAGTATTTAATATATTAAATTAAGCATAAGAGGGTGTTTGTTAATGAATATTCCACTTGTTTTTGCTCACCCTGTTTCTTCTACCTGGAATGTCTCCCCCTTTTTTTTTCTTGATTCAGTGGGTAAAATTCTACTTTATCCTTTAAGTCCCAACTTAAATACCACCTGTTATGGACTGAATTTTTGTGTCTCCCCAAAATGAATATGTTGAAATTCTAACACCAATGTGATGGTATTAGGAAGTGGGGCCTGTGCAGGGTAGTTTGGTCATGAGGATGGAGCCCTCATGAATGGGATTAGTGCCCTTAATAAGCAGAGATAAGAGCTTGCTTCCTCTCTCTCTATTCTCTACCACAAGAGGTTACAATGAGAAGAGGGACATCTGTTAGCCAGGAAGAGAGGCTTCATCAAGATCTTGACCATGCCGGCACTCTGACCTTGGGCTTTCAGCCTCCGGTGCTATGAGAAATCACTATCTGTTGTTTACACCATCCAGTCTGTGGTATTCTTTTATAGCAGCCCAAACTCACTACATATGATGCCACCTCTTCCACAAAGTCTTCCTTGATTGAAACAGGAGTTCCTCATTCCAAATCCAATGTAAGTTTTCTCATCTATAGTATAGTGACCTCAAGGTTGTAGTGACTATAAAATGAATGAACATTTGTGGAACCCAAAAGGATATTATTATCACTGTTATGAATTTTTCTCTGCTTACCTCTTTAGATGCTGTCAGCTTAAAGACATGGGGTACAAAACATGCTGGCAAAACACTAGAGTCATCAAAGCACAGTTTTCACCTCTAAGCAGTGGGTACTAATGAATTATCTGCAGAGTGGTATTTTTGTCTGAAAGAAAGCATTTTGGTCCTAAGGTAAACATATTGTCTTGCTGTGTGACCTTGTGGAAGTCACTCTACTTTTCTGGTTTTCCAATTTCTTTTGTACACAACAGGTTTATCAAACTAAATCTTCATTAAGATTACTTTGCCTCTCGTATTCTATGAGTATAATTACAGGTGGTGAAAACCTTAAAATTGTGCCCAGGATATTTTTAGCATTCAGACTAATTAACATCCTACCTAACCTTGCCAACAGAGATCAAATTTCTTCTATGCAATTACCATTTTTGGCTTCATAAAGACAAGGCAAAACAAAATTTCATTATCTTACCATGCCAGGCAAAGTTGATCAGTTATGTGAAATAAGCTAGGTAATTAATAACTGGAGGCAGAATACTCCATCTCACTGTTGTGGCATCATCTTGACAAAATTACAGAGTTCCTCCCCTTTTGCAGGAACATCCTGAATTCTGGAATGTTTGCTGGTTCTGTGGAGGATAGAAACAAGTAAGCTCAATTATAGATCAAATAATGACTAGCATGATAGTCTTTATTACATTATTTATAATAATAGAAGCAGTAAAGTGTTAACATTTGCTGAGAAAATACTCTGTTCTGAGCATTGAGACATGTGCTACATGCATTACCTCATATATACGATGCTATGAGGTAAGTGTTCTGATTATTTCTACTGATGAAACTGAGGATCAACATGAATAAGTAATTTGACTCAGATTACACAGCTGGTATGTGGTAGAAAAGAGATTCAAACACATTTCAGTCTGACTCCAGAGTCTTGGCTCTCAGCTAAACAGTTAAACAGACTCACATGCACTATTGCTAGTCAGGATTAGCATCCAGTTTGCAGAGGACTGGCCCTATAAGGTGTCAATAGAGAGCCTGATATTCAGCTGCTATGTACATGTAGGGCTAATAGTACTGTCATCCCTTTCTTGCGCACATGTGCATGTGTGTGTGTGTGGGAGGGTGGGTGTTCCCCCACACATCCAAGCCATTCTTGGACACCATCTAGGTGTCCTACAGTTCAACTCAGTTCTGAGTTCTGTCTACCTTGAGATGGCATCAGATCCCATAGGTTAAGAGCTCAATCCAAAAAGACTGCCTCTCCCCCAGCTTAAGATGGCAAGTGCAAATCCAGGTTGCCAGCTGTCCTTCTGACCAAATGGGGACAGATTAGAGCTCCCAGTGACTCCCTCCTTGGGTTTAATTCATTTGCTAGAGCAACTCACAGAACTCAGAAAAAACATTTTACTTACTAAATATTGGTTTATTATAAAAGGATATAACTCAGGAACAGCCAAATGGAAGAGGTGTAGAGGTCAAAGTAGGGGAAAAGGGCATGGACTTTACATGTCCTCTTTGAGTTTACTGCTCTCCTAGAATCAGCAACCTAGAAGTGCTCTGAACCCTGTCTTTTTGGGTTTCTATGGAAGTTTTATTACAGAGCCAGGGTTGATTAAGTCATTGGCTGGTGGTAATTGATTCCATCACCAGCCCCTTTCCCCTACCCAGAGGTAGGAGGATGAGAGGATATGAATGAAGGTTCCAGCCCTCTAATCACATGGTTCGGTCCCCTGCCAATCAATGCCCCCTCCTTGAGGGCTTTCCTAAGCTTAACTCATAAGAAAAGATACTTTTATCCATCTCAAACTACAAATTACAAAGGTTGTAGGAACTCTGTGTCAGAAATAGGGGTGAAGAGCAAATGTACATTTCTCATTATAAATCACAATAGCACAATGGCTCTATCAATCCTTAAAGTAGAGAAACAATTCTACCAGTTGGAAATGGATGCTGTTGAGTCCCCTGCATGCCTATCCCTTGGCCCCAAGCTATTCTGGTTCCTCCAATGGGGTCCCCTTACATTTTCCATTTTTCTACTATCTCCTCAAGACCTAGAAATAAAGGGTTGAAAATACCTGTTACGAGGGGTATTGAGGGGGTTGGGCAGTCAGGACTCTACCCCACGGTTAAGGCTAGCTGGTTGTTGCCCATGCCTTAATGATTGTGAATTAAAAAAATACATTACTCTTGGTAAACAGGATTATATGTCAGTGTGTTTAAATGTTTAGGGCAGAGGATCTTTGTTTTTTGCATTATGGGTGGATGAGGGTGGAAGGGATGGTAGACTAGCTTAGTCTCTTTGGGCTGCTATAGCAAAAATACCACAGATTGGGTGGCTTAAACACCAACATTTACTTCTCATTGTTCTGAATTCTGGGAAGTATAAAATCACAGTGCTGGCAGATTTGCTGTGTTAGGTAAGGGCTCTATTCCTGGCTCATAGCGCTTTTTTTGTGTGTGTGTCCTCACCTGGCATAAGGGATGAGGGAGCTCTCTGTGGTCACTTTTATAAGAGTACTAACCTATTCAAGAGATTCCACCTTAATCATCTAAGCACCTCTAAAAGAAACCACCTCCTATAATCATCACACTGGGGGTGAGGATTTCAACATATGAATTTAGTGGGAACACATTCAGTCCAAAACAGAGACTTCCTGAAGCAATGACATTCTTTTAATATTAAAAAGAATGAATTTTTGATACTTCAATAGCATCATTTTATTTATTTTTATAAGTTCTGGGCAATCTTTATTTTCTCCTTTAAATCTCTTGGTAGTTCCATGTTTCAAAATTATATAAATAGATATTTTCCTCAAATATATTATCCATATGGTATGAAGATTAGTTAATAGTCCAAAAGTAATCTTTCCTTGAAAGACTTAAATTAAGCCCTCTTGGCAATTTCAAATTTATTTCCTTTTTTAAAAAGATTTTTTTATTAAAGTACAGTTGATTTACAATTTTCCTTCAATTTCTGCTGTACAGCAAAGTGACCAAGCCACCCATATGCACCCATTTTTTTTTTCATTTTCCATCAGGTTCTTACCCAAGAGACTGGATACAGTTCCCTGTGCTGTAGAGCAGGACCCCATCACTAAACAGTTCTAAATATAACAGTCTGCATAAACCAACTCCAAACTCTCCAGCAGACCTCCCCTCCCCCTCCCTCCATGGCAAAAACAAGTCTGCCCTCCATGTCTGTGATCTGTTTGTTTTTAAGATAGACCATTGGTGCCATATTTTAGACTCCACATATAAGTGATATCATATGTTGTTTGTCATTCTCTTTCTGACTTACTTCACTCACTATGAGAGTCTCTAATTCCATCCATGTTGCTGCAAAAGGCATTATTTTGTCATTTTTAATGGCTGAATAGTATTCCATTTTAAATATGTACCACTTCTTAATCCATTCATCTGTTGATGGATGTTTAGGTTGATTCTTATGTCTTGGCTATCGTTAATAGTGCTGTGGTGAACATAGGGGTGCATGTATCTTTTTGAGTGAAAGTTTTCTCTGGATAGATGCCCAGGAGTGGGATTACTGGGTCATACAGTAGTTCTGTATTTAATTTTCTGAAGTACGTCCATACTGTTTTCGATAGTGGTTGTACCAATGTATATTCCCACTAACAGTGAAGGAGGGTTCCCTTTCTCCACATCCTCTCCAGGATTTGTTGTTTGTTCACTTGTTCATGATGGTCACTCAGACTGGTGTGAGGTGGTACCTCATTGTAGTTTTGATTAGCATGTCACTGATAATTAGTGATGTTAAACATTTTTTTCATGTTTCTGCTGGCCATCTGCCTGTCTTCTTTGGAGAAATGTCTGTTTAGGTATTCTGCCCATTTTTGATTGGGTTGTTTGTTTTTTTGTTGTTGAGTTATATGACTTGTTTGTTTATTTTGGAGATTAAATGGTTTTTGGCTGAATCAGTTGCAAATATTTTGTCCCATTCTGGGGGTTGTCTTTTCTTTTTTAAATGGTTTCCTTTAAACCATTTTTTAAATGGTTTCTGCTGTGCAGAAACTTTTGGTTTAATTTGGTCCCATTTGTTTATTTTTGCCTTTATTGTCATCATCCAAGGAGGTGGATCAAACAAGATGTTGCTGTGATTTATGTCAAAGAGCATTCTACCTGTGTTTTTGCCTAGGAGCTTTATAGTATCTGGCCTTACATTTAGGTCTTTAATCCACTTTTTCATTTTTGTGTATGGTGTCACAAAATCTTCTCATTTCATTCTACTACATGTGGTTGTCCAGTTTTCCCAGCACCATTTATTGAAGACATTATCTTTCCTCCATTGCATGTGCTTGCCTCCTTTGTCATAGATTAGTTAACCATAGGTACTTGGGTTTATTTCTGGACTTTATATCCTGCTCCATTGATCTCTATTTCTGTTTTGGGGCCAGCACCATACTGTTTAGATAATTGTAGCTTTGTAGTATACTCTGAAGTCAGGAGCATGATTCCTCCAGTTCCACTTTTTCTTTTCAATATTGCTTTGGCTCTTTGAAGTCTTTTGTGTTTCCATACAAATTTTAAAATATTTTGTTCTATTTCTGCAAAGAATAACATTGGTAATTTGATAGGGATTGTATTGAATCTGTAGATTGCCTTAGGCTGTATTGTCATTTTGACTACACTGCATTGTCCAACCCAAGACCATTGTATGTCTATCTATGTGTGTGATCTTTGATTTCTTTCATCAGTGTATATTAGTTTTCGGAGTACAGGACTTTTGTCCCTTGAGGTAGGTTTACTCCTAGGTATTTTATTCTTTTTGATGCAATGGTAAATGATATGGTTTCCCTAATTTCTCTTTCTGATCTTTCAGTGTTAGTATATGGAAATGCAATTGATTTCTGTGTATTGATTTTGTATACTGCAACTTCACCAAATTCATTGATGAGCTCTAACAGTCTTTGGTAGTGTGTTTAGGATTTTCTAGGTATAGTAGGTATAGTATCATGTCATCTGCAAAGACTGATAGTTTTACTTCTTCATTTCCAATTTCTATTCCTTTTATTTCTGTTTCTTTTCTGATTGCCATGACTAGGACTTCCAAAACTATGTTGAACAAAATGATGAAATAGGACATCCTTGTCTTGTACCTGATCTTGATGGAAATGATCTCAGTTTTTCACCATTGAGAATGTGAAAAGCTGTGGCTTTGCCATAAACAGCTTTTATTATAGTTTTAAGTTTTTTGCCATTGAGAATGTGAAACAGCTTTTATTATAGTGAGCTAGTTCCCCTCTATGCCCACTCTCTGCAGAGTCTTTAATCTGGAATGGGTGTTGAATTTTGTCAAAAGCTTTTTCTGCATCTATTAAAATGGTCATGTGTTTTTATTTTTCAGTTTGTTGATATGGTGTATCACATTGATAGATTTGTGGATATTGAAGAATCCTTGCATCCCTGGGATAAATCCTACTTGATCATGGGGTAGGATATTTTAAATATATATTTGCATGCAGTTTGCTAATATTTTGTTGAGACTTTTTGCATCTATGTTCATCAGTGATTTTGGCCTGTAATTTTCTTTTTTTGTGGTACCTTTGGTTTTGGTATCAGGGTGATGGTGGCTTCATAGGATGAGCTTGGGAGTGTTCCTTCCTCTTTGATTTTTGGAAAATTAACTCTTCTCTGAATGTTTGGTAGAACTCAGCTGTGAATCCATCAGGTACTGGACTTTTGTATTTTGGAAGTTTTTAAATCACATTTTCAATTTCAGTGCTTGTGATTTGTCTATTCATATTTTCTATTTCTTCCTGGTTCAGACTTGGTAGGTTGTACCTTTGTAAGAATCTGTCCATTTCTTCTAGGTTGTCCATTTTGTTGGCATAAAGTTGCTCATGGTAGTCTCCCATGATCCTTTGTATTTCTGTGGTGTCAGCTGCAACTTCTTTTTTTCTTCCTAATTTTATTGATTTGAACCCTCTCCCTTTTTTTCTTGATGAGTCTGGCTAAGGGTTTATCAATTTTGTTGATCACTTCAAAGAACACATTTTTGGATTCACTGATCTCTATTTTTTTCTTTGTCTCTGTGTTATTAATTTTTTTCTCTAATCTTTATAATTTATTTTCTTCTACAATCTTTGTTTTTTTTATTGCTCTTCCTTCTCTAGATGTTTAAGGTATAAGGTTTTTTATTTGAGCTTTTTCTTTTTTCCTGAGATAATATTGTATTGCTATAAACTTTCCTCTGCTTTTGTTGTGTCCCATAGGTTTTGGATTTTATATCTTTATTTTCATTTGTCTCTAAGTATCTTTAATTTCATCTTTGATTTCTTCAGTGATCCATTGGTTGTTTAGCAGCATGTTGCTTGCTTCCAGGTTTTTTCTTTCTTTTGGTTGATTTACAGTTTTGTAGCATTGAGGTAAGAGAAAATGCTTGAAATAATTTCAATTTTTAAAAATTTACCAAGGCTTGATCCATAGCCTAAGATGTGCTCTATCCTGTAGAATCTTCCATGTGCACTTGTGAAGAACGTACATTCTGATGCTTTGGGGTGAAAAGTTCTATAGATATTAGTTAAGTCTACCTGGTCTAGTTTATCATTTAAGGCTTGTGTTTCCTTGTTAATTTTCTTTCTGGATGATCTGTCCATTGCTGTAAGTGGGGTGTTAAACTCCTCCATCATTACTGTGTTACTGTCAATTTCTCCTTTTATGGCTATTAGTATCTGACTTTGTTTGGTGCATATATATTTACAATTGTTCTACCTTTTTCTTGGATTGATCCTTTAATCATTATCTAATGTACTTGTCTCGTGAAATTGTTTTTATTTTAAAACCTGTTTTGTCTAATATGAGTATTGCTATTCCTGCTTTTCTATAATTTTCATTTGCATCTAATATTTTCTTCTGTCCTCTCACTTTAAGTCTGTATGTGTTCTTAGACCTGAAGTGGGTCTCCTGTAAGCAGCATATATAGACAGGTCTTGTTTTCGTATCCATTCAGCCAGTCTTTGTCTTTTAGTTGGAACATTTAATCCATTTACATTCAATGTAGTTATGGATAAGTATGTACATATTGTTATTTACTCAATTTTTTTGATTGCTGTTTTGGGTCCTTTTTCTTCCCTCCCTTTTGTTGTCTTCTCTTGTGATTTGCTGACCATCCTTAGTGTTTTGTTTGGCTTGCTTTTCCTTTTTTATGTCTGTGACAACTATTGTTAGTTGATTTGTGGTTCCCATTATATTTTGATATAACCATCTATATATGTGCAGAATTTTTTTCTTGCTGGTCTCTTAATTTCAAATGCATTTTCAGTGTTCTTTATTTGTCCTCTCCTCTTCTTATGCTTGCTAGTTTAGATATCATATTTGCTGATGGGTGATTTATCAGTGAGCTTTTTCATCTGTAATGTTCTTACTTCTAATTGTGGCTTTTCCTTTTCTGGTCAGAGAAGTTCCTTTAGTAGTTGATACAGAGCTGCTTTAGAGGTGCTGAATTCTCCTAGCTTTTGCGTGTCTGTAAAGCTGAGTGACAGTTTTGCTGGGTAGGGAATTCTTAGTTCTAGCTTCCTCCTCTTCATCACCTCAAATATATCTTGCGACTCCCTTCTGGCTTATAGAGTTTCTGCTGAGAGATCAGCTGTTATCCTTATGGATGTTCCCTTATGTGAGTTGTTGCTTTTCCCTTGTGGCTTTTAATATTTTTTCTTTGAACTTAATTTTTGTCAGTTTGATTAGTATGTGTCTTTCTGTGTTTCTTTTTGGGTTTATTATGTATGGAATTCTCTATGCTTTCTAAACTTGACCATGTGTTTCCTTTATCATGTTAGAGAAACTTTTGGCTATAATCTCTTCAAATATTTTCTCTGGCCTTTTCTCTCTTCTCCTTCTGGAACTCCTGTGATGTGAGTGTTGGTACATTTAATGCTGTCCAAGAAGTCTCTTAGATGCTCCTCATTTCTTTTCATTCTTCTTTTTCCTGTGGCAGTAATTTCCACCACTCTCTTCCATCTCACTTATTCATTCTTCTGCCTCCATTAACCTGATTCTAGAGTATTTTTCAGTTCAGATATTGTGCCATTCATCTTGCTCTTTTAATCTTCTAGATCCTTGTTAAACATTTCTTTTAAGTTCTTTATTTATGTCTCCATTCTTTTTCCAAGATCTTGGATCATCTTTACTATCATCACTCTGAATTCTTTTTCAGGTGTATTGCCTCTCTCATCATTTACTGGTTTTTGTGTCTTTTTGTCTTGTTCCTTTGTCTGAAAGCTACTTCTTTGTCATCTCATAATGTCTTCATTTCTGTTTATCATCCCCCTGACAGCAGATATGTAGGTGTAGCAGCAGGTGCCCAGTCCCAGAATTCTCAAGGGTGCTATTGGTTCACATGAACACAGAGCATGTGTTGGGAGCAGCAGTATTACACTCTCTCTCCTAGAGCTTGGTGGCTGCTAGTGATGGGGACTGTGATGCAGGTGGCAGTGATTCACAATTCACAGGATTGCCTTTGTAGCACAAAGGGGTAGCAGTGTCTCCTGCAACCCCTCCTGTTACTGGGTAGGTTTCAGGACTATTTTCTGTAGCTTGCATTATCAGCAGTTTCTCCTGATGCCCCTCCCTTTGCAGGAAAGGCTTTAGTGACTGCTCTCTGTAGGTGTTTGGGCAGATGCTGCCATTATACCAGCATTCTCCTTGCTTGGCCTCTCTCTAAAGCTCCAAGGGATCTCTCTCTAAATCCCCAAGGGCAGGGGGCTTCTCCCTAACTGTTGCTAAAATGCTCTCTATGTAGCTGCAGGATGAGTATTTCTGGTGGTCCCTTCCCTATCTGGCTGCTGGTAGGAGTGCTCTCTGGAGCTGCTGTGGATTTGAATGTAGATTAATAGGCCTCCCATGGCTCCCTCAGGGTGTAACAAGTACCACTGATGTGGGCCTCTACAGGGACAATAGTAGGGGCCCTGCAGCTCGTGCTTTTCTCCAGCCAGGCAGCCCTCTGCTCCAGCAGGGAGTGTGCACTGGCAGCCCCCTCTTGGCCTTTTTTTTCTTTTTTTTGGCACAGAGCAGGTGCTGCTAGCACAGGCCCCTGGAGGGCCACTGGGCAGAGCTGTAGGGCTTCTGTTTTCCCTGGTCGAGCAGTTTACAAATCCCATGGGGAATGGGTGCTAGTGACCTTCTCTTGGCTGTTTTGGAACCAGTGCCATTGGTTAAAGCCCCTGCAGAACCACTGGGCAGAGTTGTGGCACTTGTGTTTTCCCTGGTCAGGCAGATTACTGTTCTAACTGGAAGTGGGCATCAGTGGTGCTGGCTTTTCTGGTGCAGCTCAAGCACCGCTAGCATGGCAGCAACTGCTAGGAACTGGGAGCTTGAATAGCACCATTTTAAATAAAAAGCAACTAAGGGCTCTTTAGTGAATTGGTTAATTTAAGGGCTGGGGAAGGAAAAATAGAAGATGGACCTGAAGCATCCTGGAGGTACAGATAGTGAGGAAGGTCTCAAAAAAACAAAACAAAATACGAAAGATAGGGGCATATTAAGGTGTGTGTCCTGAAATAGCTCTGAATGGCTGAAGCTGGAACAACATGAGCATCAAACAAATGACAGTATTAGATTATAAGCCAAAAAACAAAATAAATACCCTTAAGCCCATAGTGATATAAATAAATGATCAAATAAATAAGGGAGAAGTGATGGCACTTCTTTACAGAAGAATTCCAATTAATACATGTAAATAGAATGAAAGAGAAAATCATCTTTAGAACACCACAGTAACAAATGCCACTGGGAAGATACTGATGGGTGCTGACAATGATGGGTGAAAGTTTAAGTAGAAAGAGAGTATTTACAGTTTCAAAGGATTTCCCTCAAATATTTAGCAATTAAAAAGGGAAAAAGTACTCTATATTCAAGAAATTTGGCAAGCCATCTTAGATAAGTGACCTAGTTAACATCACCTATAATAACTACGAATGATCATGTAGCCCCTGGTTTAAGACACAGAGAAAAACACATCACCTGTGTGGTATCCTTTCCAAGAAAGCACATTCCCCAATTTAATAATGAAGAAACATCAGGCAAATACAAATCGAGGGACTTTTTTTAAAACGACTGCATAGATGTTCCAATTGTTTCTCAGTGGGTTGAGAACCTGATATAGTCTCCTTGAGGATGTGGGTTCAGTCTCTGGCCTTGCTCATTGGGTTGAGGTTCTGGTGTTACACCACAAGCTGTGGTGTAAATCACAGATGCAGCTCGGATCTGGTGTTACCCTGGCTGTGGCATTGGTCACAGCTACAGCCGCAATTTGACTCCTAGCCTTGGAACTTCAATATGCTGCAGGAGCAGCTGTTAAAACAAAACAAAACAAAACAAAAAAACCCAAGAAACAAAAAACAGAAAACACCACAACTGTGCAGTATTCTTGAAAAGTGATAAAGTCATAAAGCCAAGGAAAGGCAAAGAAATTGTTTTCGGTAATAGGAGACTAAGGAAACGTGACAACCAAATGCACTTTGAGATCCTAGATTGGATCCTGGAAAAGAAAGGGAACGCATTCATAGAAAACTGGTGCGATCTGAATAAATTATGCAATTTAATTAATAATAGCATAAAAGGTTAATTTCTTGGGTTTGATCATGGTTTTATAAGAGGTTAACACAGGGGGCAGCTGGGTATTTGGGAACTCTGCACTCTTTTTGCAACATTTTTCTAAGCCTAAAATTATCTCAAAATACTTAAAAATTAATTTAAGGACCAAAACCCAGGAGAGTTTTCTATATTGTGGCATTTAAAGAAACCGTTTTCCCCCCCTCTCATGAAACTTAAGGAATTGTTTATGGAATCTATCAAAATAAGCACAAAGTGTGAAGAAAAATTAAACCATCAACATTTGCTAACTTAGACATATTTATTAAACAAATCTTAATGGATCTCCTCCTAGGAAATATAACGAATATTTTCTTTTATACTATATAAACTTCACTTCAAAATCTTTCTTTCTGACATATCATTTGGAATTTTTCGAGACATAAGCCTATCTATTTTACCTGGAGAAACTGTTTCCCAGCTTGTGCCACCAAAAATACCCTGGGTGGCTATTGGTGATTTTATTTGATCTTTATGTTACCCTGGATGCCACTGGTTAAATTCAGGAAATTTTTTCCTGTATTTTACTCTGGAAAAATAAATTACAGTCCCTATGAGTTTCTGCAATAAATAAATGAGACCATGCTAGCACACCAGTCAGCTTGGGAAAAATGAGGCTTAGCTGGTCTCTCACCTCACAGGAGAGAAGAATCAGGACCGAAATCTTGACAAGGGACTATCAGAATGTCTTTGCCATACCCCACTAGGAATTTTGTCATTTCAACATGATTCAACTTAATTTATGGCTGTGGGACTATAGTCTCAATTATGTATATAACATGGGATGGGAAAATCATTCTAACCTGATCATTTTCTTCATGGATAATATTTCACATGCACAATTTGATGAGAGGATTACACAGCATCTTGCAGTGAGCAACAGGAATGTAATTATGGGACATGACAGCAGCTGAAGCTCAGTCAGTTGCCAAGACATAGTTTCAACATTTCTCTGTCAACATCTTTTGTATGCTTCAACTTCAGTGTTCACTCGCCTTGAACTTTGGAGTAGTGATTAGAAAAATAAAGGCCCACTTGTTAGATTTGATGATAATGAGCTGAGGAAAAACAAAACAACGAACCAAACAAAACCCCCAAAGAACCAAGAGAATAGGAAGGGATTCTGGAATGTGAGGTTGTATGGGATTTGGAAATAATTGTGGAGGTCATAATTATAAATTATTAAATTATTTTGTGTGGAAATGAATTATTTTATAAAAGAAGCTATATCTGTGAGTATGCTTTTTTGTTATACTCACTAGTTGGGTGTATTTAGAGGACAAACTAGTGCTTACCAGTGTGGGGGTGGGGGGTGGAAGGTAGAGACTACCGGGTATAAGATGGGCTCGAGGACATATGGCACATCATGGGGAATATAGCCAATCTTTTGTAATAACTGTAAATGGGAAGTAACCTTTGAACTTGCATACAAATAAAATTTTTAAAAGATGACATCTGAAGGGAAAGACAGAAAAAGGAAGCTAGAATTTATACACATACATAAATGTGTGTTCTTTCTATCTCTCTATCTATTTATCTGTCTATCTATCTATCTATCTATCTATCTACCTATCTATCCCATAGGTGAGTATTTATATAGAGGTGAACAAGAAAAGAAATAAATAAAAGGTATTGACCTTTAGAAATGAATATGGATAAGATGATAGCATAACAAGTAACCTAAATATGTATGTGAGACTCATGTCTACAGTGAGATCCAATATCCATACAAAACTGCATTCTAAGAACAGTCTTGGCACTGTAGGGTATTAAAAGAAACCCCAATCCTGACTGTGTCTCCTGAGAAATATTAAAGGAACCCCATTCATACAGACCAGCAACACTTCTCCAAACCTCCTTCCTACAAGTTCCAACTCTTTCTAACATCCAATCAGCAAACACTCATAAGCCTAAATTCAAGTGTTTTTTTCCCCTCTTATTATCCCTTCCCCCCCGGTTCTCTATTATGGAGTCTCTTCTACTAGTTGTCCACTTGCCTCTCTGATCTGCTTCTTGGAACTTTCTTGTGCCCTTGGGAGAAGGTGAGCTAAGGTCTTCTTACTCTGCCATCTTGGCCACACCCTCCTCTGATCTTCTTTCTTGTCATTCTGTTTAATAAAAGATCAAGAAACTGGAATCATTAAGATGCTCTTTTAGTGGGGAGATGATGACAGGGGAAGTTGTGTGTGTGCATGTTCATGCGAGGGGCACTGGGAACAATCCTGTGGTACTGAAGTACCACATGGAAGATGTTGGCTTATTCCAGACTCAACCTGGAAGTGAGTAGAACTCCCTTTTCCCATAAAGGAATTTCCTTTTCTACAACACAGTGGCTTTGTTGCCATGTTCTCCACTAAAGAAAGAGGTGTTTTCTTAGACTTAAAACTTAGAAACTCAAGCATGGAGCCAACTTGTAATTGCTACCCACTGGCAATTCAGACATAGTGGGCCCCTAGGTAGCACCATTCTCGTTCTTGCAAAGCAGCTGCATCTTCAGCCAGCCCTCTTTCACGTGAAAGTTTCATAAAAGCTTTTTATTACATAATTATACTTCTGTGCTTTGTGGTTTTGTGAGGTAATTCTCAATTAGCATATTTAATTAGGAAATTAGGTGTTATAATCACAATATGGGGCAAAAATTTGTCACAAAGTTTTAGTTCATAAACAAATAGCTTTTTCTTTTTAAGGAGGGGAAAAAATCCACAAAATCACTTTCTGTTTTGACAGATAGTGAGATTTAATTTATGTGTAATGCTTAAAGGGAGGTTTCCATCTGTTTTCCAGATGGATCCTGCCTTCCCCTTTAGCTGGAAATTTGTCACTATGGTACATAACTGTCCCTTCAGTCACCATGCTGGGTTTTTTTCCTCTCCACTGGGCTATGCTGGATTTTCTCTCTAGGGTATACATGGAGCTGATTTTCCTTGAGGTATATCTTGTAGAGGGCTGATGATCAACTGATCCACTTCATTCCATTCATGATGTTTAGTGTGCCCTACTGTGTGTTAGGTGTTTTAGGTGATGAAGATGAATTAGCCAAGTGAGATTGGTGACCAGCTTCTAAACTCACTGAGCACTGATACAGGTATCTTGAAAAATGTGTGGGAATGTACAAGAGAGAGTGCCTAACCATTAGGGCAATATAGAGACTTTATATGGTGTTTCCCAGCAATAAAAATCTCTGTTGGAACCAACCAACCCAAGATACAAAGAACCTGCTCAAACACATTTTGTATCCTACATCATGGTCTTTAACATGGAGCCCAAGGACCCCCAAAAGATTTTATGAGTGGGCTTGACTTTCTTCTGGGTCTGCCTTCATTCTGAGAATAGGTGATAAATTTACCTATTTTGTGACAAGTAAGTAAGATATTATAGGTAAAATTTCATGAATTTACATTTTTTCTGGAGAAAATATACATGACTTTATTGATATAGTATGTATTGTAGTAACTGTAACCCACAAAATATTAAAGTTACCGATCTATATTATACATATATCATAAAGTTCCCCAATATCATCTAGAGGATGGACATAAGGACATAACTCCCACTCTCAAGATATCAGGGCACACAAAGAACTAGGGAATGGCAAAGATGGTCACTTAACCAAAGATATAAACTCCTTTTCTATAGAATAGCATTGCCACTGGAAAGCAGCTGTCCTGTCAGGGATATTTCACAATATTCCCTGTATCCATGATGACTTGTGAGTAGAATGTAAATGATGTATATTGCTTTCAAGATGACAAAGTTAAGAAGTAAGCTTAAATTCTTCACTCTTTTTTTTTCTCTTTTGCAATGGAAGATGGCAAAGGCATAAGATGGAAGGAGCCTGGGTTCCCAAATCCCCAGTAGAAGGTCACTTCATTGAACAACTGCTTAGGTTCAAGAGACAGTTAAACTGTTTAAGCCAAAATTAAACTAATATCTAATATCATTAAAATTTTGGTGTTTATATATTATAGTAGCTAAGATTTATGTATGATACAGAACCCAAGTCCAACAGAGCATAAGTATCACAAAACTGTTAAATGGAATGGGATGCTAAAATACGAGAGGTGAGGAAGATAAAGGAAGTCATTCAAACTGGGATAAAGCATAAACAATACCTCCATGATGAGTGGATAAAAGGGTAAGGGCACATAGAAGGTCAAAGGGGTTGGTAGAAAGTGGGTAATGGAAGATGAGCATTTCAAACAGAGTGAACAACACATGCAAAGCCCTGGAGGTGAGAGTATTTGGCTGAAAGTGGTTCTGTATGGCTGGAATTGAGAATAGGATATGGGCTGAGGTAAAAGAAATCTACAAGGTATAGATCATGAAGGAGTTTAGATTTGATCCAAAGGGCAAAACAATGGTTCTAATCAGACTTGGATTTTTGAAAGATAATTCTGGTTGCTGTGTGAAGGATGAAGGGAGCAAGATGATAACATGGTGGTCAATGCATAGACAATATTCTAATCCTGCTAGGCAGGGAAAGTGGTTCAAATTAATGAACAGGCAATGGGAAGAGAGAGAGGTGACAGAACTAATGGTGATTAGATAAGGAAGGAAAAGGATGTAAAAAGCTAGACCCAGAGATAAATGCTAATATGAGAGAGGAAGGGGCAGATAACTTTGAATACATGATAATGCTTGACTTTGGTATTAGTTTGGTGTGTACTTTTTATCTCTGTTGGTTGAGTTTTACCTCTACAGTGTGATGATAGAAGCTGGTGTGCAGGGTTTGTGTCAGATTAAATAAGACCTTGCCTGGGGAAGCATTTTGTAGTTCTACAATGCTTTACAAAGGGAAGTCCATCATCTACAGATAAAACTACGTAACAACAGTCCAGTTCTCTTTGACTCAATAATTTAAGGATTGGAGTATCGTGAAGACCCTTTATCAGGGAATTTTTGAGGATACACATGGATAAGGATCACTTCTACTCTGATGGATCAACCTCACAAGCACTGTGGAGTGGAATCTCCCATGAGGCCACCATTTCCTTCAAAGTGAGTTATAAAGTTTTAAGGGTGCATTATCTTTTCTTAACTCATTGGCACTTGCAGCCATCACATGCTTAGAGGTCTTTGAGGAGGTCATCCTATCCTCCAGAACTACTCCTGAAGCCATGCATTTATAGCTTCCTCGAACTGTTCTTCCATCTCACTCTTCTGGTTACTGACAGTAGTGAGTTCTCCATGATGGAGATAAGCGTTCCTAAATTTCCTCATTTCTTCCAAAGGCAGGAGATAGTCAGATGGTAGCAATGCCTTTCCTTCACCAAATTAATTTGTATAAGGACTCTTTGCGAGCACAGGGTGGAAACACTGGGATCTTAATATACATTCCCCATGTGGCTCTTAGCACACAACACACTGACTGTGCATTCTTCTCCTTGATTACTGATACCAGCCAGGCTTGCTGTACTATGTTTTACAGTTAGTGAACAAGACAGAGTTCATTTGAAAAAAAAAAAAAGAGCCACCTCTACATATAACTAATAAGATTTAGATATTTAAGTCTGATTTGCAGAAACACGTGTCATATTCCTACACATCTGGACCATGGAGAGATTTCAGAAAACCTCTCTCTTCAAACCAGATTGACAAAGCATTTTGGGGACTAAAAGAAACCTGATTGCAGCCATTATTCTTACATGTACTTTCCAAGCCTTGGCCAATCTTGGCAGGCAGAAAGTCATTGTTTATAGTAGAATGAATCTTTGATTGAAGTACCTGGGTCAAGGCTAAAAAGAAGCAGTTCATACAACACAGCAGCTGGTATGACAAACTGCATAAAACAGCAATTTTCAACAAGTGTATCATTAGAGTTTGGAGTCATAAACCTCTCATTTGGTTGTTCCATTTAAAATGTTTGATATAGTATATTGTGATATCTAATTTAGTCGTGCTCAGTGGCGGCATGGATGAAGTTCCTTATTTGTGTTTGCAGTACATCAAACGTCTGCCATTCTCCTATGATGAGAAATGACTCCAAAGGGAAAAGGAGGATACAGGGTAAAAATAGTGAAGACTGTCAAAGAGCAATGGAGGCACAATCCAGGTGGCAGCATCAGGTAGATGGTAGGAGAGCCCAGGCCAGTGAGTGAGCTCTCTCAGAGGGCACTTTTGCCTCATTCTACTCCAGAACTTAGCAGTAGATCCTTGTGTATGTGATGGTCACTGCAGTGGGCTGTGGTTTTATCTGTTCAGTGTTTATTCCCATCTCCCTTTTGGCAACTGAACCCCATTTCCTTTGAGAAACTCCTCCTTCAGTGCAGGTGGTCTTTGTGAGACTGTCAATCACTGTTCCTGCTCCCACCCCAGCACAGGAATTGGAGTGGGCAGAGAGCCTGGCCTGGGCCAGTCATGTACTTTCCTCTGAAATGCTGACTGGCTCAGGAACAGGCCTGGGGCCAAAGTCAGACTAATCAGATTCCACCTCCAAACTTGACAAAATTAGAGAGACTGTTCTGGCTCACAGGTTGTGAACACAGAGGCCAGGGCTCTCAGAGGCATGGGGGACACATGGCGTAGATAGAGTATCAGAGAACATTCCTACTCTGAGCCCTGGAGCCAAGAACTAAATCCATACTTGGACTCCCCAGGGACGTGTGCTAATACATTCTATTTTCTCCATTTCTTCAGGCAGCTGGTTTGAGTTGGGCTTCTGTCACTTGAAATAAAGAGTTCTAGTACCGTTGATATAAAAAGGCAATTCCAGTGATGGAATCAATTAAGTGTTTCCATGTCTCATTGTACTTTGACCTCTGTCCTCGCATTACTCATGTCAAATATCTGATTCTAGAGTACAATGAAATGATCACTCCTAACACTTTTTTTTTTTTGATAAGAGAGATAAAAATCAGGTTAGGGTGAAGTCAGCCAAGTGGCCATTTTTTTTTTCCCGTGTGTGGAAGGAGATTGTTTTCGAATGTTAGAGTTAGGATGTCACCATCCATCACTGCCATAACAGACCCAGTTGTATATAGCAATTTCCTCTTGGACAGAAGGCAGAAAGAGGTCTTGAAAGGTGAAGAGTTGTCATGGAGAAAAATAATCCTTT
Organism: Catagonus wagneri; assembly: GCA_004024745.2. NCBI lineage: Eukaryota > Metazoa > Chordata > Mammalia > Artiodactyla > Tayassuidae > Catagonus > Catagonus wagneri. Next base: position 61,364,807 of record PVHT021183699.1, read on the forward strand.
TCTACACTTGTATCCCACCCTCCACTTCAAGGTTCCATTTCATATCACTTGTTTTTCTAAATAATGGCTTTATTAAGATATATTTCACATACTATATAATTCACAGAAAATGTATAATCCAATTTTTTTGCATACTTAAAGAATTGTGCAACTTTCACTTCTATTGGTTTTACAGTATTTTCATCAAGCTAAAAATACCCTTCAGTAGATACTCCCAGTTCTCCCCTATCTTCAGGCAACTACTCATCTGATTTCTGTCCTTACGGATTTGCAAACTCCAAGATTTCATATAAATGGAATTATATGATCTTTTGTAACTGATTTCTTTCACTTAGCACCATGTTCTCAATGTTCATCACTCAGACATTAACTCCTTTTAATGGCAGAAAAATGTTCTTTTGTATAGATGTGCCACATTTGTTTATTTAGTCATTTGCTGATGGATATTTGGGTTGTTTCCACCTTGGGGCTATTAGGAACAATGCTGTTACAAACGTTCGTATACAATGTTTGTGTGGACATATGTTTTCATTTCTCTTAGGTGTATTTCTCAGAATGGAAATGCTGGGTCATAAGACAATTCTATATTTTAACTTTTTGAGGAGCTGTCACACTTTTTCCAAAGTGGCCACACCAGGTATATTCCCACCACGAGAGTGTGAGTCTTCCAGTTTCTCCATATCTTTGCCAGTATTTATGTGTCTTTTTGATTATAGCCATTCTAGTAGATGTGAAATGGTATCTCATTGATGTTCATTTGCATTTCCCTGATGGCTAATTAGGTTGAATATCCTTTCATGTGTTTCGTGATCATTTTGAAAGCCTTAGGAGAAATATCTATTCAGATCATTAGCCCATTTTAAAATGGAGTCATATCACTTTAATAGCAGTGGCAATGGCATTTTGGTGAACAGAACTTGGCCTCAGGTTTTGGAATGACTATTTTTTGCTGGGAAATGTACTCTGTATGGTGTATGGAACATGGAAGGGAACAGAGCAAAGAGAAGACAAGCATTTCACCCCCATGTTGGGGCAGGAGGTAAGGTAGATGGGGGAGGGCAAGTGCTAACACTTCTTTTGAACTTAGAGGACTCAATTTGCATGTCACCTCCTCAGAGAGGTCTTCCTTGATTGCTTTTAGAGAGAGCCTGTGAATCATGTTTCATATTGGGCCTATCTTAAAAATTTCCTTCATAACACTATCATGACATATTTATTTGACTAGTCTGCTTGACTTGTTTGTTTATTTATTTATTTATTTATTGCTCTGTGTCCCAGGTCTTTGAGGGAAGAATTCATGTCTGTCTCTTTACTGCTGTGATCTCAGCAGCTAGCTTGGTGCCTAGCATAATGCCTTTGCTCAAATATTTCTTGAAAGGAAAACAGTTCATGTTATAAGAATAGTTATATTAGTTTACTTTCCTCAAATACTGGGGAAAACTTTAAAAAATAGCCTCTAGTATATGACTAAATTTCAGATAAATTCACTTCTGTCCCTTATCACTAACATTTGCTTTAATCAAATCTATTAAGTGCTCTTACTATTCAACCTTGAAAATCATGATGTATACTGCACAGCCTTTAAATACTCGTCATCCAGAGAAAAGTTTAGCTTGAGATAAGTTCTTCCTACTCATGGTCCTTTATTCATGGACCAAAAGGATATTATTAATAAGACGTTTTAATCCGACCATACTGAGACCACCTGTTATGGAATTTAAAGACCCCAAAGGCTCCATCCTTTGTTCTGATTCTATAATAAGGCGAAGTCTTCTTTGGTGTAAGATGGTGTGCTCCCAGAACTGGGACAGGATTTCAAAAGGGAGGTGGAGTATGGTTGCATTCCCGGCAAGGAACAGATATCCCCCTTCTACGGACTGAATGGTGTTCCCTTAAATTCATCTGTTCAAGCCCTAACCTCCCAATATGATAGTGTTTGGAGATGGGCCTGTGGAAGTAATTAGGTTAGATGAGGTCATGAGGGTGGGACCCTCGTGATAGGATTAACGTCCTTATGAGAAGAGAGTAGAGGACTTACTCTCTCTCTCTCTTGTCATGTGAGAACACAGAGAGAGACAGCTATACAAACCAGGAAAAGAGTTCTTACTAGGAACTGACCTTAGACCTTCCAGCCTCCAGAACCATGAGAAATAAATGTCTGTTGATTAAGCCACCACATCTATGGTATTTCATTACAGCAGCTCAATCTGACTAAGACACCTGCTCACTAGTAAATACGGTTCCACGAACACCCCATGTGAACATTCCTCCTCTGTGGGCTTCCTTCCCTTAGCATTCCATCATGTTTGTGCCATATGGATAGTCCAGAAAATATGAGATGAGGGGCCCAGCTGTGCCCCTCCCTCTCCTGCTTGTTTGAGCTGAGGTTGGGGGTTGCCAGGCTATCTATACCAGAGGATATGATTTCCATATCTGGCATGGGATCCACAAAAACAACACTTTCTTGATCTTTTTCAAAAGGGTTCATAATGACTGAACACTTGGAACTTATTATGCTCTTCATAGAACACCATGAAATATTGATACATTTAATTCTAGGAACAACTTCAGACAGAAAATATGGCTATATGGTATGTCACAATATAAAATCATAAGCACAAACACACATCCTTGAAAGAACCATACCGATGAATTAAGAGTGATTAGCTGTTTGCATTAACTTTTGCTTTTGCTACTTATTCATTTGATTTGTTATCAACCAGCACTCATCAGCAGATAAGCAGTAGCAGGTGCAGAAAGGCTAGAAAATTTTGGCAAAGAAAAGCTTAAAATGGAGAAAATTTTATCCATTAAGCTATACTTTTTGAAAATTGCAAAAACCCAGCAATTACTCCAATTTAGTGACAGAACATATCCGTTTTGCAGAGACTGAGAATCCCTCGACTTGTTCTTAAAATGGCATACTACAAATCATATCTGACCACAAAGGCCATGACTTGTCTTTTAACAGATCTTTTTCTGTCTGTGGTGATATGCTAGGTGGATAAATGCTAAACATGTACTTCTTGCTCTCATACAAACAGCTGTGGACTTGAACAGATTTAGTTGGCAAGTGGATTAACCATGTGCTCACCACAAATGATATTGTCATCTCCAGCTTGGATTTTGGGAAAAAGGACAAATATTAACCAGGAAGATGAGTGTATGAGTCTAATTTTGGGTGACAGCTGGTCTCAGCAATAGGTGCTGTATATGTGATCAGAATTGAAAGACATTTGTCATATTTCAGATTCCATGTATGAATGATATTGCATGGTACTTGTCTTTCTCTTTATGACTTATGTACTTAGTATGAGAATCTTTAGTTGCATCCATTTTGCTGCAAATGGCATTATTTTGTTCCTTTTTATGGCCAAGTAGTATTCCATTGTATGTATATATCACGTTTTCTTAATCCATTAATCTGTTGATGGACATTATGTTGTTTCCATGTCTTGGCTACTGTGGATGGTGCTGCAATGAACATGCAGGTGCATGTATCAGTATGCACACAGAAGGAATGGACACGACACTGTAAAAACATCTGTCACATTAAGCTTCACCAATCTGGACTTAGCTGTTTCCAAATTTCTAGTTAAAGATGATCTGGTCACTTCCACTGGTTCCTGTTGAAATTAACATTTATTGAACATATTTATCATACCAGGTATAAGTGATACAGAAGTACACAATAATCCTATTAATTATTAACGCATGAATGCTTTAATGCATTTGTGAGAAAAAAATTCTTCAATAAAGGGCAGAGAAGAAGAGGCAGGAATTAGAAAAACTGCTGAACACTTAGAAGGTGAAGAGAATTATGGTACTGATTCAATAGAACTTTTGGGTGTTAAGGAACAGAAGACAGTTTGATCTGTCCTAAGATATATTTTGAAAGAACCAGCTTTTGGTTTGATTGCTTTTCTCTATTTAAATTTTACTTTCAATTTTATTGATACCTTCTCAAGTTTTTATTATTTCTTTTTTTCTGTTTGCTTTAGGAATAATGATCCTTTCTTTCTCTAGTTCCCTAAGATGAAACCATATATTATTGATTATAGATTTTTTCCCCAAATATATGTATTTTATGCTGTACATTTCCTTTTAACCGCTGCTATGCTCCATTATATAAATTGGTAAGTTGTGTTTTATTTTCACCTGGTCAAAATATTTTAACATTTCTCTGGACACTTTTTCACTGAAGTGTGTTGTTTAATTTTTAAGATAATTTTTAAGATAATTTTGAAGTGTGTTGTTTAATTTTTAAGATAATTTGGAATTTTCCAGTTAAGCTTCTCATTGATTTCTAGTTTAATTCCATTGTGGTCTGAGAGCATACTTCGTAGGATTTGTAATTTGTGTAAATGTGTTTAGGTGCAGTTTATGATTCAGAATGTGGTGTATCTAGGTGAAGGTTCCATTTGGTCTTGGGAAGAATGTGCATTTTCCTGTTAAACGGAATATTATATAACTGCTAATTAGATTAATTTGAGTGACAGTGCTGGTTCACATCATCTATAACCTTACTGATTTTCTGCCCGATAGTTCTATCAATTACTGACAGAATAATGTTGATATCGCCACGATAATAATAAATTTTTCTATTTTTCTTTTCAGTTTTATCAGTTTTTTGTTTTTTTTTTTGCCTCATGTATTTTGACACTCTTGTTAGGTGTATACACAGTAAGGATTCTTATGTCTTTTTGCAGAATTGCCTCCTTTAACATTACATGCCCCCCTTCATTCCTGATAATTTCCTTTTTCCAAAATCTGCTTTGTTTGGAATGAATATGAGTATTCCAGATTTTTAACTTCATTTGTTTTTCTTCCATTTTTTTTTCCCCACACCTGCAGCATATGGAAGTTCCCGGGCTAGGGGTTGAGTTGGAACTGCTGCTGCCAGTCTATGTCACAGCCACAGCAATGCCAGATCTGAGCTGCATCTGTGACCTACAACATAGCTCATGGCAATGCCGAATCCTTTAACCCACTGAGAAAGGCCAGAGATTCAACCCGCATCCTCATGGATACTAGTTGGGTTTTTAACATACTGAGCCTGATGGGAACTCCAAATATATTTTTAAAATTTTAAATTTAATTTTATTGGAGTATATTTGATTTATAACATTGTATTAGTTTCAGGTGTACAGAAAACTGAACCAGTCATACATATAAGTGTATCCATTTTTGCCATATAAGTTATTACAAAGTATTGAGTAGATTTTTCCATACTATATAGTAGGTTTTTGTTAATCATCTATTTTATACAGTAGTGTGCTATTCTAATCCTGCCACTTCTTCCCTCCCTCCAGTGCTTTCTCCTATATTGAAGTGTGTTTAATTTTTAAGATAATTTGTAATTTTCCAGTTAAGCCTCTCGTTGATTTCTAGTTTAATTCCATTGTGGTCTGAGAGCATACTACTGAAGAACCCCTAATCCTTTCTGATGTTTATGAGAAGAGATGATGCCAAACTTTGCCTCTTAGGTCCTCTGGTGAAGTGGATAACTAAGTCTATTAATCTGACATACATTTAGACTGAGTTATTGTGACAAAAGCCTTCCATTATCGATTTCATCGAGTTGTAAACTGTCAGGGTAAATCTCATGAGAGGGAAAGATCAAAGCTGCTTTGTTTTATTGGCTATTTTTATATTCCACAAGTGCTTAGATTTGACATGGTATAATACACAACTCAGGAAAGAAGAGCAAGGTGGTAACTTCTGCTGTAAGCTGCTAAACCAAACTCCACAAAACAGAAGTAAAAATACCCTAAGATGACAATTCCTGGCAGCTCAATCTTAATGAGATTGTCATTTTTGATTAATTTATGTTTACTCATTCAAATTTGACCTGAATTGGCCTGAATCTCCAGGAAAAACTTAAAAAAGTACCAGAGTTTCAATACAATGTTCTATAAAAGTAATTAGAAGGATTATAAGATCTATTTATGTTAAACTCAACTTAAATTCATTTAAGTTAAAAGGAAATTTATAGTCTCACATAAGAAAAAATCCATGGGTATCAGGAAGGACTTAATCTAGGGGTTTAAATGTTGTCATCAGAACCTGATCCTGATCCATAGCTTGGCTTTGCTTTTTGTAGTGATCTCCATTCTAGTTTACTTTCTCTTGAGTTGAGGTCCAGTGGAAGAGAGAGCATGTTTCTCTCTTACAACCAAGTCTAAAGCTTACAGTTCATTGGTTAGACCAAGGCACATGTTCAAGCCTTGATGCATCACTACGCCAAGTGATGATGGCTTTAACTGGTGAGGCAGGACTGAGGAGTGTGATCCAGTATTTTTAGACTACCATCTAAAGTAAAGGAAGGGGTGGTTTTCCAGATACACTCAGAGTTTTTCACCAAAACAGTGGCAATAGGTGTAACAAGACTGATAACAACAGACATTTATAGACTACTTAGTATGTGCCCAGAGCTCTTCTTATTATCTTATACATTTTAACTTATCTAATCATCATAACCACCTCATGAGAAGATAGAGAGGTTGAGTAACTTGCACAAGGTTATACAGCTAATAAGTAGTAGAACCAGGATTTGAACCTAGGTAATCTGGTTGCAAAGTTAGTGCTGTTAACCACTTCTCAGTAGTGTTGCTTCAGAGACACGGGATGATAAAACCCAAAGGACCACCCTAGAAAGCAGGTTTCAAGAGCAGATAATGGTCAGCATCTCTTCTCAGAAGACATTTCTTCATGTACTCTTCAGTTGATGGTAAATTGCATCCTGATCCCAGAATGCCTGGTCCACTTACAAAAAAACACATCTGGGATCAAAGTTTAAAACTATATTTTTTAACTCTTAAAAATCTTAATTTTTCCTCAGAGGCTAAAAATCTTGACTTGCCATTATATACACTGTTTTGGCCCTATATATTTCCTCTCGGCTTCAGTAGATGGGTTTCTATAAAAAAGGCTTCCCTTTGAAGTGAACCTTTGTTTATATGAGTATGTCTGTATTTGTCTCATACTGTTTCTCCTCTGGAGGAAATATCCACAGTTCACAAACATGTAGCAGTCAGACTGCTCCTTCATTCCCAGGAACTCCATTCTTTTTCTCCTCAGACCCCATGGGATGCCCACTGAGTTGGAGATCTGGAAATTGATTTCACCCTCTATGGCTATGAAAACCACCTCTAGTGTCCTTTGATAGCAGATGTGTTTTAAGAGAATCCCAAAGACAGTTTGCACTGGCAAGCCAAAACATCTTGCTTCCATCCACAGAGATACTTGTGGAATTGAAGGAAAGATGGCTTAAGAAAATGTAAAGCCAGAAGAGTCAATGGAAGGAGAGAAAATAAATGGAATTTTGGAGTTAGGAAGTTTGAATAACGTAGTTGGAAAGAAAATCTTGATGAACTCAATGGAAAATATTTTATGAACATACTTGAGAAGTGTGATATTTTTTATTGAATAAGTTGATAAGTAACTGGATTTAAGCAGTTATTTTTCTTCCTAAAATGATTTATGCTGTATAACATGCCATCTAAAACCTGAAGATACAAACACCAATGCTTTCTGATTTCTCATCAGTGTGCAGGTTGACTGAGGTTCGCTCTTCCAGGCTGGCTGGGCCAAGGAGGGCTCTGTTCCACATGTTTTTCATCCTCCTCCTGGAATCAACAGGTCAGCATGAGCATGATATTTTCATGACAATGGCAGACTTGGCAGAGACGATGAGCCCAACTATGTAAGCACTTTTCAAGCCTCTACTTGTATTTTCTGTCAATTTCTCAACAGCCAAAGCAAGTCACATATCAAGCATAGAGTTAAGGCATAGAAAAGATGTCCCTCCAACACAAGACATACAGCAACATTACACAACACAGGGAATGGCTGTAGGGCAGGATAAAGAATTGGGACTTTTATACACCTAAAAAATGGTCAGAAGATCTAAACAGACATTTCTCAAAATGAGACACATAGATGGTCAAAAAGCACACAAAACATACTCAACATCACTAATTATTAGAGAAATGCAAATCAAAACTACAATGAGGTATCACCTCACAGAGGTCAGAATGGTCATCATCAAAAAGTCTACAAACAATAAATGCTGGAGAGGGTATGGAGAAAAGGAAACTCACCTGCACTGTCAGTAGGAATGTAAGTTGGTAAAACCACTATGAAGAACAGAATGTAGGATCCTTAAAAAACTAAATATAGAATGACCATAGGGAGTTAGTGTTGTGTCTCAGTGGTAATGAACCTGAGAAGTGTCCCCAAGGATGTGGGTTTGATCCCTGACCTCGGTCAGTAGGTTAAGGATCTTGCATTGCTGTGAGCTCTGATGCAGATCATAGATGCAGCTCAGATCTGGCAGAGCTGTGGCTGTGGTGTAGGCTGGCAACTGCACTCTGATTTGACCCCTGACTTGGGAACTTCCATACGCTGTAGGTGCAGCACTGAAAAAGCAAAAAAACAAAACAAAACAAAAATCCCCAGAAAAACCCCCAAACTAACATAGGATTGAGCAGTCCCTCTCCAGGGTCAATATGCAGGGAAAAATCATAATTCAAAAAGATATACACATCCCAGTGTTCATTGCAGCACTATTTGCAAAAGTCAAGACATGGAAGAAACTTAGATATCCATCAACAGAGGAACTGATAAAAATATGTGGTACATATATACAATGGAATATTACTCTGCCATAAAAAGAATGAAATAATACCATTTGTAGCAACACAGATATTTGTATTTCTGTCTGGCCTAGTCATACAGAGAAATACAAATATCCTAGGATATCACATGTGGAACCTAGTAAAAAATGATACAAAGAACCTATGCACAAATCAGAAACAGGCTCAAAGATTTTGAAACAAAACTTATAGTTTCCAAAGGGGAAATGTTGGGGGGAGAGATAAATTAGGAAGTTGGTATTAACATACACACACTACTGTATATAAGATACATAAGTAACAAGGAACTACTATATAGCCCAGAGAAATCTCAGTACTCTGTAATAACCTATATGGGAAAAGAATCTGTAAAGGAATGAGTATATGTATAATCACAACTGATTTCCTTTGCTGTACACCTGAAACTAACATATTTTAAGTCAACTACAGTTCAATAAAATTATAAAATAAAAAATATGTGAGAAATAAAAAGCCTTTATAGGCAAAAAAAGATGAAGACCATAGTCTTTATGAAACAAGTGACTTTTGATATGGATTTCCAGTTTCTTCATTTAATCATTTAGTGATGATAACACTAAAAAATTAAAATTACAGAATAATTAAAGTGTGATATTGTAAAGAAAAAAGAATTGGGACTTTTAATGTAATCTATAGACCCTATTACCCAACCTTTGCTAATTAGACTAAGGAGTGTTACCTTACAAAATATCAGTCCTAAAAATCTTTGAAGTTGATGGGGGCATACTCACAGCTTGAGTGAAGTGATCAGATACTAATCAAAGCAAACACTTGTATCATGCTTACTATCTGCCAGCCACTGTTCTATTATAATATACTATTTAATACTCTACAACAACTTTATGACATAAACAGAATTATTATTCTCATTTCACTCACAAGGAAATTGCAGCATAGAAAAGTGAAGTAACTTGCCCAGATGGTAAGTAGAGGGCCAGGATTCAAATCAGGGCAATCTGGCTCCAAAGTTCATGACTTTTAAGTGCTAGGGTTTTCTCTCTTGGAGAGAAATAAGAAGAATTTTCAAAACGATGTAACAGAAGCCATAGGATGCCAGGGCAAGCCAAAACCACATGTAAGTTCCATTTAAGAAGGAAGAAGAAATTGCGTAGAAGTTGGAAAAGTCAGTATGGAAAGAGAAGAGGAAAACAGAACAGATGTAGGCAGAGGGGAAAACCAGAAGAGTTGAGATCAGAAGAGAGAGGAGAAAAAGGTAGATCCCTAGCCTTGCTCTGGGTCCTGACAAGTTGCCAGTTCTCTCTATCTTCCACAGAAACTTCTACTTTTATGGTGAAATAATGATAGATCCTTGGTTTGATTAATGTTTTACGGTTCTCAGCATAGAAGCCTGTCATCTCCTTGGTCAGGTTTAATCCTAGGTATTTAATTTTAGGGGATCTGATTTTAAAGATATTGTATTTTTATATTCCTTTTCTAATATTTCATTGCTAGTATACAGAAATGTGACTGACTTCTGAATGTTAATCTCTATCCTGCTACTTTGCTGAATTCATTGATCAGTTCAAATAGTCTTTGTGTGCAGTCCTTCAGGTTATCTATATATATTATCATGTCATCTGCATAAAGTATAATTTTTACCTCTTCTTTTCCAATTTGGATGCATTTTTTTCTTTTGTTTGTGTGATTGCTGTGTCTAGGACTTCCAATATTATGTTGAATAAAAATCGTGAGAGTGGGCATCCTTGTCTTGTTCAAGATTTTAGCAGGAATGTTTTCGGCGTTTCTCAATTGAGTATTATATTCGTTGTGGGTTTGTCATAAATGGCTTTTAATATATTAAGTTATGTTCCCTCTATATGCACTTTATTAAGAGTTTTTATCATGCACATATGTTGGACTTTTCAAATGCTTTTTTAGCCTCTATTGAGATGATCATGTGGTTTTTTGACTTTTGTTAATGTGGTGTAGGATGTTGATTGATTTGCATGTGTTGAACCATCCTTCAGAACTTGGGATGAATCCCACTTGGTCTTGGCTTATGATCTTTTTATATGTTGTTGGATTTGGTTGGCTAAAATTCTGTTGAGAATTTTTGCATCTATATTCATCAAATATATTGGCCCATAAATTTCTTTTTTGGTAGTATCCTTGTCTGGTTTTGGTAGTAGGGTGATGGCCGCTTTATAGAATGTCTTTGGGATTATTCCTTCTTCAACCTTTTGGAAAATTTTAAGAAGGATGGGTGTTAAGTTCTTCTTTGTATGTTTGGTAGAATTTTCCTGTGAGGCCATCTGCCCCTGGAGTTTTGTTTGTAGGGAATGTTTTTATTACATATTCAATTTCATTTCTAGTGATTGGTCTAGTCAAATGATTTTTTTGTTTGTTTTTTAGGGCCACACCAGCATATGGAAGTTCTCAGGGTAGGGGTCAGATGAATATACAGCTGCTGGCTGACACCAAAGCCATAGCAACACCAGATCAGACCTGCATCTTCGACCTACACCACAGCTTACTCCAATGCTGGATCCTTAACCCACTGAGTGGAGCCAGGGATCAAACCCACATCCTCATGGGTACTAGTCAGGTTCGTTATCACTGAGCCATGATGGTAACTCCAATATATTTATTCTTAATTCAGTTTTGGCAGGCTGTATGTCTCTAGAAATTCATTCATTTCTTATAGGTTGTCAAATTTGTTGTCATATAATTGTTTCATAATATTGTTTTGTATTTCTGCAGTAGCCATTGAGATATTTCTTTTCTCATTTCTTAATTTGTTTGTCTTGGTTCTTTCTCAGTTCTTCTTGGTGAGTCTGGCCAGAGGTTTGTCAATTTTCTTTACCCTTTCAAAGAACAAGCTCATGGTTTTATTGATTTTTTCTATTGTTTTTTGACTCTTTATTTGATTTCCTCTCTGATCTTTATGATTTCTTCCCTTCTGCTGACTTTAGGTTTTGTTTGTTCTTCTTTTTCTAATTCTTTTAGGTAGCAGGTTAAGTTGTTGACTTATGATTTTTTCTTCTTTTTTTTTGTCTTTTTTGCCTTTATGTAGAGCCGCACCCATGGCATATGGAGGTTCCCAGGCTAGGGGTCTAACAGGAACTGTAGCCACCGGCCTTCGCCACAGCCACAGCAACGCGGGATCCGAGCCACGTCTGCAACCTTCACTACAGCTCACGGCAACGCCGGATCCTTAACCCACTGAGCAAGGGCAGGGATCGAACCCGCAACCTCATGGTTCTTAGTCGGATTCGTTAACCACTGAGCCACGAAGGGAACTCTGATTTTTCTTCTTTTTGAGGCAGGCCTGTATCACTATGAATGTCCCTCTGAGAACCGCTTTTGCTGCTGCATCCCACAGATTTTGAATGATTGTAGCTTCATTACCATTTTTTTGAGTTTTTTTTTTTTAATTTTCTCTTTGGATTTCCTTGTTGACCCACTTGGTTTTTTTTTTTTTTTTTGCATGTTGTTTAGTCTCCACTAAACAGTTTTAGTGGAGTTTTAGTCAGTTTTCTCTCATTTATTTTCCTGTGGTTGATTTCTAGTTTCATGCCTTGTGTTCAGAGAAGATGCTTGAAATAATTTCTATACTCTTAAATTTGTTGAGGTTAGTTTTGTGCCCCAGTGTATGTTCTATCCTTGAGAATGTTCCATGTACCATTGAAAAGAATGTATATTCTGTTCTTTTGCATGTAACTTTCTGAAAATATCAATTAAGTCAAACTTTTCTATTGTTTCAGAGATCCTTATTTGTTGCCTTATTGATTTTCAGTCTGTCTGAAAGGATTTGTCCATTTAAATGGAAAGATAGTCCATACTCCTAGATTGGAAGAATTACTATTACAATGGCCATACTACCCAAAGCAATCTACAGGTGTAATGCAATTCCTATCAAACTACCCATGACATTTTTCACAGAACTAGGACAAACAACCCCCAGATTTATATGGAACCAGCAAAGACCCAAAAATGCCAAAGCAATCCTGAGCGGGGAAAAAAAAAGCAGGGGTATAACTTTCCTAGACTTCAGACAATATTACAAAGTTACAAAAATCTAGACAGTATGGTACTGGTACAAAAACATACATACAGGAGTTCCCAACATGGCTCATAGGTTAAAAATCCCGACTAATACCTATAAGCACTAGTGTCCATAAGTATCTGGGTTTATCCCTGGCTTCACTCAGTGGGTTAAGGGCAAGGCATTGCTGTGAGCTGTGGTGTAGGTTGCAGACATGGCTTGGATCCTGAGTTGTTATGGCTCTGGTGTAGTCTGGAGGCTACAACTCTGATTGGACCCCTAGCCTGGGAACCTCCATATGCCATGGGTGCAGCCCTAAAAACACGAAAATACAAAAAAAAAAGCAAAACAAAACAAAACAGACATACAGACAAATGGGACAGAACAGAGAATGCAGAAATAAACCCAGACACCTATGGTCAACTAATCTGTGAAAAAGGAGGCAAAAATATAAAACAGGAAAAAGTCTCTTCAGCAAGTGGTGCTGGGAAAGCTGACAGCTACACGTAAATCAATGAAACTAGAACACACTCTCACACCATGCACAAAAATAAACTCAAAACGGCTTAAAGACTTAAACATAAGACAAGACATTATAATACTCCTGGAAGAGAAATAGGAAAAATATCCTGACATCAGCCATACAAATGTTTTCTTAGGTCAGTCTCCCAAGGCAATGGAAATAAAAACAAAAATAAACCAATGGGACCTACTCACAGTAAAGGAAACCATTAAAAAAATTAAAAAAAAGACAGCCCACAGAATGGGAGAAAATAGCTCTAAAGATGCAACTGACAAGGGCTTAATCTCTAAAATATATAAATAACTCAACAGCAGAAAAAAACAGAACAAAACAAACACTCCAATTGAAAAATGTGCAGAAGACCTAAATAGACATTTCTCCAAAGACCTACAGATGGCCAACAGGCTCATGAAAAAATGCTCAAGATCACTAATTATTAGAGAAATGCAAATCAAAACTGCAATGAGGTTAACACTTTATTCCAGTCCGAATGGCTATCATAAATAAATCTACAAGCAACAAATGCTAGAGAGGGTCTGGAGAAAAGGGAGTCCTCCTACACTGTTGGTGGCAATGTAAACTGGTAAAACCACTATGGAAAACAGTATGAAGGTACCTCAGAAAACTAAATGCAGAATTACTATATGATCCAACAATCCCACTCCTGGGCATCTATCTGGACAAAACTTTCATTCAAAAAGATAAATGCACTCCTATGTTAAATGCAGCACTATTCGTAATAGCCAAGACATGGAAACAACCTAAACTGGCAGATGAATGGATTAAAAAGATGTGGTATATACACAAAGTGGGATACTACTCAGCGATAAACAGAACAAAATAATGAATGGAACTAGAGATTCTCATACTAAATTAAGTAAGTCAGAAAGAGAAACATAAATACCATATGATATCACTTATATGTGGAATCTAAAATATGGCACAAATGAATCTATATACAAAACAGAAAAAAATTCAAGGACATAGAGAACAGATTTGTGGTTGCCAAGAGGAGGGGTAGGGAGTGGGATGGACTGAGTTTGGTGTTAGTTGATTCAAACTATTGCATTTGAAGTGTATAAGTGATGACGTCCTGCTGTATATCACAAGGAACTATATCCAATCGCTTGTGGTGGAACATGATGGAGGATATTATGAGAGAAAGAACATATATGTATGTATAACTGGGTCGATTTGCTGTACAGCAGAAATTGACAGAACATTGTAAATCAGCTATAATAAAAAGAACCTTTTTTTTTAAAGGGACAGATAGTAAACATTTTAGGTGTTTTAGGTTCCACAGTCTGTCACCGTGACTCAGTCCTGCCATTGTAGCACGAAAGCATCCATAAACAATATGCCAATGAATGTGCCAGACTGTTTTTCAATACAACTTTATTTATGGGCACTAAAACTTGAATTTCATATATTTTTTGTCTCACAAAAATCTTTATTACTTTTTTACATATTTAAAAATAGAAAATCATCCTTACTCACAGGCCACTTAAAAACAGGTGAGGGACTGTATTTGGTCGGTGGACTGTAGATTGCTGTACCCAGAACTAGATCTTTGTCAAGAACTCTGATTAAGGACTCTACCCTCAGTTATGCATGAGTGATGGGACAATCTTGAATACACACTAAGTGGGTATGTCCTGCATAAAATATAACTAAGTGTCTGAGGTGGTTTCAAATTTCAAATATTTCCCATCCCTTAAGATTCTTCCTCCATCAGCTCAGAAATATTTCCTGCCTTTTTCAACCCATAGCCAATTTTATTCCACAAAAAATAAGGAAGCCACTTGAAATTCTGCAGGTGTGAGATTGTTTTCTGAGCAAGTTTTGACCTGAGCAGCTGGGTAAGGCACAGATGAGCTTTTCTATTCTTCAGGTTTTAAGATTCTATAATAAAGACAGAAAAAGGTGCAACTGCCAAGGGCATCCTGAAGGTGGAACAGCTCTCTTTATTGCTTTCCCGAGGCTGATACCAATAGAAAGCAAACCCATAGGAGCTTCCTAACTTGGGTTTCTGGAACTGTATCATCAGCTTCCAATATGCTGTGTCAATGAGCCAATGGAATAAACTTGTATGATCAAAATCTAACCAACCCCCAGCAACTCTTCTACATCAAAGTCTTTTTAAAGTGCTTCTGGAACATCTGTGGTTTCTTCCTTCCCCCGTGGAGCCAATAAACAGAAAGATAGGAAATGAAGGAAGGAAGAAACTCTCTAGAAGGGCCCCCATGTAATCAGCTTCAGAGCAATTAAGAATTGACCGTATTTTTATTATCATCTAAATCCCCTTTGCAGTTGCTGTTAAAAGCTAATTTGCTTTGGCTGTATCTTTAATGCATGGGATTTATTTTTTAAAAAGTCATTTGCAGAAGGAAAGCAAAAGAGAACAAAGCTTCCATTTTGACTGACTATGATTTTTAATTGTTTGACTGTTCAAATTAAATCAAGTATCAAATCAGCCAAAAATATGAAGAACTTTTCTGTAGATGCAGATGCAGAAAATACAACAGAAAAATGGATGAAAGTGATTTCCACTTATCTCTTTCTGCAGGAACACCTCACAATTCAACCACCAATGTCTGAAAGGATTTGATTTAACCATAAACTTTGCTTTTCTACTTTTCTTTGACTAGTTAAACCACTGAATAAAATATTCTGTATAAACTGTTGAAAATACATGATTTATCTTGGAAAAATACGAAACTATGGTAATTTATGATGCCCTCTCTCCCTTTTTCTATAGTAGTCACTCCGGTTTATGTGATATTTATGATTAGGAGATCTGGTTTAATGAAAATGTGATCCCACTGTTACAGGAAAGTAATAAGATAACATAAAAAGTGCATAACTTAGAATCCTTCTTTATTGGGGAATCAGCACTTATATGGACTAATTGTATTTTTGCAAACTCTATTCTATAAAGTGCTAAAAAAATCTTAATTCATGATTTTCCCCAAAGCTGTCATTTGGTCTCAGTGGGTGGTCAGGAAGTGAAGTACAAAGCATCAATGTGTTGTTTCTCAGGGAGTCTTCCCTTTGATCAAGCTTGGAGCCCAGAGAGGAAACAATATGCTCATTGCTTTACTGCCATTGTGGATTGTTCATTAGTTTTAATTATTTTCTAAGATCTAGAGGGAGCCATCAAAAAAAAATTAATCATGGGAAAAAGGCAAGGCAGCCTTCTGTGATCATAAAAACACATAAAGTGTTTTGGATTATGGATTCTTTATGATTTACACTCAAACTTGAACTGAAGGGGGCATACGGTACACCAGCATTTATTAAAAAAGCATGGGGATTTATGATAAATTGTAAGTTTTTTTGTAAAATAAGCTGCCTTTCTATTGTGTTTTTAAGTCAATTTTATGAGTATGTGTGGAGGAGTCCTTTCTTGATTTTGACCTTGCTAGAAAAATAAATGGGAAAAAATAGCATCTGTTAGGAGGGAGTTTAAAGAAGAAGCCAATTAAGTAATGTTCAAATTTTTTCAAAGCAGTCTTACCAAACTCAGACAATTCTCTTCTCTGGAGCAGACCATTCCACTGTGGAAAGTTCAGGCATTCAGAACTCTGCCACTCCATTACTTTACATACTTGCTGACAACCACAGTTTCATAAAATAAGCCCAGTCTTTCTCCCATGATATCCCTTCAAGTAATGGCACAGCTATTGAAACATTTAAGACTGTAGGCTCTGAAATTCAACTGCTCAGGGTCCATTCAGGGTCTTACCACTTACCAGAATCATCCTTGGGGAATTACTATTGTAATAAGACTGTTTCCCCCTCAGGAACATGGTTGTGAAGATTAAAATGAAAATATTCACCTAAGTGCTTATCAGAGAGTCTGCCAAGTAGTAAGTGCTCAGTACATGCTAGTTATTATTATTGATCTTATGACTACATTTCTGATGAAAAAAATTCTAATAAGTCCTGATATGACTAGACTTTGAGTTCCTTTAATATAAGGATGACCAGCTTATCCTGGTTTTAACTGTAAAAATCCACATCCTGGGAATGTCCCTCAGTGTCAGGAAACCTGGAATAATTGGTTACCTTACTCATGACACTGGTTTCACACTTCAGGGCTTTCCCTCTCCCATTAAAGTCACTTTTAAGGTGTCCCTGGAAAGACATGCCTCATGAGAAAGTCCAATCAAATGCTGCCTGGAGAGCCAAGCAACATGTTTGGGAGCCCTGTCTGATCAACTCTTTGATCAAACCTTGCTTTCTTTCTGATAACTCTGTGGTGCCTTTGATGCTGATCCCTTGGTCTTCAGATTTGGCTTCATTCTAGATTAGCTTTGAGTGCCACATTATGCATCTTGTTTGATCCCTCACTTACCCATCTACCTATACATCCCATTTCACAGATGGAACTAAACTATTCTCATTTTTGCTTACCTGGTGTTGCATTGGCAAGTCTCTTGAGACTGTCTCCCCCCATGATACTGGATAAATCACCCTTCAGAGTCACTGATATGGGCTTGGAAATCAGGGAAAATCAATTCATTTGCACCCACAGGTACTGGCTTTTCAATAACAATGTGAATGCTCTCGGTGTGTTCTGTCCTCTAGTACATACTTTGTGTATCTTCTGTCTATATTCACATTATGAAAGAACTAGTCCATCCCTTTATGGAACTTCAATATATTCTTTCTCTTACGTTTATTTATCATCTGTTTTGGAAACTTTTTCAAAAAGGAAAATGACAGGGTGGGGGTGGGGAGGATGTGCTGGGGGTTTGGGATGGAAATTATTTAAAATTGGGTTGTAATGATGGTTGTACAACTATAAATGTAATAAAATTCATAATAATTATTTTTAGACTCTGTTGTTGACTCTATGGACTGTATTAGACTGCAGTCAGAAATAGGTGCAGTAGCTGTGTGTGTGTGTGTGTGTGTAAATAAATATATAGACAAAACATTTGTGGTTTGTCTAATGGGCCTTCTCTGAGGGAAAGTCCCAATTCTTTCTTCTCTGTGGTGAGTTGTGGCTCTCTGTGGTGAGTTGCTTTCCCCCAGCTCAGTGGTTGGACGTGAGAGCTAACCCTATCCAATCAGATTACTCCATTCTTCTCCTTCATGATTGGTCAGGGATATGAAGCTGCATCATGCTGGGCCAATGAGGGACCCCACCACAAATTCTCCTGATGCTATCTGGAAATAGACACCCTCTGCAAGAAGGAAAGGATGTGAGCTTGGAGACTTGGCTGACCGCTTGGTCACTGCATGGAAAGATCCTATCTGGGAAGAGGGGAGAATCTAGATATGGATAGAAAGAAAGGATTACATCAGTTTAGCCTCTGGATCCAAGTATGCCTGAATCTAACACATGGATTTCTTACTTAGGTCAGCACATTATTTTCCATTGGTACTAAAGCAAATTTGAAATACATACTGTCACTTACAATTGAAAGGGTGCTGAGGGATCTTGCATGTCCCACATATCCTTACGAGACTCCTCCCTGAATAGTCCTGCTTTCCTATTTTTCTGTCAACACCTAGTTCAGAGGCAGTTGGAACCACCCACTGACTGAAGCTACTGTGAATCTTGAGCCCACACACCACTGCAAAGTCTGTACAGAAAATGTTATTAATAACAATGCCTGCATTGCCATGGATTTATCTTCCAGAGAGGCCCAAAAGTCTAGTATATGTTCCTTTTCTTTTCACCCTGTTCCAGTAATGGAGGAAGGAAAACAGACACTTCCAATGTGTGTGACCCTGGGAAGTTATATCTCACAGCATCTGTTTTCTAAAGTGTTAAAACAAATTAGGGACATAAGGCAGGACTTTCGGATGTGACATTCAGTAAGACAGTGAGGTATAAAGTGAAATAATCAGCATCTTGACTGCAGGTTTTCCAAAATAAAATATTGGTACTGAATACTATTGGCTGCAAATAAGGTCTGAGAAAATGCATTCTAGGTCATATGAGACTTTCAATATCATTTAGAAGCATGGAAAAATCAACCTCATGGCTCTCAACAGATCTTTTATCTAAAAGGTGCACAAAGTGAATTGAAACAGATTTAAGGGATTCACTTACTCTGTTTTACTACCAACTTGTCTAGGGAAATAACACTGTCATTTTAACATAAACTTTGGGGCACAAGCCAGGATAATGTGCCCAAGAGTTAAGCTATGAATTACAGACGTCTTCTTGGTTTCCTAAAACAAATCTGACTCTGCAAAAGATGAGTTTATGTGACCCACATTTGAAAAAATACACTTAATTTCTTATTATAGGGTTATAGTTCAACTAATAATATGCATTGTGCCACTTTAGCCAAAACCTTTGAGGTCAGTGTAATGCCAATATGAGCAAAAAGAAGCCACTGGACTGATGGGGAATTTGTGTCATCAGACACATTACAAATCCATCAGCCCTTTGAATACTCAGTGTGTGTACAGTTGGGAAATATCTTTTGTATTTATAAGATCTAGTTCTTGCTTCAAGTTATAAAGCTACTCGTTGGAAGTCCATGGGAGACATTAGAAAACATTTCAAGGAAACAACTAACTATCTGCTAAGTGATAAAAAATAGAATAAAAATTTCAGAGACAGAGCTAGATGGGATTAGTGAGAAAAAGCTTATTGGAAGAACTGAGCTCTACAATAAGGCTTTTTTTTCAGAAAGTAGGGACTATGTATGGTGGAATATTTTAAGAGTTATATATTTTTTATGAGTGGAAGGAAGCTGTTTATAAATGAGGGCCAGAGAATAGTGTTATGTGGCATGACTGAAGAGCATTTCATTTTATATCTTCTAAAGTATCAGTGAAGTGGCCAGGACAATCTTAAGAATTTGTGTCTCACAACAACAGTGGTAGAAGTTGTTAATTTTTTTTTTTTACTGAAAGAATGCTAAAATAGTGCATGGAACATTCTCATAGTATAATTTTTTTTAATTTGGGGTATATAAATTACAATTTAAGAGGGCATCCTGTATTTTTATTGACTAAACCTGGAAACAACTTCAAAGAATCTCAGTTGAAGCTTGCTGGGTTTTGTTTTGTTATTTTTAAAGAGGGATTACCAAGTGTTACAGATATTCCTGTCAACACCATATATCACTTTTATGTGCCAGGTTCAATTGTGGGAACATGACACATATCAACTGATTTAATCCTTACAAAAAACTATGAGGAAACTTTTATTACTTTATTCTTTTTTTCCAAGAGGGAGAAATAGTGGCACAGGCACAGAGAGATTAAATAATTTGGCCAAGGTGATAAGCCAGTAAGAGGCAGAGCCAGGATTTGGACCCCAGCAGTTTGGATGGAGAATCTGAGCTCTTAACCATCATGTAATTGTGCCAGGTGAGGTCTGTGGCCACATGATGACTGAGTAAAACTCCTCACCATGGTTCTTTTAACATTGTGAATCCTAGTGCTTAACTGTTGGTTAAGCCTTTAAAACTGAAAGCATGGCTCTAGGGAAAGAGCAGCCTGGATCTTGAAAAGAATCCAAGATTCCACCCCTTACCCCTGTTGTCTGGACACCATGGGTGACCATCTCCTCATCTTCCCATGCCTTCTACCCACCCCCTCCTAACTCCTCAAGCACCACCACTGTCTCCCTGACTAGCTCATGATAATCATTTTATGGTTGCATCTCATGATGAAAAGACAGCATTAAAATTCACCATACTGACCTTGGCCCAGGCTGTTGCCTTGGCCAAGTGCTCTTCCAGCATGTGGTAGGTGGGAGGGCTCTGTGGCAACTGAGGGACTGCTCTCCAGCTGCCTAATTTATTGCCAGGGATTCAAACACTTGCTAGGCTAAAAGCCTGTCCCTTTTGCACTATTTTAAATCTGTCTAGGTTTGTCCCCAAGAGCGGCAGGGAGCTCCTGATACATTTACAAATAAGAGCAAATAACATCAAAATTCAACAAACATATTCCAAGAATTCCAGTGAGAAGAATTATGTATGGCACTTGAGTGCTTTTCATTGAATTGATGCTCTAATTCATACGATGTAAATGAAAGCAAATCATAAATATGCATTGTTGGCATATTTAAAAATGATTAGGTCCGTATATTGACTTATTTGGGCTTTTTGTACTATGCTATCAATTTGTGGAGTGTTCAAGCATTTTACTTCTAGTGAGACATTTATTTCAATAAAGTGATTTAAAACTCTTGGTCCGTTCCTATTTAGAGCTGAGGAATAAGCCTATTTGTAATGACTCTTACATGAGAATCATATTGAATATTTCTCTATTGTAATCAGACATTACATGAAATTAGAAACAATAGGAGAGTGAAATCAATCAACCATGGCAGAGGATTGAGATAAAAATGAATCATTTGACTGGGCTGCTTTGGGAAATTAATAACAACAGAGGTAATTACTAACCTAGGCGAGCCGGACTCTTGATCATTCTGTAACACTTTTAAATATGAAGTATGCAGAAACTCATAACTGCAAGGCACAGGCATATTTACTGCAGTCCACAATCACGTGATTCAAGTGACTTAAAACTCACAACCTCCAGATCAGTGGTTCTCAACCAGAGATGACTTGGTCCCCAAGGGACATTTTTCATTGTCCCAGCTTGGGGCATGGATGCTCCTGGCATCTTGTGGGTGGAAACCAGAGGTGCTGCGACACATTCTGTAGTGCATATGAAAGCCTCCATGATACAGAATGGCTCAGCCCCAGGAGCAACAGTGTCAAGGCTGAGAAACCCAGGGCATAGGCTCTTCCTAGGAATCATTGACTGCCCTGACACATAGCTCGCAGGGAGGGTTGTGAGAGCAGTGGAAAATAGGTAGTGATGAAGGTCCAAGATAAATGGCCCATCACCTGCTCTCTATGGCTGAGGTCTCTATTCTGCACAAAGTGCTTGGTAAATCCCTTCATTTTTCTTCTAGCTCTATATGCTCTCCAACGCAGGGGCATAGATCACAGTCACCTGGCTGCCTGCTGTAAGACACCACCACAGGAACAGACAGCTCAATACATCAGAGCAGAGGACACTCAGGAGATAGCTGGTCAACAGGATGCTCAGTGGGGAAATTCAACATGGCTCTTTTTTTCTGAGTCCTCAGTCCTTTGTGGTTTGGGAGTGCTTTGACTTCGACTACTGGAGATACCTTTACTGAGCCAGCTTCTGGGGGCAAAATGTATAGGTATATATGAAAGAATGAGATCATTTAGCATATGTGCTAAAACCAACTACATAACATACACAAATATTGCTTGTTTATGCCTCCAGTAATCCTCTGTATACTTTGCTTTATGCTTTGCAAAACTGACAATGCTGATAACCAAAGCAAAAGAGCAAATAACCTATGAAATCCACCATCAGGTCCACAAGATCTTGAAGTAGTATGGCTTTTCCTTGCCGTTTTTGCTCCATTAGACATATGGCAGGTTTGGCAGGGGAGGATTTTAACATGTCTCAGATTTGGACTGCTTACTTAGCTACTGTGTGAAACTCTCTTTCAAAAAAAAAAAAAAAAACTATTGTTACTGCTTCATTGCCTATGATATACACATTGTATTGTATTGTCCAGGTAGATACAGGTAGATACCCATTTCCAGAGACAATACTTAATCTCAGCCCAGATTTCCCAAAATGTACCTTTCCCAGATTCTCAAATGTTACATACACTTTAGTAGAAGCACAGGATTTTCAGAGATGCCTAATCCTATACTCCCATTTCCCCAAAGAGGAAACTAAAGTCTGACACCTTATTGAGGTCACTTTGTAGATTGTTACTCTTCAAGATATAAGCCATTCCTCTTTTTGGAGTGGTTTTGTTTCTTTACTTCTCTGTCATAAGATTTGGCCACATTATTTCCTTTGGGCAATGAAATATGAGTAGAAATGTCATGTCACTTTCAAGCAGGCATTTTAAAAGCCATCATGTGGTTCTATCACATTTTGTGCCTCTTTCTATGAAACAAGCAGCGTTCTGAATAGGGAGTTTTTTCAGTCTGGGTTCCAGATAAAAGAGGAAGCAAGAGGAGTCAGAGTCAACTTGAAACAATGTAAATAAGAAATAAACCTTTGTTATTGTAAACTGACACTTGAGGCCCTGTGTTACTTCAGCATCACACAACCTGTACTGACTGATGCAGTCACCCAGCAAATTAATAACAGAGCTGGTTTAAGGCCTAGTCCTAATTCTAAGACAAGATTTTTGTACTACAATGAACAAAACATAATTCATCTCTAATGAGTTACACAAAGAATAACATTCAACATATGAGCAGAGAGACCTTGGTTTTGAATATTTTGAGTTAGCTTGTATCCTAAAACTGATTGGAAGGGCTTTGTACATTACCCACAATGTAGATCAGCTGCATTTGTGGAAATAATTAAGGGCAAAATCCCTCAGCAAAGCATAGCCCCCAAGTTTAGACTTTCTGTAAACATCTCTTTCAGACTATGCAGGAGAGAAATCTTATCTTACACAGTACCAAACATTCTATGTTATTTAAAATCAAAGGTAAAAACAAAACACAGACAACAAAAACTCCTGAAATTCCAAGCGGGAACCAAACAAGAAAACAGAGTGACAGAAAGAAAAAAGAAGGAAAGAAAAAAACTCCAGACAGGGCACAGAATTGTAAACACCATTTAGGTGTATTAATTCACTGCATTATTTTCTAGTTAATGAGTTTTCAAATTAGCTAAGAATATTCTGGCAATGTCTTCACTTAACATGGTAATTTCACAAACTGTCAAGAATGAAGAACTCCACTGGCGTAAATGAAGATATGCTTAAATTTTCTTAATTGCCACCTTGCTAAGGCTTGGAGCTCATTGTTCAGCTGTGTGACAAATGGTTCTAAGCACTGTCAGGCAGTCGCAGGGGAGACAAGGGTTGCTACATAATGTGCCCATCTCATTACTGTGTTGCTGACAGCCCAGGCTGAGAAAGGAAACAACACATTTCAGGAGTGGAGTTGCTGGGGCCATTGTGGCTATGACTGACTAAGCAGAGGAGCTCTGGGTATTGTTGGAATACCTGCTCTCTGCAGCCATCCATCCTGGGAGAAAAGAATGGCTTGAAGGTAAAGACTCAAGGCCCTACACTGGGTTTCTCCATCAACTCCTAACACAGTACCTGGCCCATGGTGTGTTCTCAGTAAATGTTTGTTGAATGAATAAATGAATATCTTTCCTACCCAAGCTAATCATCTTCTTTCTGTCTTTTCTCCATTTGCCAGAAGACAGACCAAAGAAACCTAATGACATGGTGCTAACAGAATTTTCTAGTTTTTCAATTTGAGGCTCCAGCCCACACAAATTACCCCTCTCCCACCTTCATTTACCCTTTTATACCCATTTCCCTATTCTAATAGTTCTCAACTCCTCTGAGAGATGAGCTTGCTGCTGAGTCAACTCTCAAGCCTTCCTAGTGTTTAGCAAAGCACATTGTTCTTAGCAGGTGTCCTGTGTTTTAATTTTTTAAATGATGTTTTATATTCCTAATGTGTTGTGTCTCTGAAATGTTTGCTACTTAGAAGAGAGACAGGATGAAAATAGAAAATGATGAACACACAAGAATGAATTGCTGAAGGTGGGGTTTTAGACACAAAGATAGGGGAAATACTTCTTGGAATTTTACTGCCTATAAGAGTGGTTTTGCATCCTGGTTCACAGATCAGCTTTGGTGTATGCGGTGATATTGGCCCCCAGGGTGAAAACTGGTTCTTGGGAAGATGAAAAAATTCTGAGATATTACACTGGTTAGTGACTCTCTCAAGGATCATAATACATAAAGAGATGCACAACATATCTGTTGTATTATGGTATTAAAATTTCATGGGGGTGTGTGGTTAGGGAAAAAAAAGTCTAAAAAGACGTTGGGGGAATGGGAGAGATCATCAAAACAAGGTTGAGAAACTGGTTTATGAGGATGTTTTTCTCAGTCCAAAGAAAATGGGTTGTGCATATTACTGTATATGTATCTGTATATGTTTTTATAGCATAGGTAAGATAGATAATTCATGCAATTTTGCTAATAGGACATTTAGGGAAATATCTACTTTTTTGGAGATTTTTCTCTTTCTTAGCAAATTGAATATTAGATAACTGTTGATATCCACATTCAAAAATACCTCTGGTTATTTTATTTCAAAAATCTGTGAATCCCTATTTTGAACCATGAACACTCCATCCATGTGTAAAATGAGTCTTGTCAAATATTTAACAAAGCAAGTCATTTTAGAGTCAATGAAAAGAATGACCTTAGTCCCACTAACTAAGTGAACTTCTGAAAGAGATCACATTTCTTTAAGACCTGGTCCAGGGGTTGAGTTAATCTTATTCTTCAGCTCAGAGTAAATGATTAGCGATTGTCTTGGCTGTTTGCTTGACACATTAATTCATTAAGTCCATCCATATTCTACTCCCATACTTCCCTCCCCAAACATTTTAATGTATTAATGTGCATTCTATTTGATACATTATTTCAAAATGTGTACTGGTGTCCTAGTGCATGCATTTTCAATTTATGTACATGATACTGTTACATATCTTAACAGTTTCTTTCCCCATCCTATTTTTACTCTCCCTTCTCTGTTGCTTCCTCTGCTGCATAAGCCTCCCAGATGAGTGTCGACAAAGATCAATCTACCACTATTCCAGAAATGCACACCTAGATTGTCTCCAAATCCTCAGGAAGTCTAATATCCCGGCAATGCTTTTTCTTAGATATGTCCCTTTCCCTGGGATCTGGGCACAGTTTCCTGGGATATGCCCCAAGCGAAGACTTTCCAGATTCATCCTGAAGATGCAGGAACCATTTAAAACACTTTTTTTTTTTACCTCATCTAACCAGAGTCATATGAGTTTTCTACTGTTTAACAATACTTTACATGTCTGAGATATATTCCACTTGATTCTGATATATTTTTATACACTGTTGAGTAACGTTAGATAACGTACTTTATAGCTATTTTCATAAATAAAATGTGCGTACAGTTTCTATAATTTTTTAGTGCTTGTCTTTATTTATATTGGAGTTAAGACTAGACTGGACGCCCCTAATCCCGGTTTTCCCCAGATGTTAGAGTCCAGGCCTTATGAAGCCAGACTTTGGAACCATTGGAGGAGATAAGGATCTGAGATTTCTGGTTTAGCCATCCAAGTCCCTAAACCTGTCTGGGATCCTTAAATTTAAATTTATACCATTCTGAGACATGGTGCGCATAGGGAAAATAAGAGACAAAATATGAAGTGGTTGGTTGACATTCAAAGATAGAAGCCCTTTCTGGCCAAACCAGTTGATGGTTGTTCAGGAGCCAGAAGCCTCCCAACATTGTCTCTGAAATTAAAAACCAGAGGGCATGGAAAGAACTAGAAGAAAATTTGGTGTTCTGTGTCTCTTGTCTTGCTTTGCAAACATGTGCCTATAATTACCAACCTTGCCCCACTCCATACTATAGATTGGGCCCTTGTGGAAATTTCTCTAATCTTTGTGGATCTGAACCCTTACTATTCACTGGGAAAGGGCAGGGAGCAATATTAAGCTCCCAGAGTTGGCCAGGGACTTCAAAGAATTTTCTCTTAGAAAAGTCACAGTGGCCCATTGAGGTTAGTATCATTATCATTCCAGTTTTAGAAATGAGGCAATGGGGACAGTTCAGAGGACTTGTCTAGACCCATTACTTGCCAGTCACCTAGTGACTCCCTAGGGGGGCACAGGTGGAGTCAGAGCCACAGTGAAACCTGAGATCCATCTCACTGTGAGTCTCAAGCTCCTTCCACATCACAGAACCTAAAATCTTAGCTGGGAGAGAGCTTGGAGTTCAAGAGAAGCACTCTTCAAACCCCAGTCATTCAAATTCCAATTCTACTTTTTTTTTTTTGCTTCCTATGGCATGTGGAAGTCCCAGGCTAGGGACTGAACTGGAGCTGCAGCTGCTGGCCTACACCACAGCCACAGCAACACCAGATCTGTAACCTATACCACAGATCAGGGCAACATCAGATACTTAACCCACTGACCGAGGCTGGGGACTGAACTCACGTTCTAACAGATACTAGTTGGATTTGTTTCTGATGCACCACAATGAGATCTCCCCAATTCTACAAATTTTAACATACTCCTGTAACACCTAAACTGATTTGACTTAATATTTTTAGGTAAATTGACTCATAATTTTTCATAAAGTATATTGATTTGAAAACAAATCTTTTATCACTACCATAAATTATAAAGACTCTATTACTTGCTCTCAACAAGCGGTATATAACCATTTTCCCAATGATCCTGTTGCTTAAACCACCCCCAAACTCTGGCTTATCAGTGTTTATCCTCACAGGCACTGCACTACAGGAGGACTTCTCTAGCTGGTTAGGTTTACTAAGTTGGTCTGGCTCCAGGTTGCAGGTCTACTCCACATGTGCTGTGTGTCTGGGACCTAAAATTAAGGGAAGGCTGCCAATGGTTTGAAACTAGCACCTGACACTTCTACTTAACATTCCACTGGCCAGAGCACATCACACAACCAAGCCCAACATCAATGGGGCAGGGAAAGAAAATCCTCGGCCGGCAGTGGGGAGGGAGGAAGGAGTGAATATCTGCTGAGCAGGAATCTAATTTACCAAATGAAGAAAAGTGATAGTCAATATAAAGAAAACAAAAGAAGAATTTAGCATTTTGGTTAGCCATCTCTGCCTGCAGAAGTAGGGTTTTCAGATAATATACAGGCTGCTCAGTTAAGTTTGAGGTTCAGATAAGTGACAAATAATTCCTTCAGCAGAAGTATGATCAAATAGTGCATGGGATATCTGTACCCTAAAAATTATTATTTTTTGTTTATCTGGGATTAAAATTTAACTGTATCTTCACTTGCTAAACGTCAATTCTATGCAGACAGATTTTAGTTTAAGCATAGTTTTTTTTTTTTATAAAAAAGAGAGATTAGCAAGACTTACAGATATTCCAGCTCTAAAAGGAATCATCTCTCTTAGTAGAGAAATGAGTAGAAGAAGATGGAGTTTATGTTGTAGATGAATAAAATGAAACCCAGGAACTTGGCAAGAAGCTCACTCACCCACACAGCCAGTGGCTGAGAGCCTTCTCACTTAGGGATGCTTGGTGAAACTCTGAACTCTGTCCCTTGCAAAAGTAGGCAGACTTGGATGCATTTTTCCTCTCAGGATATTTGTTTTTTACATTCCAGAACATTCTGAAGATCAAGATAATTATTCTGATTTCAGGTTTAAGGTGTGTGAAAGAAGAAGAAAGGTTTTCTGTCATTTCTGGCAGTCATAATTAACGTTTACACCAGTCTTGCTTGTCTCTAACCCTGACACAGATACCACAGGTAGGTGGATATAAAGACTTTTCCACTTTCCCAAGATTCTTGAGATAAGAGATTAAATGAAGCATAGTTATTAATTAAAAGTCACATAATGTGGGCATCTTTCCCATGGTTCTAAAACTGCTCATCACCTGCTCTGTCTACTGTGGTCCTTATATGGGCCTGTGGGATTGTGCTGCTCTCGTATTTAATGAGAAAATAACAGGACTGGGTTTAATTTACTTGAAGCTTGCCTCCATCTCAACTCACAACGCAGAAAAGCACGACTTCAGTACAAACTGGTGAACATTCAAGAGTGTCTTAAATCCTCTAAAATCCTCTTCAGTGGGATAATGTGCTTGAGGAAACACCCTCTAAACTCTTAAAACAACATAGTTCCTTGGAGGATGAGTCTTTGTTAAGGTAGTTCTGATGAACTGGGAGGCCATCTACTTCCTTGAACTAATCCCTCCTCCTCCCTTACCCCACTCCCACTATTACTTTTTTTTTAATTTTAATTTTTTTATTTAAGGGCTGCACCTGTATATTGATGTTCCCAGGCTAGGAGGCTAATCAGAGCTGCAGTTGCTGGCCTACACCACAGCCACAGGAATACCAGATCTGAGCCATGTCTGCAACCTACACCACAGGTCACAGCAATGCTGGATCCTCACCCCATCGGGCAGAGCCAGGGATCAAACCTGTGTCCTCAGGGATACTAGTCATGTTTGTTAACACTGAGCCACAATGGGAACTCCATCTTCCTTCTTTTCTTTCTCCTCTTACTCCTCTATGAAGCCTTTTCAGATCTTTACAGCCTCCAGGATTGAACTCTGAACTTCCAGCTGTTCCCCCTTGTCCTACTGATTTGTTAATGAACTGAGCCTGGCGATATGATATCACCAACATTGGTGTGTGTGCATGTGTGTGTTTGAGCCTGCATGTGGTAGGAACAAGGGGTTGGCTGTATAGTTGGGGGCGTTGGGACACTGCTATGGACTGAATGTATTTATCTTCTTCTCTGCTTACTTTTGTCCCCTTGGGAATGGTGACTCTTTTTCAAGAGCTGCTAGTTTGATATCACAAATATAACAACTAATTTATTTTCTTATCCCTGGGATGTTCTTGTATCTGGCTCACTTTCCGTCACTAAAGGGCCAGCTCCAACTTTAGCCTCAGGAAGACATCCCTGATTCTTGAATCAGAGTTACATGTCCCTCTGTGGTCCTCTTGTGGCCCCTCTGACTAACTCTACCAGTAGTAAAATAACGTTTTCCATAAAGGGCCAGATAGTAAATATTTCCAACTGTGTGGGATGCAAAAGGTCTCCATTCTAAACCACATACAATGACACAACTCTGCCAGGACCTCAAAAGTAGCCTCGGACATGCTATGTTCTAATAAAACTTTACTGAAGACATTGAAATTTGCATTTCATCTAATTTTCATGCATCATGAAACATTCTTCTTTTGATTTGTTTTCCAACTATTAAAAAAAATATAAAAACCACTCAGCGGTAAACTAAAGAGAGGTGGGCTGGATTTAGTCCTTGGGCTTGGCTGTATTTCTGATCTCTGACCTATACTTTTGTTTACTTGACTTTGCAATCCTATTGCACTAAAATCTCCCCTCAGGAACCTCTCATTTTGGCATATGTAGGACCTAGTAGGGCACCTGACTTGGCTGGGAGAGGGTGAGCGTTATCCACCTGTGATCATTTAGCTAATCACCTGCTCCGCCACACTGTGGTCCTCAAATGGGCCAGGAGGGTGGACCTCCATGATGTAAAATGAGAAAATAGTTGATTTGAGTGACATAGAGCTCTGTTTGCACCTATTATACACAGAAAGGAAGAAAAGCCCAATACCAGCATAAACCTAAGAACATTAAGAGGGCTTTAAATCTTTTAAAATATTTTGCAGTAGAATTGTTTTAGAGAAGGCCCCAGCTAAAAATAGTGTCCTTATTTTCGTCTCACCTTCTAAATCTTTGTTCACTAGGTTCTGCTTACCTAGAAAACCTTCTCTGCTTGTTAAATATGTTTCCAGGTTTGGTCAATTCTATTTTCTTCTTCTCCAGGAAGCTTTCTCAGGCCCATGAGTTTATATGAACTGTTGCCATTGACTGAGATGTTTTCCTTTTCAATTAATTCATTTTCATTTTTAAGATCTCAGCTTTAAAGGCACAGCCTCAGAGAGGCTTTCCCTGACCACCTGACAACATAGACATCCATCCACATTCTGAATTTTTCTATTCCCAACACTATCATGATTTTTTAACTCTTTCCATATTCAGAGGTTTGTCTTTTATATCTACAGTCTACCACAGTTCCTGACACATAGTAGGTGCTTAATAAATATTTGTTGAATGAATGAATGAACAGGTACTTGACCTCCTGAGTTACACTATCTATATTTATTTATTTATTTTTTTTCCATATTAACAATGAATTTTATTTCAGTTATAGGTGTACAAAGATCATAAGTCAATACGATAGATTTTGTGTCCCAAACCCACAGTGTATCCCCCCACCCCCCAGATTGTCTTATTTGAAAAACCAAGGTTTTCCAAAGTCTGTGAGTCATTGTCTGTTCTTCAAAGAAGTTCATTGTGTCTCTTTAGTTTCCACATGTAAGCGGTAGCATTGGGTGTTGCTGTCTAATTGTCTGACTGGTTCCACTTCGAATGATAATTTCTAGGTTCATCCATGTTGCTATAAAT
>PVHT021183699.1:61401587-61454909 GCA_004024745.2 Catagonus wagneri
CATAGTTTGA
This sequence comes from Catagonus wagneri, assembly GCA_004024745.2. NCBI lineage: Eukaryota > Metazoa > Chordata > Mammalia > Artiodactyla > Tayassuidae > Catagonus > Catagonus wagneri. The sequence goes on from PVHT021183699.1 coordinate 61,401,598, forward strand.
CTTTAAAAGGAGTTTTTAACCCAAAAGAAGGGTTGAGTTACAGCATCTACAGCCAAGGAAGGACTCATTAAACAGTTTGGAAGAATTCCAAAAGCTGTTCAGAACTGTTTTCAGACCTATAGAAGAATCCAGCAGAGGAAATTTACCTGTCGACTCCTGCTTTAATAGGCAATAGCAAACTGCTGGAGTCAACAACACAATCTATAAATGTGGATGGCAGCTAATTTTTAATTGGCACTTTCTCTTGCACCTGCCATAGGAGTTTCACACATTTATCAACATACTGAAAATGCTTACTTGGTATTTGCAATCTTGTTCCCTTCACACAAGATCAACACTACTCAAATTAGTGTCCCTCTGAATATGCACAGATATTTTCAGTGAACAAAAGATCATTTTACACTTGGCTAGTTGCAAAGGATTGCAGGGTTATGGTTCTAACTCTTTTACTCCACAAATAGAAAAACTCTGAGGCTAAAAGACTGATGCCTATGCTTCCTGTTTCAACTGTTAAGAGAACTGGACGTTTCTAGAATGATATGGACATTCTAGCAGATACATGAGAGGTGAGCAGAGACTTGGTGGTGGAAGAGATGAAGAATTTTGAGCAAGAATATGAACTGCCTATCTTGGACTGAAGAGTGTCCCTCCAAATTTCATTTCTATCTCAGAATGTGACATTTCCTCATTTGGAAATAGGACTCCTCAGATGCAATTAGCGAGGATGAGGTCATATGGGATTAGGGTGGACTCTAAATCCAGTAAGTGCTATCCTTATAAGAAAGCCATGTGGGAACACAGACAGACATACAGAGGAGAACAGCATGTGAAGATGGAGGTAGGTGTTAGAAAAATGGAGCTACAAGCCAAAGAAGCCAAGGATCTGCGGTAACAAACAGGAGCTAGGAAGAAGCAAAGAAGGATCCTCCCCACCCTTCAGTCTTCAGAAGAAGCATTGCCCTGCCAACACCTTGGTTTTGGATTTCTGGCCTCCAGAATAAGTTTGGTGATATAATTAATTTCTATTGTCGTAAGCCATCCAGTTTGTGGTAATCTGTTATGTCAGTCCTAGGAAACTAGCACTTGCTCATTCACCTTTCATGAGTTATAAAAGAAGCCACTGGGTGATTTTTAAGCAGAATGAGGCATAATTTAGCTTATAGTTTGATTGTTTTAACTCCTGCTGTGTTGAGACTAAACTAGAGAAGTCAAGGGTGGGTGGGAGCAGAGGAGACATGATGCAGACAATGTTATCTGTTAACTCAAACAGCTTCAGTTTCTTCCTAGTGCACAGGAAGACTACATTTTCCATTTTCCAGCCCCCTTGTATCTGGACAGTGCCACATGCCTACATCTGGACAACAGAATTGTCAGTGGGGCAGTTCCCTTGTGGTTCACTGAGTTAAGAATCTGGCACTGTCGCTGTTGTGGCTTGGGTTGCTCCTATGGCACAGGTTTAGTCACTTGCCCTGGAACTTCCACATGCCATGGGTGCAACCACAAAAAAAAAAAAGTAATGTGAATGGAAGAGATATACATGTTTTCCTTCCAGGCCTGGCTCCTGAAAGGTCCCATGCTTTTATATGCTCTCCGTTCCTACTTTCTGTGGGGCTGGAAACTAATAACTCTTCTTTTTTTGCCATGCCCACAGCATGTGGAAGTTCCTGGACCAGGAATTGAACCCATGCCACAGCAAAGACAACAATGAATACTTAACCCACTGAGCTACCAGGGAACTCCAAGAACTCTTGAATAGTAGTGACATGAAGGAAATGGCATGGGTGCCCAAGGAGTCACTTAGAGGAAGCTACTCGAACAATAAGGTAAGAAATAAGGTTTGAATATACTAGGTCACAGAGAGTTAGGGATGTTACAACACTGAGAAAGCTTTACCAAGACAAGTACAGAGGCTAATGCAATAAATCAGGAAAGAGAGGGCTGAGCAATGGGTATTGTCAAGAATGGCTGGAACTTTTTTTTTCTTTTATCTTTTTTACAGTTGCACCTGCAGCATGTGGAAGTTCCCAGGCTAGGGTTAAAGTTGTAACTGCAGCTACACCACAGCCACAGCAATGCCAGATCTAAACCATATCTGCAACCTGGCAGCCTGTGACCATGCCAGATCCTTAACCCACTGAGTGAGGCCAAGGATCAAATCTGCAACTTTGTGGACACTAGGTTGCGTTCTTAACTCACTGGGCCACAAACAGGAACCCTGGAATCTGGATATATTCTGAAGGTAGTGCCTACCAGATATTCTGACAGACTTAAAAAAGCACGTGAAAAAAATAGTCAGGGATTGCACCCAGGATTTAGGTATGAACAGTGAGAAGAATGGAATTGTTGCTGATGGAGATAAAGAGAACCAAAGGCAGAAAAGGGCATGTGAGGTTTGAGATGATTATCAGACACGTGAGTGTAGATGCTGAGTTGTAAGTCATGCAACTCTACACGATGCTATGCCAGAGCTGGCTTGCACAAGCTATGAAAACCAATTATAGAAATTCTAGGAGTTTTATAAACTATTGGTATCTTGAAATCAGCTGTGGTGGGAGTATTTACATCACATAAACTGGCAAATGCTCAAGTCAGGTCTTTCGTTTTCTTCCTAGAGAGCTCTTTGTTAAACATTCACTAGTACCCCATTCGGTACAAGAATTAAAAGAAGAGATCATGTTTACAAATGATCTTATATATTTTTTTATTTTTTAATGATTTTTATTTTTCCATTTTAGTTGGTTTACAGTGTTCTTTCAATTTTCTACTGCACAGTAAGGTGACCCAGCTACACATACATGTGTACATTCTTGTTTCTCATATTAACATGCTCCATCACAAGTGACTAGATATAGTTCCCAGTGCTATATAGCAGGATCTCATCACTTATCCATTCCAAAGGCAATAGTCTGCATCTATTAACCCCAAATTCCCTATCCATCCCACTCCCTCCCCCTTCACAACCACAAGTCTCTTCTCCATGTCCATGATTTTCTTTTCTGTGGAAACTTTCATTTGTTCCCTATATTAGATTCCAGATATGTGATATCACATGGTATTTGTCTTTCTCTTTCTAACTTACTTCACTTAGTAGGAGAGTCTCTAGTTCCATCCACGTTTCAGCAAATGGCATTATTTTGTTCTTTTTAAGACGGAGTAGTGTTCCATTGTGCATATATACTGCCTTTCATAATCCAATCATCTGTTGAAGGACATTTAGGTTGTTTCCATGTCTTGGCTATTGTGAATAGTGCTGCAACGAATATGCAAGTGCATGTGTCTTTTTCAAGGAAAGTCTTGTCTGGATATATGCCCAGGAGTGGGATTGCTGGATCATATGGTAGTTCTATGTATAGTTTTCTAAGGTACCTCCATACTGTTTTCCATAGTGGTTGTACCAATTTACATTCCCACCAATAGTGCAGGAGGGTTCCCTTTTCTCCACACCCTCTCCAGTATTTGTTATTTGTGGACCTATTAATGATGGCCATTCTGACTGGTGTGAGGTGGTATCTTGTGGTAGTTTTGATTTGAATTTCTCCAGTCATTAATGTTGTTGAGCATTTTTTCATTTGCTTGTTGGCCATCTGTATATCTTCTTTGCAGAAATGTCTATTCAGGTCTTTTGCTTATTTTTCCATTGGGTTGTTGGCTTTTTTGTATTGGGTTGTTGGCTTTTTTGCTGTTGAGTTGTATAAGTTGTTTGTATATCTTAGAGATTAAGCCCTTGCCTGTTGCATCATTTGAAAGTATTTTCTCCCATTCTGTAAGTTGTCTTTTCTTTTTTATGGTTTCCTTTGCTGTACAAAAGCTTGTTAGTTTGATTAGGTGTCATTGGTTTATTTTTGCTTTTATTTCTGTTGCTTTGGGAGACTGACCCAAGAAAACATTTGCAAATGAACATAGGCAAAACAGAGAATGTTTTGCCTATGTTCTCTTCTAAGAGGTTAATGGTGTCCTGTCTTACATTTAAGTCTTTAAGCCATTTTGAGTTTATTTTTGTGCATGGTGTGAGGGTGTGTTACAGTTTCATTGATTTACATGCAGCTGTCCACTTTTCCCAGCAACATTTGCTGAAAAGACTGTCTTTTTCCCACTTTATATTCTTGCTTCCTTGGTCAAAGATTAATTGACTGTAAGTGTCTGGGTTTATTTTTGGGTTCTCCATTCTGTTCCATGGGTCAGTATGTCTGTTTTGGTACCAGTATCACACTGTCTTGATTACTGTGGCTTTGTAATATTGCCTGAAGTCTGGGAGAGTTATGCCTGCTGCTTGGTTTTTGTTCCTCAGGATTGTTTTGGCAGTTCTGGGTCCTTTGTGGTTCCAGATAAATTTTTGGAATCATTGTTCTAGTTCTGTGAAAAGTGTCATGTGTAATTTGATAGGGATTGAAGTGACTCTGTAGACTGCTTTGGCTAGTAGGGCCATTTTCATGATATTAATTCTTCTAACCCAGGAGCATAGAATATCTTTCCATTTCCTTGCATCCTCTTTAATTGCCTCGATTAATGTTTTATAGTTCTCAGCATACAAGTCTTTCACTTCCTTGGTCAAGTTTATTCCCAGGTATTTGATTTTGGGGGTGCAATTTCAAAGAGTATTGTATTTTTGTATTCTTTTTCTAATATTTCATTGTTAGTATACAGAAATGTGACTGCGTTCTGAATGTTAATCTTATATCCTGGTACCTTGCTGAATTTGTTGATCAGTGCGAGTAGTTTTGGGGTTGAGTCCCTAGGGTTTTCTGTGTATAGTATCATGTCATCTGCATAGCATGACAATTTTACCTCTTCTCTTCCAGTCTGGATACCTTTTATTTCTTCTGTTTGTCTGATTGCTGTGGCTAGGACTTCCAATACTATGTTGAATAACAGTGGTGAGAGTGGATCTCCTTGTCTTGTTCCAGATTTTAGTGGGAAGGCTTTCAGCTCTTCTCCACTGAGTATTAAATTTGCTGTAGGTTTGTCAAAAATGGCTTTTATTATGTTAAGGTATGTTCCCTCAGTACCCACATTGGTAAGAGTTTTTATTATGAATGGATGTTGGACTTTGTCAAATGCTTTTTCTGCATTTATTGAGATGAATATATAGTTTTTGACTTTTCTTTTTTTAGGGTGGTGTATGACGTTGACTGATTTGCTTATGTTGAACTATCCTTGTGAGCCTGGGATGAATCCCACTTGGTCGTGGTGTATCATCTTTTTTATATGTTGTTGGATTCAGTTGGCTAAAATTTTGTTAAGAATTTTTGCATCTATATTTATCAAAGATATTGGCCTATAGGTTTCTTTTTTGGCCGTATTTTTTCTGGTTTTGGTATTAGGGTGATTGTGGCATTATAGAATGTCTTTGATAGTGTTCCTTCTTCTTCAAACTTTTGGAAAAGTTTATGGAGGATGGGATAAGTTCCTCTTTGCATGTTTGGTAAAATTCACCTGCAAAGCCATCTGGTCCTGGGTTTTTATTTGTAGGGAGTGTTTTTTTACATATTCAATTTCATTTTTAGTGATTAGTCTGTTCAGTTCATCTATTTCTTCTTGATTCAGTTTTGGTGTGCTGTAAGTCTCTAGAATGTTGTCCATTTCTTCTAGGTTGTCAGATTTGTTGGCATACAATTGTTCATAGCATTCTCTTGTATACATATTTTTTTGTAATTCTGCAGTATCCGTTGTGATTTCTCCTTTTTCATTTCTTATTTTCTTTATTTGGGTTTTTTATCTCCTCTTCTTGGTGAGTCTGGCCAGAGCTTTGTCAATTTTGTGTACTTTTTCAAAGAACCAGCTCTTGGTTTTACTGATTTTTTTCCTATTGTTTTTTGGATCTCTATTTTATTGATTTCCTCTCTGATATTTATGATTTCCTTCCTTCTGCTGACTTTATGTTTTGTTTGTTATTCTTTTTCTAATTCATTTAGGTAGGGGGTTAAGTTGTTGATTTGAGATTTTTCTTCTTTTTTTGAGGAAGGCCTGTATTGCTATGAACTTCCCTCTGAGTACTGCTTTTGAGGTATCCCATAGATCTTGAGCGGTTGTGTCTTCATTATCATTTGTCTCAAGGTCTCTTTGAATTTACTTCTTGATTTCCTCATTGACCCATTGGTTTTTTAGTAACAAGTTGTTTAGTCTCCATGAAGTTAGCTTTTTATTTTCTCATTTATTTTTCTGTGGTTGATTCCTAGTTTCATGCCATTGTGATCAGAGAAGATACTTGAAATAATTTCTATATTCCTAAATTTGTTGATGTTAGCTTTGTGCCCCAGTATGTGACTGATCTTTGAGAATGTTCCATGTGCACTTGAGAAGAATATATATTCTGATTTTTTTTGGATGTAATGTCATGAAAACATCGATTAAGTCTAACTTTTCTATTGTGTCATTTAGGATCTCTGTTGCCTTATTGATTTTATGTCTAGAGGATCTGTCCATTGATGTGAGTGGGATGTTAAAATCTCCTACTATGACTATATTTCCATCAATTTCTCCTTTATGTCTATTAATTTGTTGTAGGTATCTGGGTGCCCCTGTATTAGGGGCATATATATTGACAATTATAATATCCTCTTATTGAACGGATCCTTTCACCATTAAATAGTGTCCTTCTTTGCCTTTCCTTATGGCCTTCATTTTAAAGTCTATCTTGTCTGATATGAGGATTGCAACTCCTGCTTTCCTGTCTTGTCCATTGGCATGAAATATCTTTTCCCAACCCCTCACTTTCAATCTATATGTGTCATTTGCCCTAAGATGAGTCTTTTGTAGACAGCAGATTGTAGGTTTTTGCTTTTTTATCCAATCCTCAACTCTGGGTCTTTTTGTTGGAGCATTCAGTCCACTGACATTTAAAGTAATTATTGATAGATATGTATTTATTGCCATTGTAAAACTTGTTTTCCAGTTGATTGTATGTTCTCTTTTCTTATCCTTTATTTTTTTGGCTGGATGATTTCCATTTGTTTTATGCTTGAGTACTTTTCTTTTTAGTTTTTGTGAATGTAATGCTTGGTTTTGATTTGTGGTTGCCCTGTTTTTTAACTATGTTAACCCCTTCCTATATCTGTTTGCTTTAGCCTGATAGTCATAGAGGCTCAAATGCATTATTAAAAAAAAATTTATATTTTCTTACTTTTCTTCCCCACATTCTATGATTTTGATGTCCTTTTTAAAATATCTTCATGTTTGTCCTTTTGCTGTTCCTTTTGCTTATTGTCACTTTTACAGTAGTTTTTTTTTCTTTTTTCCTCTTTTAGATCTGTATGCTGGCTTATTTAAGTGATTGCTTTCCAATTGTGGTTTTCTATATCCTATTTCTTCTTACTTCTTTTTTTATTTAGAGAAGCCCTTTAAATATTTCTTTTAGAATAGATTTAGTATAGCTGTACTCCTTTAATATTTGTTTGTTGGAGAAATTCTTTATTTCCCCTTCTATTTTAAATGATATTCTTGCTGGATAGAGTATTCTAGGTTGCAAATTTTTCCCTTTCAGAACTTGAAATATATCTTTCCACTACCTTCTGTCCTGCAGTGTTTCTGTAGAGAAATCAGCTGATAACCTTATGGGGGTTCTTTGTTTTTCCCTTTCTGCCTTTAGAATCCTCTCTTTAACTTTTGCCATTTTTACTATAATATGTCTTGGTGTAGGCCTATTTGCATTCAACTTGTTTGGGGCTTTTGTACTTACTGTACCTAAATATCAGTTTGCTTTAGATTTGGAAAGTTTTCAGCCATAATTTCTTCAAATATACTTTCAATCCCCTTTTCTTTTTCTTCTCTTTCTGGAATTCCTATTATGTGTAGATTGGCCTGCTTTATATTATCCCATAGATCTCTTATATTGCTTTTGTGTTTTTTCACTTGGTTTTCTGTCTGCTGTCCTAATTGGGTGATTTCCATTATTCTATCTTCCAAGTCACTAATTCGTTCCTCTGCATGATTTATTCTGCTCTTTAGTGACTTTAGCTCAGTTTGCCTCTCTGCAAATGATTTTTTTTAATTTTTCTATGTTCCTCCTTATATTTTCTAGTTCATTTCTAAAGGAATCTGCATTATTGTTCATATCCACTCTTAATTCCTTGATATTTAGGCTTAATTCCTCTGTATTTTCACTACCTCCCTTTTGAACTCAGTGTCTGTCAGACTTCAGAGGTGTATTTCATTGTTTGCTGTTTCAGGTGAATCCTCCTGTTCTTTTAACTAGGAATGGTTCTTGAACTTCTTCATCTTGCTATGGTTTTCTTTTTCTGCGAGTTTAGGGATGCCAAACTACAGTCTTGAAGGGCTACTTCTATGGAAGAGCACCCCTTTGTATTTTGTGGGGGTGTTACTATTTATTTTTGGCATGGGAGCTTGAATATTTTCTGTATCTTTCTTTGTTGTAAGTAGGCTGTTATCCCTAGGGTGTTGAGTGTGTTTTCTGGGAGAAGGAGGCAATGGGTAGGGCTAATGGTCAGTGCTTGGTTGATGGGCTCTTAAGAGCAGCAAGGCCCTGCAGGAAGGTGCTGCTGGCTACTCCTAGTTGCAGGGCCCTGGGAAGTGGTAATGAGCCTAGGCAGATTTACAAAGTGCCCAGAGAACTTGGCAGTGGCAGCAGCAGGGTGTGTGAGTTCCCAGGGTAGTGAGAGCAACAACAGGTAGTATTCAACTGTAATGCCCTACCTGTGGTGACTGGAGACACAAATGGTGCCTGTTCAGGGACCCCTAGTGGTAGCAGGCCACACCCACCTCTGGAGTCAAGTAAGAAAATATAAATTCTTTTTTTTTTTTTAATAATGTGTTTGAGCCTCTATGACTATCAGGCTAAAGCAAACAGATATAGGAAGGGGTTAACATAGTTAAAAAACAGGGCAACCACAAATCAAAACCAAGCATTACATTCACAAAAACTAAAAAGAAAAGTACTCAAGCATAAAATAAATGGAAATCATCCAGCCAAAAAAATAAAGGATAAGAAAAGAGAACATACAATCAACTGGAAAACAAGTTTTAAAACGGCAATAAATACATATCTATCAATAATTACCTTAAATGTCAGTGGACTGAATGCTCCAACAAAAAGACCCAGAGTTGAGGATTGGATAAAAAAGCAAAAACCTACAATCTGCTGTCAACAAGAGACTCACCTTAGGGCAAACGACACCCTGCCACCTATAGACCTATAGACCATGCAGGAACACCCGTCTCACTTAGCCCACACAGGAGGTGCTGCACAGGCTGCTGCTAGTTGCAGGATTCTGGAAAGTGACAGAGATCAAGCATGTGGCCACTTTCCAGATCATTCTGCAGGGGCAGCAACAGGGCCAGTGAGCTCCCAGGTGTGTAGGAGAAACATTAGGTGGTCTTCAGTCACAATGCTCTCCTCTGTGGTACCCTTGAGTCATCTGGGGCTGGGAGTGGTTCCTGTTCATGGACCCCTAGTGGTGGTGGGCCACGCCTACCTCTGGAGTCAGAGATAACGGTGGTGGTCTGCCCCCGCCATCTGAGGACCATGCAAGAAGCACCTCTTCCTGCTTAGCCCCCATGGGAGGTGCTGCACCAGCTGCTCCTAGTTGTAGGTTTCTGGGGATAGTGATCAAGCATCTGGGTACTGCCCAGAGTTTTGGTAGTGGCAGCTGCATGGGGGGGTACCTCCAGGGGGGTGAAAACAATAATGTGTGGTGCTTTGTTGCAGTGCCTTTTTTTTTTTTTTGCAGACCCCTGAAGTGACTGGGGCTGCTGGTGGAGCCTTCTCACAGGCCACCAGTGGCCTCAGCCACACAAGAGGTTCCTGGCCAACCGTAGCCTGCATAAGAAGCACCCAGTCTGTTGTAGCCTGAGCAAGTGCCTTCTTGCCACCAATAACCTGCAACAGAGGCACCCGCACATGTGTAGGGAGATTCCTATGGTAGTCTGTCCCTCTTCCTCTCGCCCTCCCCAACAATGGCACCTTGCCTCTACTTCAGGCCTAGACCTTCTCCCAGGTTCCCTCTGAGATGCTCTTCCATTCCCCTGTAGCATACCACTCCCCTAACCCTGGCACAGTGCTCCTTAGCTTCTCAGGCTGTCCCCACACAGCCAACCCTAGTCCTCTCCCTGGGAATGACCTCCAGAGCCTAAGTCTCAGCATCCATCACCCACCCGAGCATCTCAGGCTGTGGTGTCTAGGCCAGTAGTTCAGATGATCTGTGGGGCTCTCACTCTACTTTGTCCTCCTCAGTCTGGCTGCTGTGCTTTTCTTAGTGACTTTGAGTTCCTTCTATCTTGGCTGATCTCCCAGTCAGTAAGGTGGCTTCCCAGGGTGTTGGTTCCTTTTCTCCTTCACAGCTCTCTCTCAGGAATGCTAGTTTCATTCTGATTCCTTCTCTCTCTCCCTCTCTCTCTCCCACTCTCTCTCTTTTTTTTGTTCCACCCAATTATGTCAAGGGTTTCTTGCCCTTTTTGGAGGTTTAAGTTCTTCCTCCAGCATTCAGTAGATGGTCCATGCTAGTCGTTTTACATGTAGATGTGGGTTTTTTTTTTTTAATGTGTTTGTGGGAGAAGTTGAGTTTGACGCCTTACTCCTCGGCCATCTTGATCCACCCCTGAGCTTATATTTTTATGTTTCTTTTCCCTCACAAGACATTTTAGAATCTACCTCAAGTGTCAGAAATATCTTTCACTTAATGCTCTTTTTTCTTGGCCATGTTCTATTAACCAATAATATTTTTAGACAATTAGTACATACACAACCCACTTACAATGGTTCACTCTGTTGACAGCTACTATACATTGAAAATGTATTTTAATTCTATTGTCTAGTTTACTTAAGGCAACAACTATAAAATTAAATAATTTCACAATTCTCATAATACACCAAATATTCAAATTTAATAAGGATTCCACTCCCCCTGACCTGAACACAACAACCTCTTCTAATCTCAGATTAACCATCTGTGAAATAAGAATTCTATTTTCCCTTCTACATTACCAGATAATTGTAAAGATCAAAGAGATAATGTACAAAAGAGTTCTTTGCCAGCTCTAAGAAACAGAACAAACATTTATAGACCAAAAATAAAATGACAGGAGTTCCCACCATGGTGCAGTGGAAATGAATCCAACTAGGAACCATGAGGTTGTGGGTTTGGTCCCTGGCCTTATTCAGGGGATTAAGGATCAGGCATTGCCGTGAGTTGTGGTGTAGGCTGCAGACGCGGCTCGGTTCCTACGTTGCTGTGGCTGTGGCATAGGCAGGTGGCTACTGCTCCGATTAGACCTCTAGCCTGGGAACCTCCATATGCCATGGGTGTGGCCCTAAAAAGACAAAAGGACAATAAAATAAAATAAAATGACAGAGACTCTACATTAATTGTCTTCAAAAGATTTATTAATTCATTTGATGGATGCTTAGGTGCTACCCAGAGCTAATCAGTGTGATGTGGTTCTACTTTTCTAGAACTTCTAAATATGATGACACATAACAGAAAGTGATCTGCAATGACTCATGCCAATTTATATAGAAAACATGCAAGAGGAATGTAAGAAATGCTTATATTTCTTAGTTCTTTTCTTCATTACTTTCCTCACTCTGGATATATCCTCATTCCTGGAAAGGAATCTGACTTTCTATCATGGAAAATATGACAGTAAGATCGTCTTATTTTGTGATATTGATATCATGTTCTTGCCTTTAGATTTTAAACAATGTTTCTTACAGAAGATGCTTCTCTCAATATCTTAATTCAAACTGAATTAAGCTAAGAAGGGAAAAATAGTGGTGTAAAATAGTTATGTTTATGAGACACAGTAAAAAATTTCTATTGTCATTGATTCTATTGTATAGTTGACTGACTATATAATCCCAATAAATGGGATCTCCAATAATATTTCAGGTCTTTAAGTTTTTTTTATATTGAAAATGGCAAATAAGAGCATTGATAAATGAGAACCTCTATTTGAATAGATCAATATAAATTGGAAATATCTACAATTATAAAATGTCATAGGGGCTTTTATGTGTTTAAATGTCTCTCAATGTACTTAGCCTTGTATGTGCCTTGGTATCTTTGTTTCTGCTGCTGAAGCTTTAAGAAATGAATTAGATCAAACACAGAGGATCAGCAGCATATAAAGTGGGAATTATTGTCTACTCAGTTTGCTGCCGTATTTGCATGAAACTTCTCTAGGCAACTTAAACTTCATTTGATCCACAGGACTAGATGGCAAAAGGTGGATATGTTTGAGATAATAGATAAACCAATTTTAAGAGAATATCTAAATACTCTGGTAGCTCAGGGCTAGTTCCTTCTATTAAATCTGGTGCTGTTTGTGGGTTATAACAGAGGAAAAAAATGATTGTTGGCAAATCTGGTTAGGACCAATTTCAAGGAAGAGAGGGATTATCACTGACAGACTTAAACCTGATAGAAAGCAATCAGATAGAATGCATAACAGGGCTTTTTCTCATTTAACTCTTTCTATTAAAAAATATCTTGAAGATTCAGATGGAACACTGATTAATTTAATTATGCCTGATGATGAGTATGTTAGCCCTGGTGATTAAATGAATGACAGACTCAACAAGACATTATGAAGTTGGAAGGAGGAACCAATTAATAAGAGAACATGTGAGGGGAAGGATAAAGATGGCAGAGGAGTAAGATATGGCCCTTACCTTCTCCAACAAACACATCAAAGAAGATCTACATGTAGAATGATACACAGAACATCTACTAAATGCTGGCCGAAGATCTTAAACCTACAAAAGGGGCAAGCAAAACTCCACACAACTGGGCAGAACAAAAGGAAAAAAAAGAGAGAAAGACAGAAAAAAGGAATCAGAGACAGGACTAGCACTCCTGAGAGGGAGCTGTTAAAGAGGAAGGAAACCCACACTCTGGAAAGTCACCTAACTGACTGAGAGATCAGCCAAGATGGAGGGATCTCAAACTTGTGGAGAAAAGTGCAGCAGCTGGACCGAGGAGGGAAAACCAAAGTGAGAGCTGCACAGACCATCAGTACCTCTGCTTTGGATACGACAGCCTGAGATGCTCAGGAGGGGCTGCACCCTGAGACCCAAGCTCTGGATGAGGTCACTTCTGGGGAAATAAATAGGGTTGGCTGTGTGGAGACAGACTGAGGGACTAGGGAGCAATATTCCATGGGCTGGAGAGCGGAACTCCATAGCTGAGGGAACCCAGGAGGAGATCTGGGCCCCCAGGAGAAGCAAGATGCCATTGTTGGTGAGGGCAAGAGGAGGAGGGGCAGACTGCCATAGGAATATCTTTCCCTATGCATGTACAGACCCTCAGAGGGTGGGGCACTTCTTACGCAGGCTACAGGTGGCTAGGCAACTCTTCTGTGGGATAAGGGCAGTGGTGGGCTAAATGCAATGCAGTGCATCTTGTATGGTCTACAGGTGGTTGGGGCAAACCACAGCAGTCACCTCAGAAACCAGATGTGCGTGTGGCCCTCCACCACTAGGGGTCTGTGAACAGGCACCATCTGTGTCTCCAGTCACCTCAGAAGTTGGCAAAGAAGAGGGTACTGCAACGGAGCACCACCCATTGTTGCTCTCACTCCCCTGGGAACACACCCACCCTGCTGCTGCCACTGCCAAATGCTCTGGGCACCTCCTACACCTTCATGATCACTGTCTCTTCCCAGGGCCCTGCAACTGGGAGCAGCCTGTGCCATCTTCCCATGGATCCTTGCCAGTGCCAAGGGCCCAGGAATCAGGCACTGGCCACTAGCCCTGCCTGTTGCCTCCACCTCCCTGGAAGCAGGCACAGCACCCTATAAATAAAAAGTAAGCCCTCACAAAATACCCAGGGGTGCTCATGCATTTAAATAGCCCTCCAAGACTATAGAAGTTTTCCCTAAACTCACAGAATAAGAAAAATATAAGCAAAACAAAGACGTTTAGGAACTATTCCCAGTTAGAAGAATAGGAGAATTCACCTGAAGGAGAAAGCAATGAAACAGACTTCTACAGTCTAATAGACACCACTTTCAAAAAGGAGACAGTAAAAACACTGAAGGAATTAAGAGCGAATATGAAGGAATTCAGAGTGGATATTATCAGTAATGCAGATTACTTTAGAAAGGAACTAGAAAAATAAGGAAGAGGTAAGAAAAATAAGAAAATTCATTTGCAGAGATGCAAGCTTAGTTAAAGACATGGAAGAGCAGCATAAATAATGCAAAGGAATGAATTAGTGACTTGGAAGATAGAATAATGGAAATCACCCAATCAGGACAGCAGATAGAAAACCAAAGGCAAAACATGAAATAGATATAAGAGATCCATGGGATAATATAAAGTGGGCCAGTCTTCACATAATAGGAATTTCAGAAGGAGAAGAAAAAGAAAAGGGGATTGAAAATATATTTGAAGAAACTATATCTGAAAACTTTCAAAATATGAACGAAACCAACATCAATATACAGGAGCACAGAGGCCCATACATGTTGAACCCAAAGAGACCCACACCAAGACATATTATAATAAAAATGGCAAAAGTTAAAGATAGAGGATTCTAAAGGTAGCAAGATAAAATCAAAGGGTTAAGTATAAGGGAACCCCCATAGGGCTATCAGCTGATTTCTCTATGGAAACACTACAGGCCAGAAGAGATGGGCAAGATATATTCAAAGTTCTAAAAGGGAAAAAATGTGCAGCCTAGAATTCTCTACCCATCAAGAATATCATTTAAAATAGAGGAGAAATAAAGAATTTCTCCAAGAAACAAAAGCTAATAGAGTACAGGAATACTAAAATCATTCTAAAAGAAATACTCAAAAGGCTCCTCTAAATAAAAAATAAGTAAGAAGGAATAGGATGGCAGAAATCACAATTGGAAAGAAATCACTTAAATAAGCCAGTATACAGATCTAAAAGGAAAAAATAAAAACTATTGTAAAAGTGATGATAAGCACAAGGAACAGCAAAAGGACAAACATGAAGATGTTAAAAAAGGACATCGAAATCATAGAATATGGGGAAGGAAAATAACAAAATCTAGACCCCTTTTTTTCAGAATGGATTTGAGCCTATATGACTATCAGGCTAAAGTAAGCAGATATAGGAAGGGGTTAACATACAGGAAAAACAGGGAAACTGCAAATCAAAACCAAACATTACATTCACAAAAACTAAAAAGAAGAGGACTAAGCATAAAATAAAAGAAAATCATCCAACTGCAAAAATAAAGGAACAAAGGAGAAACATAGAATCAAGTGGAAGACAAGGTTTAAAATGACAATACATATATATTTATCAATAATTACCTCAAATGTCAATGGACTAAATGCTTCAATAAAAAGACACAGAGTGGCAGATTGGATAAAAAAACAAGAGCCTACAATATGCTTTCTACAAGAGACTCACCTTAGGCAAAGTACACCTATAAATTGAAAGTGAGGGGCTATAAAAATATATTTCATGTGAACTGCAAAGACAAGAAAGCAGGAGTTGCAATACTCATATCAGACAAAGGTCATAAAGAAAGGCAAACAAGGATACTATTTAATGATAAAAGGATCCATTCAAGAGAGGATAATACAGTTGTTAATATATATGCTCCTAATATAGGAGCACCCAGATACATATAAAAAATACTAACAGATATGAAAGGAAAAATTGATGGTAAATAATAATAGTAGGAGACTTTAAAACCCACTCACATCAATGGATGTATCTTCTATACAGAAAGTCAATGAGGTAACAGAGATCCTAAATTACACAAAAGAAAAGTCAGACCTAATTGACATTAATTAATTTTCAGGACATTACATCTAAAAAAATCAGAATCTATATTCTTTTCAAGTGCACAGGGAACATTCTCAAGGACTGATCACATACTATAGCACAAAACTAACCTCAACAAATTTAAGAGCATAGAAATTATTTCAAATATCTTCTCTGACCACAATGGCATGAAAATAGAAATCAACCACAGGCAAAGAAATGAGAAAAACTGACAACATGGAGACCAAACAACTTGTTACTAAAAAACAACGGGTCAATGAGGAAATCAAAAGTGAAATTAAAAAAAAATACCTGAAGAAAAATGATAATGAAAACACAACATTCAAAATCTATGGGATGCCAAAAAAGCAGTGCTTAGAGGGAAGTTCATAGCGATACAGGCCTTCCTCACAAAACAAGAAAAATCTCAAATTGACATCCTAACTTGTAACCTAAATGAATTAGCAAAAGAAGAAGAAACAAAACCTTAAGTCAGCCGAAGGAAGGAAATCATAAAGAGCAGAGAGGAAATCAATAAAATAGAGATTCAAAAAACAATAGAAAAAAATCAATGAAACCAAGAGCTGGTTCTTTAAAAGGGTAAACAAAATTGACAAACTTCTGGCCAGACTCACCAAGAAGAGGAGAGAAAGATCTCAAATAAAATAAGAAATGAAAAATGAGAAATCTCAATGTATACTGCAGAAATTAAAAAAAAACATAAGAGAATACTATGAACAATTATATGCCAACAAATTTAACAACCTGGAAGAAATGGACAACTTTCTAGATACTTACAGCCCACCAAAACTGAATCAAGAAGAAATAGATCAACTGAATAGACCAATCACTAGAAATTGAATATGTAATATAAACACTACCTACAGACAGAACAGCAGGACCAGAGAGCTTCACTGGCAAATTCTACCAAACATACAAAGAACATATACCCATCTTTCTTAAAATTTTCCAAAAAGTTGAAGAAGAAGGAATAATCCCAAAACATTCTATGAAGCTACCATCATCCTAATACCAAAACCAAACAAAGCTACTATCAAAAAAGAAAATTATAGACCAATATCTTTGATGAATATAGACGCAAAAATTCTCAACAATATTTTAACCAACCAAATCCAACAACATATAAAAAAGAAACACCACAACCAAGTGGGATTCATCCCAGGTTCACAAGGATGGTTCAACATATATAAATCAATTAACATCATACACCACATTAACAAAAGGAAAGTCGAAAACCACACGGTCATCTCAATAGATGCAGAAAAGGCATTTGACAAAGTCCAACATCCATTCATGATAAAAACTCTTACCAAAGTGTGTATAGAGGAAACATACTTTAACACAATCAAAGTTAAATGACAAACCCACAGCAAATATAACACTCAATGGAGAAAAGGTGAAAGACTTCCCACTAAAATCTGGAGCAAGACAAGGATGCCTACTCTCACCACAGTTATTTAACGTAGTGTTGGAAGTCCTAGCCCCAGCAATCAGATAAAGAAAAGAACGGAAAGGTATCCAAATTGAAAGAGAAGGGGTAAAACTGTCATTCTATGCAGATTACATGATACTATACATAGAGAACCCTAAGGACTCCACACAAAAACTACTCAAACTGATCAATGAATTAAGCAAAGTAGCAGGATACAAGATTAACATTCATGAATCAGTTGCATTTCCATACACTAACAATGAAATATTAGAAAAGGAATATAAAAATACAATATCTTTTAAAATCACACCCCCAAAAATTAAATAGCTAAATAGGCCTGACCAAGGAGGTGAACTGAGAACTATATGCTTATATGCTGAGAACTATAAAACATTAATCAAGGAAATTAAAGGTGATTCAAAGAAATGGAAAGATATTCCATGCTCCTGGATTGGAAGAATTAATGTCATAAAAATGGCCATACTACGAAAGCAATCTACTTATTCAATGCAATCCCTATCAAATTACTTATGACATTTTTCACAAAACTAGAACAAACAATCCAAAAATTTATAAAAAGACTGAGAATTGGCAAAGCAATCCCGAGGGGGGAAAAAAAAAACAAGCAGAAGGCATCACTCTCCCAGACTTTAGACAATATTACAAAGCTGCAGTCATCAAGACAGAATGGTACTGGTACGAAAAAAACATACCAACCAATGGAACATAATAGAGAACCCAGAAATAAACTCAGACACCAATGGTCAACTAATCTTTGAAAAAGGAGACAAAAATATAAAACAGGAAAAAGTCTCTTCAATAAGTGGTGCTGGGAAATCTGGACACCTGCATGTAAATCAATGAAACCAGAACACTCCCTCACATCAAGTACAAAAATACACTCAAAATGGCTTAAAGACTTAAACATAAGACAAGACACCATAAAACTCCTAGAAGAGAACACAGGCAAAACATCCTCTGACATCAACAGTACAAATGTTTTCTTAGGTCAGTCTCCCAAGGCAACAGAAATAAAAACAAAAATAAACCAATGGGACCTAATCAAACTGACAAGCTTTGGCGCAGCAAAGGAAACCATAAAAAAGACAACCCTCAGAATGGGAGAAAATAGTTGCAAATGATGCAACTGACAAGGGCTTGATCTTTAAAATATACAACCAATTTTTACAACCCAACAGCGAAAAAACCAACAATCCAATTTAAAAATGGGCAGAAGACCTGAATAGACATTTCTCCAATATACAGATGGCCAATAGGCACACGAAAAAATACTCAAAATCACTAATTATTAGAGAAATGCAAATTAAAACTACTATGAAGTACCAACTCACACCAGTCAAAATGGCCATCATTAACAAATCAACAAACAACAAATGCTGGAGAAGGTGTTAAAAAAAGGGTCCCCTCCTTTTCTGTTGGTTGGAATATAAATTGGTACAACCACTATGGAAAACAATATGGAGGTGCCTCAGAAAACTAAATATAGAACTACCATGTGACTCAGAAATCCCACTCTTGGGCATATATCCAGACAAAACTTTCATTAAAAAAGGTACATGCGCTTTTATGTTCATTGTAGCACTATTCACAGTAGCCAAGACATGGAAACAACCTAAATATCCAACAACAGATGAATGGTTAAAGAAGATGGGCTACATATACATAAACACTACTCAGCCATAAAAAAGAACAAAATAATGCCATTTGCAGCAACATGCATGCAACTAGAGACTCATACTAAATGAAGTAATCAGAAGAAGTAAGATGAATGCCATTTGATATCACTTATATCTGAAATCTAATATAGAGCAAAAATGAACCTATCTACAGAAAAGAAACAAACACATGGACTTAAAGAATAGACTTGGGGTTGCCAAAGGGGAGAGGGGGAGTGGGATGGACTGGGAGTTTGGGGTTAGTAGATGCAAACTATTGCATTTGAATTGGATAAGCAATGAGATCCTGCTATATGACATAGGGAACTATATCTAGTCACCTTTGACAGAACATGATAGAGGAAAACATGACGAAAAGAATGTGTATATATCTGTATGATTGGGTCATTTTTCTGTACAGCTGAAATTGACAGAACATTGTAAATCAACTATAATAGAAAAAATAAAAATCTTAAAAAAAGAGAGAACATGTAACATGCACACATACAAAGTGCTGATGTATGACTAGAACACAACTCATGGTACACCTTGATGCCCTCCTGGTCTTATTGACTTCATTGATGCTCAGAGTATTGGTTACATTTTCTGGTTGCTGCTCAGGTAACCATATTTGAATGGACAGAACTGATTACACCTTGCCTTACAACTGCCTCATATATCTCTTGCATCCTTCTGGGAGTCATACATGTGAGGATTTTCTCAGTGCCCATGCAAGTGCAACTTGGAAATATGGTGAATGGTTGTCCCATGGAGCAAGCCCTTGAAAATGGAAACTGCCATGAGTAGCTCAATACACCTCCTTTCCTCATGGTCCTGAGAAACAACTGTTTACACAGCTTCTCAGTAGAGTATGACCTTCAAAGTCTATCAGCCATGCCTGGTCCTCTGCAGAGGCCAGCAAGATGTCACACCACATTTTTGGCTCTTCTGCCTCCTGCCCTCCCACATTTTTCATATTCTTGCTCCTTTCATGGGATTCCATGCTAAGATTAGCTCCTCCTCTCTGCCACTCTCATTCTACTTTCCCATCCTCCTGAAATAAATACCAATTGTGAAATACATCCTATATACGACAGACCCGAGGTTTTGATGGTAAGTTAAACATGAGAAATACTGTAGCATAACTCTCCTCCAAATCCAAATTCAGTATCAGACTACCGTTATCAAAGGACTTTATAAAGATTACCTTTACCGAAGGAGAGGGAACTTGATTTATTTAAAGTCCTGCAGTTGCTAAGAAATAGAGATTATATTTGAACCGACCTTATCTGAGTCTATACCATATGTTCTGATCCTCTATGCTTTAGAGATAGGATTCGAATCCATTTTACAAAATAAATGGTTAAATTAGTATGAATATTCTGTAAAAAAAATCCTTTGCTGGGATATGAAAGTTGTCTTCAAATAACAGCCTGTTATTTATAAGATCTGAACCTATTACATAAAATTCTAGGGAGAATTATTATCATGAACAAGCAGAATAACAACAGCACAAAGACTACAACAATAAAACTTTAAGAACGTACATGTGGCCATCACGGTGCTGCTGTATGTTTTCTGAAAACACTTATTTATGTTCCCAACATTACTCCACAATCCTTACTGCCACTCTTTTTATTTTAAAGATAGGAAAAGTGAGTTTTAAATATATTGAGCAAATTGGTAAAGGCTCAGTCAAGTAAGTAGTAGAGCTAAGATCAGAACCCTGGCATTCGATCATCCTGCTCTCTGGCCACTGCTGAGGTACAGCTGCCAGCTCAGTGTTAGGAAGAATATTTAATAATCAGAGATTTTGAAGGCACAATTAGCTGCTGCCCCCATGGTGGTGAATTCTCTATTAGCAGAGATTTGGAGTAGACTTGCTAGGTGAGATGAGGCTGGTCCTCCTAAGATGAGACAGAACCAACAGAGTAGCAGCAGCTCATATTTCCTTCATGCAGGTGGGGTTAGAGGGCAGAAGGCAGTGAGAGCAGAGTCCAGAGGAACCAAAGCAGGAATGGATAGCATCTTGGACTTATTCCAAAGAAATATTAAAGGCTTATGCTAGGGTTGGGGCTGAAGTGAACTCAGTTTGGCTAGATGGAGCATGTCAATGGAAACAATGAAGTCAGGTTCAATAGGTCTGAGTGTTGAATGGGAAGAGCCACTATGCTTTAATCAACACAAATCTTCTCAGAAGTGCTTATCCCTTAATAAGATCTTAAGCAGAATTGGCCAAACCAAGTTTGCAGAACAGCCAGATATTCACTTAAGGAGCTCTTGGAGAGGGAATTCATGCTTAGCCAAGAGCTAGGCTTCATGACTTTCACAACTCTTACAAATTTACAAAGTCTATCTAATTTAGGAGGCTAGTAAGGGCTGGACAACAGGGAGAGGCTGCTTTAAGACATAATGGTTTTTGATGAAAACCCAATAAGTTGACAATACACACTTGGGCTACTTGCTGATTTTCAGTGAAATGTTTTCTAATATGTCATAAGTAACCTTTGGGAATAAAAAAAATTGGTTCCACTTTGATTCACACAAGACTTTCAACTTATTTCAAGTCTTCTTAATGGATGCTTTTAGGGTAATCCCTTTAATTCCTCCCTCAGCGCTTCTCCAATCAGCGAACACATGGAACTGCCATTAACTCTCCTCAACAGTTGTTCATGCATAGATAGAGGGAAATCAGCCTGGCAGCACTGACAATGGCTTACACAAACTGGCATTAGAACATGTGACTCATGAAGAGCAGACACATTTGGAAGGCAGAGAATCACAGAGCAAGTAGTCCTGTAGTCACCCGGAACTCATCGTTTCTTAAGGCAAGCTCCTTTTGCTTTTCTCATTTATGCTTTATGTGCACTTATCTCACAATTTAATTGAATTGGTTGCTTCACAGATGGGCTTAAAGGATATTGTAGTTTCCAAGCACTGGAAACAAAAGAATGACTGGTATCTGTTCTCAGATTAGAAACTATTAGGAAGCAGGGAGGTTTTAGTGGTTTGAAAGAATGTAACCACGTTTGAGGAAAAGAAATCTATTTCCTGAGCATCAGGAGGATTTTGACCTTCGTGGGGTAAAGAGAAGGGGTGGCTGTGACTAGACAGTGGATCAGGCCTGTCTGTTGCTGAAGAAAGCAGAGTCACTGCCACTGTCAAGGCTGTACCTCTCAGTTCTGCTGGTGAGAGCCTCATGGGTGATGGAAGAAAGGAGGGCTTTTTGAGGGAGACGTAAGGTGAGAAGCTCTGGAGGGAAGACTGGAAACTGGGAAGAGGTAAAGCCAACTTGTTATTTTCTGCACCATAACCCCCTGGCTACACAATTAATTATGCTTAAATTAATAATACCAATTGCAACACTAACCCAAACCCAGTCCCAACTCAAATACTAACTTAATGGAAGACTGATTATTTGGGAGTCTGAATCCCAGAAGCTCTTAAATAATTGTCCTGAAAAGATTTTTGTATTATTTGCTTTTAGTTACTTATTTAGTTTTAAATGCTATAAGCACAGGCTTATAAGGGTCTGTGGCAATAGATCATATTATTAAAATTTATTCATCCACTCCTTCTTTGTATGGTGATGTATGGCTACCAAATCCTATTTTTAATTTTAATTTTTTATTTGTTTTCATTTTTTAAAGTTTTATTGAAGTATAGTTGATTTACAATGCTGTGATAATTTCTGCTATACAACAAAGTGATTCAGTTATACACCTACACACATCCATTCTTTTTACATCAGTATCACTCGAGAAAATTATGCTATGCTAGTAACCAAAGAATGATTTGCATTGGACTAAATAATCCGTAGTGCTTATTTTATGTAATTTTTCAGATGAGATATTAAAATTATTTCCAATTTTATGGATGAGGAGTCTAAGCGTAGAGGAGTTAAATGACATACCCAAGGTCAAACAACTAGCTTCTGTCAGGGGATTGAACTCTGATACTCTAATCCCAGAAAAGTTAGTGAGGATGTGACAGATGGCCAGAGAGGAGTCCTCAGTAATGGAGATGGTACAGTGAGGATTTACTGATATCCCAGGTGCTGTGTTAAGAGTTCCTTTGCACTGTCTCATTTAATACCCCCAACAAGGTACTGTGAGTTGGCACCAGACTACCCTCCATTATTGATAAGGGAACCAAGGCTCCCAGAGGCAAAGTTAATTACTCAGGATAGCTTCTTTCTTATTTAGGGCTGGGGCTGGCACTCAAATTCAGAACTGCTAGACCCCAGAGCCCCAACTACTCAACTACATAATAAAATGCTTTGACAGTTTCCAAGAACCAGATGAGAACCACATGTACCAGATAGAGGGTGATGACCACTCTTATTTCATAATTGCACTTGCTATACTGCAGGTAAGGAACACATATTTTAAAATCAGTTGAGTCCAATGGATCAAATTACAGAAATAGAGACTTTGATTAGACATGAAGGTGAACAGAAAACTCAGCAGTGAAACCAGTAGCCTGGGGAAGCAACACATCAAAAACAAGACCAGTGGCATCATCAGGTACAGGGGTCTGGTGAACTAAATCTTTGGTTTATAACCCTGGCTATATGTTCGGGTTTGGGGCACTTTAAAAAAATACTGATATCTGCGACTTTACTCAAAACCAATTAAATCACAGTCTCTGGGGATGAGGCCTGGGCAGCATTTGTAAAAATCTTCTCTGGTGTCTCCAGTGTGCAGCCCGAATGAAGAATGGCTGATCTTTCCAACAGAGGTCCCTTTCAACCCTGTGGTGCCATGAGCACTCTTTGAAAAGCCGTGTTTTCTTTAATAGGTATCTCTCCCGTAAAGGCCCAAAGTGGAGAATATATAAGATGTCCTTCCCCTCCCAACAAAGATGCTGAAGAATGAAGTTGACCTATCCCTTTCTCAAATTCTAGCATGTGCCAGATTTATCTGGAGGACTTCCTCAAGGACCAGCTGCTAGGCCCCACCCACTGAATTTCAAATTTAGCAGGTATGTGGGGCCTGAGAGTTTGTACTTCTTTTTTTTTTTAGGGCTGCACCCGCAGCATATGGAAGTTCCCAGGCTGTAGTTGGAGCTATAGGCAGGATCCTTAACCCACTGAGCAAAGTCAGGGACTGAACTCACATCCTCGTGAATCCTAGTTGGTTCGTTAATTGCTGAGCCATGAAGTGAACTCCAGAGTTTGTATTTCTAACAAGTGTCCAGTTGGTGCCGATGCTGCGTGTCTGAGGACCACAGTCCAAGAACCCCTGTCATAGACAGTTCAAAGGGAAAGTGGTAACAATGTATACCTTTATTTTCTCTCATCCCTATCAGTCTAGTATATTCAAAGGAATTTTTACACCTAGTGGAATTTCTACATCAAAGGGCATCACCTATGGCTCCCCTCTCATTGGATCCCCATTTACTGGCATTTCTAACTTGTATTTTAGAAATTTAGTTAATTTGTTGCCAAACTGAAAGGTCTTATCTGATTCCTCACTTGGGGCAAGTTTATTTTGGCATCCAAGAGAAGTCAAATTGTAACCCAAATCAATCTGATTGTTTACTTTCCCAAACTCACTTGGCAAAGCCTTCATGCTTGGGGCTGGCCAGTATCTCAAATCCCCTGTGTTAAGAGTCAAGGTGATCTGTGTTTATGACTGAGAAACTGGGTACCAGGGTGAGGAGGAGGAAATGCTAACTGTGATCTGAGGTGCTATTCAGAAAGGCTTCAAGAATAATCATGATTTTCAAGGGATTCAAGGTTTACCACAGCACAGCGTTCTGCCGTGGATCATACAAAGCCAGGACAACCTGAGGGGTGGTGAGAGCATCTGCTGCTTGTGTTAAGTGCTACTATTTAGTCTCTGTGTTCATCTCACTACAACCCCCTAAATAATTAAGTTTCCCTTAATTTAAAGGGCCCACCATGATTTCTGACCAGCTTCCCTTGGGTATAATCTTCCAGTCAGATTGGGAATTAAAAGACTAGGCTCTTTTATTAGTTGAGTATGTTAATTTGACTGTTTAGTTCTGAATTTAGTAGCATCCAGATT
This sequence comes from Catagonus wagneri, assembly GCA_004024745.2. Taxonomy (NCBI): domain Eukaryota; kingdom Metazoa; phylum Chordata; class Mammalia; order Artiodactyla; family Tayassuidae; genus Catagonus; species Catagonus wagneri. The sequence goes on from PVHT021183699.1 coordinate 61,426,456, forward strand.
TAAAAAAAATAATGTTACTCAACCCTAGAAGCCCACTCTGTATCTTCTTCCAGGGATTAAGTCTGTCCACAGGATAAGCATATCCTGACTTCTAACAGGATGTTTGAATTTTTCTTTCTTTTTCTTTAACGGCTGCACCCATGGCATATGGAGGCTCCCAGGCTAGGGGCTGAATCTGAATCGTACAACAAAGGATCTGAGCCATGTCTGTGACCTATACCGTAACTCACAGCAATGCCGGATACTTAACCCACTGAGTGAAGCCAGGGATCAAACCTGTGTCCTCATGGATACTAGTCATATTCATTTCCACTGAGCCACAACAGGAACTCCCTATATTTGAAATTTTTAGAATGGAATATGTACTTATTTGTTCCTGGCTTCTTTCACTCACTACTACATTCATAACATTAATTCACAAGAACATCAAAAGTTTATTTGCTTTCAATGTTTTATAGTTTTCCAATGTATAAATGCAATTTTTTTATATGATCAGCTGTTGAAAGATAGTTGTGCAATTCCTAGTTCAGGGCTATTAGAAATAACAGACTTTTAATTGTCCTTGTGCAAGCACTGTGGTGACCATTGCAGGCAATTCTGTTCAGTATAAACCTAGGAATTTCTGGGTCATGGGATATGCTGATATTTAGCTTTGGTGGATACTGTCAAATGCTTTTCCAACAATATACTCCGTAGCAGAGCATAAGTGTTCTAGTTGTTTTACGTTCAGGCTAATACCTGGTGTTGTTTTCATTTAAACCATGCTAGTTTGTGTATAGTGGTATATAAGTGTGGTTTTATTTATTTAGTTTTTTAAGGCCACACCTCTGGCATATGGAAGTTTTCAGGCTAGGGGCTGAATCAGAAGTGGAGCTGCCAGCCTACACCACAGCCACAGCAAGGCAGGGTGTGAGCTATATTTGAGACCTGCACCACAGCTTGCATCAGCTCCAGATCTTTAACGCACTGAACGAAGTCAGGGATTGAACCCACATCCTCATGGTTATTAGTTTCTTAATCCAATGAGCCACAGCAGAAACTCCTATAATTGTGGTTTTTAAATTGTATTTCCCAAATGACTAATGATGTTGAGCACCTTGTCATCTATTTATTGCCACTTGGCAATCTCTTTTTGATACATCTGGTTCAAGCCTTTTTTCCATTTTTTAAAATGGGTTGTCTTATTGATTTTTTAGGAATTCTTTATTCTGGCTATGAATTCTTTGTCAGAGTATGTATGTACGTATGTATGTATGTACGTATGTGTGTATGTATGTATGTATCTATCTATTTAATATCTTCTTCTAGACGATGGATTGCTTCTTCTCTTTTAATAGTGTTTTTTTTTTTTTTTTCACAAATGGCCTATATATTTCTAAAGGGTACTTTTGCTTCTAACCCCCACATAGTCTTTCTTCCACAATTCTGGCAAACAAGGAAACACAATGGCTTAAGAGAAATTAACAAATTGAATGATATGACTTCTGACAGACTGAGTGGTGAAATTAATACCCCTTAATTCACTGATTAGAAACCGTGGACATATTATTCCTCATTAATTTATATTCTTGGGCTTCTGAGTACTCGTTTCATAAAGAAAGCATGCCCATTACAACCTCTCCATAATGGTCAACGGTCAGTCAACTTTGGTAATATTCTGTTAAATAAAAAAAGATTTCTATTTATCATTCAGTCATGTCCATCTCACTAGTTCATACAGGGGACAAAGAAGAAGGAATAGAAGAAGGAGAATATTCATATATAGACAAAGTGACTTAAAAAGTTAACTGGGGAAGCAGAGAAAGGAGGCAAGGTTTGATTCAGCTGCAAATGAGGCTTTGAATGAAGTCTTTTAAGGATGTTGGTTTAAGTGTCCTCAGAGGCCAGTTTCTTTTGCACTTTTCCACAGAAGACAATTTACATAAGTAGAAGCCCTGTATCTGAGGTAACCACAGTAACTGTGCCCTCTCATCCTATTTCAAGTATGCATTTCTTTTCCATTAGTGAAATCTCTCTGTGCACTAGATATGTGAAGCTTTATATGTTGATGTAACATTAATAAATGAATCAGAGATGGAAGACATGTTCCAGGAACTGTCAAGAGGATTTGAGGAGGGGGTGGTGGTAGAAAGATATTGCTAAAACAGAGAAAACAAACCCTTAAGGGATTTAGTGGAAATCCCACATGCCTAGGAAGATATAGACCTAGTCTGATTACCAAAATGTAAGATTTTTTTTTGCCTGGAATTATACAAACTCAGACAGAGAAAAAAAAATTAGAAAGAAAGGGGGCTCCCCATAGGTGTGTTATAATTAGTCTCTTAAAAATCCAATAAATTGTGCCTCAGCTTCTTGGGGATCCCTTCTTTGGGCAAGGAGTTGAGCAGGTCTGAACTGACTTATCTTTGGTTTGTGCTGAGAAGGTGATTCATGGAGCTGACTTGTTCCATGGGCCCAACACAGCTCCCTACCTGCAACCCTCCTATCAGACCACCTCCAGGTTTTTCTGGGTTCCCTTAATTATAAAATTGAGACTGAAGCATATATTGATGGCTTGTTCGATGTTAAAAAATAATGACCTAGTTCAAATGATTAATACTGGATCAATAATACCATTCATATTTAAGGTGTTTCTTTCCCTACTCCGGTGCTCCCTCTGAAGTGACTTTTGGTGTGATTGTTTGGCAAGGAGAGAAACTTTCCCAGCGAAATCTCTGAGGAAGGAAAACCAAAGACCAGTCCAAAGGAGCTGACTGGACCGGCCAATGCTTTGATTTGAAGTGTGTTGAAATCCCAAGGAGGGGAGAGCACAACATTATCATATTTCAATTTGACAGCCCATCAGCAATGCATTTATGACCTTGCAGAGAAAGCACTTAGGTGATGTCATCAATAAATGAAGCCACAGAGCTTTTCATCATTATAGAGATTCTATTTCTGAGCTTAATGGGCTCATGACTTGTGGCCAAGTGGTGCATGCTGAGAAGGAAAGGAAGCTTCTGACATAGAAAATGCTCATTTTTATACAAATACTGCCACTAAGGGCTCACTCATTCCAGTATGGACTAAGTATGGATTTTCCAGGGTAAAACAATGTCTCAGCAAAAGACACCCTGAATATCAATTTTCAAGAAAGGCAGAGGAAAAATGGCATAATAAATACAATTCTCCAGAGTCACCACAATCATTTAATATACTTTAATGCCTGCTTATATCAAGCTTTATATATTCCTTTTCACAAACACAATCTCTCCCTAAAATTGCTTCAAACATTGTCCCTTTTGTTCTGTAAACATTGCCTGCAGTTGAAAACATATACTAAATTTGCATTCATGAACCAAAATATGGCTTGTGGCAACTTTGAGACTTTGCTTGTTAGAAATGCTGGTTGCTTTTGCTGTTATCTCATAAGGAAACTGGGTTTCTAGCTAATATTTCTCCCTAATAGATGCCTATAGTAAAGTTTCAATTGTGAACAATTTCCTTGGAGTTTCTCATGTATAATTTGGCAGTAAATTTTATTTGTGGGTAATGGACCTATTTCTTTCAGAGAAAATTTGCTGATTATACACATTCTTTCCACCTTGTCTTCCTATAAAAAGGGAGAGTAAATGTAAATGAGCCATCTTAATTGTGATAGGCACTATATACAGTGTATATATATATATATTAAAATTGTTTGCATTATTACAACTATTTGATAAAATCACACCAAATGAACCACAATTTGACATTCACCAAGAAAAATTACTTCATACATAGTATTATCAAATTCAGTTCCACAAACATTTTAGTGATTCTAATGAATACAAACAAAATATGAGGCAAAATCAGTTCAGACAATACTAAACACCAGTTTTGACTTGCTATAGAATAGCACATCAGAGTATTAATAATTACTGATTTTAAGATCAGCAATTTCTGGGTTGCTCATGTGTCAGTACTGTGAACATAACAGATGTTTAACAAACATTTTTTTGGCAGACTGATGGATATGTGGAGTTCAGTAGTTAAAATGAAGTGGATTGTATTATTCACAACAGCCAAAGCATGCAAGCAACCCAGGTATCCTTCAACAGATAAACGGATTAGCAAAATGTGGTATATGCCTACAATAGGATATTATTGAGCCTTAAAAAAAGGAAGTCTGACATATGCTGCAACATAGATGAACCTGGAAGAAATTATGCTAAATGAAACAAGCCAGTTACAAAAAAGGCAAATACTCCATGATCCCATTATGTGAGCTATTTAGAGTAGTCAAAACCACAGAGAGAAAAAGTAGAATAGTGGCTGCCAGGGGCTGGGGGTGGAAGCATTGGGGAGTTAATGTTTAAGGTACACATAGTGTCACTTTTGCAAGATGAAAGGAGTTTCGGAGATGAAGAGAAGTGGTAGTTCCACAATAATATAAATGTTTTAATGCCACTGAACTGTAAATTTAAAACTGGTTAAGATGTCAAATTTTATCTTAGTACATTTCACCGTGATTTGTTAAAAATGGGGGAAAAAGTACTGATGGCTGTAACATGAAGTGGTAATTTATTAAAGAATTCTCTCAGATATCCCTATAAAAGTTGGTTGAGATGATGAATTTTATGTTACATGTATTTTACTACAATTTTAAAAATTGAAAAAAATGAGATGAGGTGAGAATATTGATTTATCTAATTTCCCAACAAAGAACAGAACTCACAATAAGTTGCTATATCCCTTCATCCCATGACTTTAAAAACTCTACATATGCTGATGACCTGCATGCTTAATCTCTAGGCCTGACTTCTGTTAGGACCTCCTGGTCTAGGCTATCCTATCACTTGCTGGAGGTGTCCACACAGAGGTCTCAGAGGTACCTGAGAATTAACATAACACAATCACAACTTTCCCCTTTCCCTCCTCCACCTCTTTCTCCCTCAGTCACTCTTATCTCAGTAGATGACATTGTAATCAAGTCAGCTGCTCAAGAGAGAAACCAGGGTGTCACCTGGAATTCCTCTTTTGTATCCTGCACCCAGGCCCTGTGGGTTCGAACTGCACCCCAAATATGTTCCTCTCCTCCTCTGCCCAGCCCATGTCACCATCTTCCCTCATCTGGACAAGTGCAAAGGCCCTTTTTCACTTACTCTCTACAACTCATTCTCCATCCAGAAGACAGAGAAGTCTGTTAAATAAATAAGACCATAACATTCCCTATGGACAAGGCACTCTGTTTTCTCCATGCACTCTGAAAAAAATCTAAACCCTTTCCCATGGCCTAGGAGACATGACCCCTTCAAGTCTCTTCCACCCTGTCTTCTGCCCCCATCCCTCGCTCATCCTGCTGTAGTCACACTGGCTTGCATTCAATGACTTCAACATGCTACCCTCTTTTCTGCTTAAAGCCTTCATTTGGGCATTCTTCCCCCTGCCTGGAGCATTCCTTCCCTGTTCTTTGAAAGCTGCCTCCTTTGCAAGATTCAGGTCTCAGCTTACATGTTAGGCCCTCAGATCTGCCTGGACAACCCTATCTAAAATATTTAAACTTAGTGTTTTCACTGATTTCACTCTTCCTTTTACGTGATGTTCACAACTTGTAATTATATGTGTGTAAATAAAATTGTGTAATTATACATACAATTATATACAATTATATAAAATATATTTCTCTATATGTGTATCAGTATGCATTTTTTAATGTCTGTTTAATGTATGTGTGTTCTATTAGACTGAATGCTTCATAAAAACAAGGCATACATTATGTTCACTTTTGTTTCCCAAACTCTTAGCAATACAGGATACGACACAGTAAAAACCAACTACCCATTTGTAGAATAAGTAAGTGAATGAATGAGCTGCATCTACCTATTATTCAAGACAAATCTCTAGGTCTTTTCAATGTAAGAGTTGGCTGCCTTTGGTAAAGGATGTGAAAACCTTTATTAGGCATTGCACCAGGTTTAGGGAAGATGATTTTCATTTCTTACTGAAGACCATGGCTGATTTAGACTCATAGCACTATATAATTTTATAGCTAAAAGAATTCTTGAAAGATAATTTTGTTCCACCTCCTCATTTTAGAACTGAAGAAACTGCCCAACACATTAATTCAGATTCTCCACCCCCATCATTCATGGAAGCTATACTACCAACCCTGTCTTACCTGCTAATCTGTGTTGGAGGAATATTCCAAAATTGTATAAAACTCACATATGAGAAAAATTAGCTGAAGTCATATTTAACTTTTAAATATGAAGTTTTGTGCTATCGTGCATTGCTCTTTCAGGAGTAAAGACCAGAAGCATTATCAAGAGATCACCTCCCCATTTCCTCTTTTCTTAAATAATTGGGCAACAGGAAGCATAAAAATCATAGAAATCCCTTCTGTGTGTGAGTCTTAGTAGTACTTTGCATTACTAGACTGGATGGAGAGAACATAAAAACAAAGAAACATTTCATCTCCTTTTCTTTTATCCTAGAACTAGTGATCTGCTCATTCAGGAATATGATTGTTTTCAACTTAATGGAAAATGAGAGATTCATAATGGCTACATGCCATGTCTTTCCAAACATCAAAACATGTTGCAAATATCTAGCTCCTGGAAGGTACTTTCATTTTTATCTTTTTTTTTTTTTTTTCTAAGGTAGGAACATCAAGGTAGGCAGGCTATGCTGATATCAACATAACTTCTGCAAGGGTTGTAAAGGTGTATGTGACATAGGCATAACTACTTTGCTAAAAAGGACATTTACTGCAATTTGACAGATCCTTTAAGATAACAAAGTTAAAACCTATGAGGTGTGTTCCTGAAATGGCTTCTGCTTTATTCTCCAGACTGCCTATTCTATATAGTGTACCAAGTATGAACTACTCATCCAATGCCATGTGGTGATGGTTCTCAGGTGGTAGTATTTTGGTGGAGACAGCTAGGTTAACCAATGACAGCACTGCAGTGTGTTAAGTACAGGGCACTAGGGAAGCCCAGGCATGGAGCATGTAATTCAGACTCAGGGGTCAGGGAAAGCTTCCTGGAATTTTCTAGGTTAAGGAAGGAATAAGAAAGGCATTTCAATCACAGCAGTGTGCACAGAGGCAAGAGAGGGTGACAGAGGAAAGGGGAAAATAATCCAGCTCATAAAATGGAGCAGAATTTAAAAAGAAATCAACAGTTTCCTTCTTGAGAGTTTATGCTGGTAAATCAGGTTATTTGGAAGCGTTATTAAACTTAACCTGTTAATACCAGTCATAAGGAATGGCAGAATTTGGCTGCATTCACATCTGTGAAAAACTATATGAGTACTCGTGATGAGTAGGTCAGGAAACAGACCTGCACAGAATCCGAATGTTCGCTGAGGAGAGTGCTAATTAGTTAATTTGCTAGGTTTTTCTCTGTTAAGTGGTATTTTCTATCTCCTAAATCTCTCACACTCTCAAGAAAGTCCTATGTACTCTTCCATTTTGAGTAGTTTATTAAACTACTCCAACCGATTCCAAGGGGAACAGCTTTGGAATCAGACCTTTTTTATTAGTCATTATTCTTTAACATTTGCAGCTCTATATCCACTAGGAAGGGCAATGACTTCTGTGGTCTTGGTAACAAATCTTGGTATCCTCCTGTTTTCATATACCCCATGGGATTAAAATGACTCTCGACAATATTTGACACATATGAATTATACTGGGCTCTGGTACATGAGCATAAATAAGATGCTGGTAGATGGAAGAATAATTGCAAGCCTCATATATGCATTTATCTTTGTATGAAGCCTAGTAACTATGTACTGTGTCAGAAAGATAATAAAAAAGCAGATAGCCTGAATTATGAGCATCTATGTCTGTCTATTGAAAATAACTCAGTTATTGAAAATAACACCACTCATGATACAGTGTATATGTTGTCTGAGGAGGCACATAGCAGGATTTAAACCAGAAATCATAATTTGCATTTGTAGGTTAACATTCCCTAACATTAGATCTTTCCAGAGTTTATTCAAACACTAGGTTAATTTATTTTTTTTCCATTATAGTTGATTTACCATATTCTGTCAATTTGATCACTGGGTTTAAAGCTGTGTTGATATGAGGTGAGGCCTGCAGATCAAAATTTATTTTTTCCTATAAAAGAGTCATAACATGCAACTCTGGACTTCAGAATCAAATTTGTCAAAAGCCTCTATGCCTTCCCTGAAATGTTCTTCCTTTTTACATAGGGTCCCCTCATTATTACAGCCTATGTGACCATACCCACAGGCTCGGATTCATACTAAATAAAAGTAGGAGTGACTCTCAAACTTCCCACCCACAAAAGAACATTTTAGTCCTGTAGGAAAATATTCTGTATTGTGACATGCAATGAGGGGAAGGGAGTTTTCCTTCCTTCAAGTGCTATTTTTTCCTTCTCTTAGAAACTTTTCCTATGATTAGTCATTACCCAGTGATTCAGACTGGCCTTTCTATATAATGTGTTATATTAACCTCTTCTACACAAGTCTGTATTAAAACATTTGAATATTAACACTATTTAACCAGGAAGAGGACAATTTTTACTGTAGAATATACGAAGGAAAAAAAAGCTAAATTTTTTAAAAATAAAACTTCTTTCTCACATATCTTTTATTATTAGCTACCTACAGTTGTAGTATTGAATTCAATGTTTCTTTGGTTGTGACCTGCAATGGGACAGAAAAATATTGACTCAGCACGGTCTACACTAAATTCTGCTGATGTATTCTTAGGCCTTAGTTCTTGGATTTCTTTAGGTATTTCTAGGAGGTGCATTTGCCAATGAGGACTTTTTTCCAAAGCCAGAATTATTCTAAGCATTGACATCCTGGAAAGGTTTTTCCCCTTCCCTTGTAATAATTCTTAAAATATTAGCAATGACACTGATTAAGCTTCATTAATATGAAGATATCCTCTAAAGCATGTTTTAAATAAGAACTACTAAAGAAAATTAAAAAAAAAAAAAAGCAGTTCCCATTGCAGGTAAGTGATGACAGATCTGACTACTATCCATGAGGACACGGATTTGATCCCTGGCCTAGCTCAGTAGGTAAAAATTCCAGTGTTTCCCATGAGCTGTGGTGGTGTTCACAGATGCGGCTCAGATCTGGTGTTGCTGTGGTTGTGGTGTAAGCCAGCAGCTGCAGCTCTGATTCAATGTCTAGCCTGGGAACTTCCATATGCTGAGGAAACGGCCCTAAAAAGATAGATAAATAAGGAAAGAAAGGAAGAAAGAAAGAGAGAGAAAGAAAAAAGAAAGAGAAGAAAAGGAAGGAAGGAAGGAAAGAAAGAGAAAAGAAAAGAAAGAGAACAACTATTTAAGTACAGAATATTTCATAACCAAGTTAAATTTTTAAAAATGAAAACTGACATTCAAGATTCTTGGTGGTGTAAACGCTTGGCCTCTGGCCTGCACACACTGAATCTACTGTTTCCACTTACTCAAATGGGTGCCCTTTAGAAACTGGCACTAGTTTCATTGTTAGGGGTTTACAGCCACATTTATAAGCAGAAAGGCCTATTGGAGAAGCAGTCCCCAAAGTTCCCAGTCTCTCCCCTGGTTAGGCCAGGTGTCACCATATTGGAATCTCATTTCAATATGACCAGATCATCAGATTTTTTTTTTTTATGAAAAGTAAAAACATGTAGATTTTTATGTGAAATCTGTGTTTTAAGTGATGGCAAATCATTAAAAACATTCACTTATACTTGTTGTGAGCCAATACAGTGCTGACCAAAAAGATGACAATGGTACAAACAGCGTCCATGTATAACTATTTGGAAAATTCCTTAAAAAAAAAAGTCTGACTGTTATTTATCTGAACTAGAATTGAATCTACTTTTTCTGTCTCCTTTGTCTCCCTGAATTTAGCTTCTTTTACTTTAAATTCAGTCTTCCCTTTGATTTATTTACTTTAGGTCTATTGAAATATAATTTACACCCATCAAACATTTTCCTTTCTATGTTTTCGGTTTGATAAGTTTTGGCAAAAATGTATAGTCATGGAACCACAACTATAGTTAAAATATAGAACATTGTCTTCCCTCCAAAAGTTCCCTGGTGCCCCTTCTGGCAACCCTGATCTTTTTTTTTTGTGAGTTAGAATTTTTTATACATTTTAAAAATCTTTTAAGATTTTTATTTTTTCTATTAAAGTTGATTTATATGTTCTGTCAATTTCTGCTGTACATCAAAGTGCTGACCAAAAAGATGACAATCATACATATGTATGTACATTTTTTTCTGACATTATCCTCCATCATGTTCCATCACAAGTGGCTAGATATAGTTCCCTGTGCTACACAGCAGGATCACATTGCTTCTCCACCCAAATGCAATAATTTGAATCTACTAACCCCAAAATCCCAGTTCATCCCACTTCCTCCCTCTCCTCTTTGGCAACCACAACTCTGTTCTCCATGTCCATGAGTTTGTTTCTTCTCTATAGATAAGTTCATTTGTGCCATATACTTGATTTAAGATATAAGTGATATCATCTGGTATTTTTCTTTCTCTTTCTGACTACTTCAGTAACATGGATGGAACTAGGGACTCTCACACTGAGTGAACCCTGATCTACTTTTAATTCTTGCATTTTCCAGAATTTTTTGAATGTATTATTATCTTTGTCCTTTTTATTGCTGAGTAATATTCTATTACATAGATGTACCGCAATTTAAGCCATTTACTTGCTGATAGGCATTTGTTATTTTGCTATTTTGGCTATTATGAATAAAGCTGGTATAAACATTAGTGTACAGGTTATCTCATGGAGAAATGCTTTCACTTATCTTGGATAAATGACTAGAAGGAAAACTATTGGGTTATATGTTGTATATGTTTCACTTTATTTTTTTATTTTTATGTTTTTCTCCTTTAGGGCCACATTTGTGGCATATGTTTCACTTTATTTTTCTCAGATTAGGGGTTGAAATCCAAGCTACAATTGCTGCCGTGTGCCACAGCCACAGCAATGCCAGATCTGAGCCGCATCTGCAACCTACATTGCAGCTTGTGGCAATGCTGGATCCTTAACCCACTGAGCGAGGCCGGGGATTGAACCTGCATACTCATGGATACTAAGCCACAAAGTAAATGCCTGTTTCACTTTGTAAGAAACTGACAGACTCTTTTCCAAAATGATTATACTATCTTGCATTCCTACCAGCAATGTATGAGAGTTTCAGTTACTGTGAACTGTGGTCATACCGTCGTATCTCATTGCAGTTATAATTTGCATCTCCCTGATGACTAATGGTATTCAGGTTCTTTTGTGGGCTCACTTGCAACAAATATATCTCTTTTGGACAAATGTTCACTCATATCTTTTGAAATTTTTATTGGGGTTTTGTCTTTTTATTGAGATTAAGAATTCCATATTTATTCCAGATACAATTTCTTAACAAAATAGGTATTTTGCCACTGCTTTCTATCATTCCATGACTTATCCGTTTAATCTTTTAAGAGCAGAACTTTTAAATATTTTTCTTTAGGATTTACATTTTTAGTCTTAGTAAAAAAAATCTAATGTTATAAAGATTATTCTAACCTTTATATTACAAAGATTAACAGGCTGTTTTCTAAGACTAATGGCTATTTTCTGAGCCTAATGTTACAAAGATTTTTCTCCTATTTTGTTCTTCTAGATATGCTAGGGGTTTACCTTACATTTGGGTCTGTGATCCAATTTGAAGTATTTTTATTTATTTTTTATTGAAGTATAGTTGATTTACAATGTTGTACCCATTTCTGCTATACAGCAAGCTGAGTGACATTCCTTTTCTTCCATCATGGTCGATTCCCAGAGATTGGATATAGATCCCTGTGCTTTACAGCAGGACATCATTGCTTATCCATTTTAAATTTAATAAACTCACAGCTCATCCCACTCCCTTACCCCTTTCCCCTAGCAACCACAAGTCTGTGTTCTCTATGTCTGCATGTCTGTTTCTTTTTTGTAGCTAGGTTCATTTGTGCCATATTAATATTTGTTAGACATAGTGAGGGGATGGTCAAGGTCTTGATTTAAGTGACTGAAAACTCAGAATGCAATTATGGCAGTCAGCTGTAAACCAAATATTACCCTATGTGATGATTTTCCCCATTCAGAGAAAAGTGTTTTTCACTTCCATACCAATCTATGGCTGCCAGTTTCCCAGTTAAATTACTGTTAATTATCTTTCTCTCATAACATGTTTAACATCATATCTTCAGTCCTAACCTTTATGCTAATAACTAGGTTGCTGAACAATTACTATTTCTGTTTTCAATTGTAGTTTCAAGGTTCAGGGAAGTTTTGTTTACCTGTTCAAGGTAGTCACTTGATAACGGTGAAATCGTGGATGAAAACTCTTTTTCTCCTCACCTCTAAATGGGCATTAAAATACTCTTTGTAGACAAAAACCTAGGGGGAGGGCAAAACGTGAATGGGATAAAATAACTTGGAAGGTAGTAATGTTCAGCAATATAGCCAATATGCTATAGAATTTTATATGTTGTATAATCTACAAAAATATCACATTGCTATGTTATACACCTGAAACTAATATTGTTAGTCAGCTATATATCAATTACACAAAAAGAAAGCTGATTTTTTTTAACCACTTGGCTTTGCAAAATTTTTTGGTACACTGTAAAGCATTTAATGTAAATATTATTTGGGGTAGCAGAGTCATTGAAAGAGCTTTTCCACAAGGTTTTCTTCTGAACATTTTAAATGTATTTTAAATGTAACAGAACTCAGCCAAACAGATCACAACACACACTGGAATTCAGATGTCGGCAGTCTGGCACATGGTCCAGGACTTAGGCTCTTGGCATCAAAGCTCTTTTCAGCTTGCTTACATCTCAGCAGTCAATAATTTAAGCTACTCCAGTGAGAGTGCCCTTCCTTACTCCTTCCAAGTTAATTACAGAGAAGCTGTTGTGCCTTCCTAACTTCCCTGTCTTCAGAGTATCTGCTTCCCTCCTTCAGCACAGATTTAGCAAGCAAGACAATGGGGATAAATGCTGCAAAGCAGGAAGATGTCATAAGTGTAGGAGCCTCAGAACTACATTTCTGGTTTTCTTGTTCTCAATCAGGATAAAACTTTCCCCTCCCTCATGGTATTACAAGAGGACAAATCACTCTCATTCCTTTACAACTGGGGTTTTTGATCTTAGGCACAGCCTGATTTTTATTTCTCACAAGATGCTTCTTCATAATGCCCTATCAACACTTAGCCATCTTCCACTCTTAGAAACTTGTTTTGGTAGAGAGACAAAAGCTGTAGTCGAATGGGTGCCAGAGAGAAGAAGAAGCCAGGAAGCAAAGATAATATTCTAAAGAAATTTTGTTGGAAGAGGAAATGAAAAATAGGATGCTGGAAATAAAGGTCTTTAAAGATGAAAGAGACTGGTTATATGGAATTAACGACTTCCCTGTCTTCAGGTTCTTGGAAAACCAGTCATATGAATAGCATCGGTGAGCACAGCACTGAACAGATAGATACAAACCTCACCACTCAAACACCTTCTGTCTAAGTCACCAGTGAACTGTAAACGTCAAACCCAGTGGTCCATTCGCAGCTCCCCTTTACTCCATCTATGAGCGCATTGATATGGCAGTGCATTCCCTCTTCCTTGAAACATTTTCCTTCTTTTGCTTCTGAGACCCCATCCCTTTTCCTTATTTGTACTCCTTCCTCTCTACCTGTTTCTACTCAGTCTTCTTTGCTGGTTTCATTTTACCTCCCCAACCTCAAACATTGAACTGCTTTTTTCCCCTCATCTATACCCATGTGCTAGGGGACCTCATTCAGTATCAAATTACATACCAATGTCATGGGCAGAATAACACACCAATCCCCAAAGATGTCTTTACTTGGATTCCTGGAACCTAAGGATATATTACTATACATGGCAAAAATGGAATTAAGGTTATGGACAGAAGTAAGAATACCAATTGGAAGTCCTTAATATAGATTAGTCTGGATGATCCAAGTCAGCCCAGTGTAATCACAAGCATTGTTAAAGTGGAAGAGAGAGGCAAAAGAGGAGGTTAGAGTGATGGGTTATGGTGAAGACTTCAATCACCATTGCTACCTTTGAAGATAGAGGAAGGTGGCCATGAGCTGAGGAATATAGCAGCCTCAAGAAGCAGGAAAAGCCAAGGACATGAGCTCTCCCCTAGAGCATCCAGAAGGGAGCATAGCTCTGTTGACATTTCAATTTTAGCCCAGTTAAGTCTGTGTCAGACTTCTGATCTACAGGAATTTAAGATAATTATTTTTTTTTTCTTTATATGGCCACACCTGTGGCATATGGAAGTTGCTGGGCCAGGGGCTGAATTGAAGCTGCAGTTGCAGGCCTATGCCACAGCTACAGCAAAGCTGGATCCAAGCTGCATCAGTGACCTGCACCGCTCCTTGTGGCAATACCAGATTCTTAACTCACTGAGCGAGGTCAGGGATCAAACCTGCATCCTCACAGATATTATATCAGGTTCTTAACCCACTGAGTCACAATGGGAACTTTAAATCTTTGATGTTTTAAGCCACCACATACTCAGTACTTGTTAGAACAGTAAAAGCAAAGCCGATGAAAGCTGATGTATTCCACATTTATTTTAGCCAGCCTAGATCTTGCCTCTGTACTTCAGATTGTTCACTTGACATCTCCACATAAACATTTAATGCACAAAAATTAAGTTTATGACTTGCCTCTAAAACTCCATCCTTTTACTCTCTTTCCCTTCTCAGTAAATTGTGACTTCATTCTCCTGGGCCAAATAACCAGGAGAATGAAGTCACCTCTAATTCTTTTATTTCTGCCATCGAATCCATCAGCAAACTCTATCACCTCTTCCTTCAAAATATAACTCTGACCACTTATTCCTTTCCCAGCACTGTCATGTTTTCATCACTTTCAAGCCACCATCATTTCTCAGAATTACTGTCATGTCCTCTAGACTAGTTGCCCTCTTCCCCCCTTTTCCCTTATAAATTAAAATATAAAACATTAACTGGCCCTTTTTAAAATACCAGATAAGCCACTTTTCTGCTCAAATTCCTTTCATGGTTACTCTTCTTGTGCAAAGTGAAGTTTAGTACCTCCCGGTGACGTACCTGGTTTTGCATCATCTGGGTCTTTGCCCCTTGTCTTCCGCTTACTTGGAACTCCCTTACCCCAAGATCAATATTACATGCTTTTGTCATTCGTTTTTTTTTTTTTACTTGAATGTTACCTTATTTTTAGATAGGCCTTCTCTACCGCTTTCTATAAAATATTACCTCCCTCCAGATAGCCCATCTCCTACTTTAATGTTTTACAGTGCTTATTATTGCCTGTTGTGTAACTTTTTGATGGATTTTTTAGTATCTGGCTCCATCATTGAAATGTCAGTTCTACAGAGCAGGAATGTGATCTAGTTGGTTTGTTTTTATATCCTCAGCACTTAGAACAAGGTCTGGCATTTAAAGAGTGCTCAACAGGTACTTGATGACTAAATTAAGTCAAAGCAAAGTTGTCATGTATATTAATAATGGGAAACAAGTTCACTTAACTGCAGATGGGATATAACACAGGGAGCCTTGGGTCAGATTGCTTTGGTAATGGATCCAGGTTCTTACTAGTTCTGGGATATGGGCAAGTAAAGTCACCTCTCTGAGCCTTCCTCTTTTCTTCTATAAAACAAAATATAAAACTTGAAGAACATGACACACATGAGGCAAGTCTAGAGTTTAGAGGATGGATTCAGACTGGAGACACAAATTCAAAAGTCATCTGCATACAGATGGTGTAAAAAGCCATGAGCCTGGGTGAGGTGACCCACTGAACGCTACAGATAGAGAAGAGATTAAAAAAAAAAGCCCCTTTATATATGGGGAAATGAAGACAAAAGAGAATAAGGAGGGATAGTCAATGAGGAAGGGAAAGAGCTAGGAAATATCACTGAAAAGATAAGAAGGAGTAATACATTGTTCCAATGTTATTGAAATAGTTTAAGATGAAGCGCATAGAAAGTACATGATAAAAGTTAGCTTTATACAATATGTACCTGTTTTAGTTTATTATCGTTATCATTAGAAAAAAACACAGAACAGGAAGTTTAACAGAAAAGTTTCCTCATGGTTCTGGGGGCTAGATGTCCAAGATGAACGTGGTGGAAGTTCAGCTTATCTTGAGGCCCCTTTCTTGGGTTTGCAGATGTCCACGTTCTCATTCTGCTCTCTCATGGCTTTTTCTCTGCCTATGCACCAGTGTTTAAAGGCACTGTCCTCAGATATGGTCACATTAAGGGTAGAGGCTTCAAAATATGAATTTGGTGGAACACACTTCAGCCTGTAACAGTAACTATGTCCTTTAGGGTGCATGCGTGTGCAGATAATGTGTGTGTGCGTATGTGTGAAATGGAAGCATTTACAAAGAAATACAGAGGGCCTTTAAATATTTCCTTATTTAACAGCTCTGAACTTTTCTAAGTTTCTGGACTTTTATAATCAGAAAAATAATCTAAATGTTATAAGATAGTAGCACTACTTTTATTTCAGAGCAGGAAAAGTTATGGTCTTGGGCAGAAAGATATTCAAGAGTGTGAATGCACATGCCAGGTAATTACTACTGGAAAAATGTGGCTAAGTGGAAGAAAATGTATCAAAATTCCTCTTGATCTTCAAGAGTCCATGAAAGTATTATCTAGATACGCAAAGAGGTAATTTAGAATTGTATAAGTAAACTTGGAATTTAATATTTATAATACATTTGTATCCCTTTCATTTGGCTACAAAAACTTTACTACTGATTTGTTCCCAAAGGGCATTTGTGAAATGTGTCTGGGGAATGTTAATAGATATTAAAGGAACAAGATTTTCAGTGATCATGCAGTTGGGGAGGTCTAGTTTTTCCTTTTTTTTTTTTCACTCTTTAGGGCTGTACTCTCAGCATATGGAACTTCCCAGGCTAGGCGTTGAATCAGAGCTGTAGCTGCTGACCTATGCCACAGCCACAGCAATGCAGGTTCTGCAAACTATACCACAGCTCATGGCAAAGCCGGGTCCCTGACCCACTGAGTGAGGCCAGGGATCAAACCCACATCCTCATGGATACTAATCAGATTCACTTCCACTGAGCCATGGTGGGAATACCCCCCAATTTCTTTAAGATTTTTCAGAATTTCATCATACATATATAATAATGTTATTTTTCTAAATTATGTTATTATAAATTTCTATGAGGAAGGTAAAATATATAGCATTTTTTACATATATGTAGCCAAGGAACCTTCTCTATTTTTCAGTATTTTAGGTAGTATTTTAAGAAAGACAAATTGAAAAGTGCTGCTTCATACAAATGACCCCAAAACTTTCTGATTTAAAAACACATTACAAAGATATAGTATGATACTGGATGCTTCGTACTGACATAAAGACAGATACATAGACCAATGCAACAAAACAGAGAACCCAGGAATAAACGCAAGCATATAGAGTCAGTGGATGTACAAGGACAACAAGAATACACAATGGGGAAAGGACAATCTCTTCAACAAATGATGTTGGGCAAGTTGGGTATTCACATGCCAAAGGATGAAAGTGGACCTCTATCTGACATCATACACAAAAATCAATCCAATATGGATAGCAGACAAATGGAAGACCAGGAACTACGAACCTCTTAAAAGAGGGGAAAGCTTCATGGCAATGGTCACAGTAATGATTTCCTGACTATAATTTAAAAGCATACGCAAAAACGCAAGAATAAATAGGTGGGGCTACATCAAACTAAAACAATTTTGCACAGTAAAGGAAACAATGGCGCGAAGTAGCAATGCATAGAATGGGAGAAAATATTTGCAAATCATCTATCTGATAAGGGGTTAATTTCTATCATATGTAAGGAACAATTACAACTCAAAAGCAAAAAAACAAATAATCCTATTAAAAAATGGACAAAGGATCTGCATACACATATCTCCACAGAAGACAAAAATGGCCAACAGGTATATGATAGGTGCTCAACATTACCAATCATCAGGGAAATACAAATCAAAATCACAGTGAGATTTAACCTCATACCAGTTAGAATGAATATTATTACCAAAAAAATGAGAGAGAGAGAGAGGGAGGGACAACAGGGGTTGGTGAGGACTTGGAGAATTTGTGCACTATTGATGGGAATGAAAAAATAGTGCAGCCATTCTGGAAGACAGTGTGGAGATTCCTCAAAAATAAAAAATTAGAACTATCATATGATCTAGCAATCTCACTTCATTTTTAATCAGTTTTTTTAGTTTTATTGAAGTACAGTTGATTTACAAGGTTGTGATAATTTCTTGTGTACAACAAAGTGATTCAGTTATATGCATACACATATCCATTCTTTTTCAGAATCTTTTCCTACATAGATTATCACAGGATATTGGGTAGAATTCCCTGTGCTATATAGCAGGTCCCTGTTGGCCAATCATTCCATATACTTCAGTGTACATATGACAACCCCAATTCCCCAGTCCATCCCTCCCACTACTTCTATATATGCATCGAAAATAATTGAAATTGGTATCTTGGAAATATATGTGCCCTTTCATGTTCATTGCACCATTGTTCACAATAGCCAAAACAGGGAAACAAGTAAGTGTCCATGGGTGAATGAATAAAGAAAATGTCACACACACACACACAGGCATATTATTCAGCTTTAAAAAAGAAGGAAATCCTACCACATATAGCAACATGGATGGTCCTCAAAGCCATTATAATAAATGAAATGTCAGTCATAGAAGGACAGATAGTGTATAATTCCACTTGTAAGTGGGCCATCTACAATAGTCACATGTCTAAAAGCAGAAATTAATGCTGATTTATAGCAGATGTGGGAACAGAGAAATGAGAAGTTTTTGTTGGGGTATAAAGTTATATATGCTCTGGAGATCTGCAGTATGACATAGTTCCTACAATTATAATAACTTTTTGTGAACTTACAATGTGTTAGGAGGGTAGACCTTACATTAAGTATTCTTAACCACACATACACACACAAAATAAAGGGACACAAAGAAATTTTTGGCAGTGATGGATATGTTTGTTACATTGAAGGTGGTAAGGGTATCTCTGCTGCATGTTTACGGTCAAACATTAAATTTTATCCATGACATATGTGCGGTTTTTTGGCATATTGATTACATCTCAACAAAGCTATAAAAACACCTAAAACAAAAGTGCTATTTTGGTTCTCACATTTCAGCATGGATCAGGGCTTGTTCCTGCACAGATTGCTGGGCTCCACCCCAGAGTTTTTGACTCAGCAGGTCTGGAGCGGGAACCTAAAATATTCATTTCCAACCACTTCTCAGGTGATGCTAATTTTGATCACTGTAAGAACCACACTTCGAAAACCACTGCTCTACAGCAACAACCTGAAGCAGATGGGGTTCATTATTTTCAACTTCTCTTGTGAGAATCATGGCAACTTTGAAGTCTCTTTTTCCACAACAAATAAAGGATCAACCAGAAAATCTCTGTAATGACCCAAGTTATGCCAGTCTTTCATGGCTTGGGCCCACTTTGTACCTGGTTGCATGCTCCCAAGAAATCAAACTCATAGGTCTGGTTTTTCTGCATGAATATATATGAATGTTTACCTGAGGAGTTCTCCTATAGAATATGGAAGAATCAGAGCATCCCATATCAAAATCTGGCCCACCTGTGAAAGGCATGGGTGCTTGGCAGATTAACAAGAATCCTGGAATAATATTCATTTGTGCAAGGCTGCATGTAATAACCCAGAACCAGAAAAAAAAAAGAAAATAACAACTCTGGCATTCCACATTGAGCTGAGATGTTCTGGATCAACAGCATCCTCACATCTCCTTTGGTTATAGGCTGAATCTCCTAGGCCGGCAATGAAACTTGATCCTTTTCAAATGAATGCTTCTCTGCCTTGGCAAGGTATCAGAATCACTTCTGGTCTTTCAGAATTGGACCATCTCTAGCTTTACCTAGTGAGCAAGCTCACAGGGATGCAGTTGGTGCATTTCCACTGAAAAAAAAAAAACAGCAATCAACCTCTCTGCTGGTCACTTTTATAAACAGCCATGTTGGGAAACAATGGCTTAGACATCTGAACCATGCTAACATGTGACTATGCCTGGAATAAACAAGAGAGCGGCACTTAAAAGACTGTGCTAGTAGTAACTGCCATATCAGTGTGAAAGGGCCCAGAGAGCAGGTTTAATCCAGGGATAGAAGGAAATAATTTGAAGTCATTCAGACTGTCAATGGCCGGAAAGAGGGAAGGTTGCTGGGAATCCAACTGGGAAAATTATAGGCTTTGTCATGAGAAGAAACCGAGTTTGAAATCTGTCAGGGATAGATGTCCTTGGCCAAGTTACTTAACCTATGAGAGTCACTTTTTTCCTTCCGACCACCTAAGGAGTCTGTGGGGATTAAATTAAATGAGATTATGAGTGGCAAGTATACAATTTTGCTTTAGCAATATTCCTAGGAATTTGCAAAAGCTGTAACAGTGTCTTTTATGACAAGCATAAAATACAACTCAAGTGTATATACAACTAGTTCTCTCACCAAGAAACAGCAGCTGTGCTTGCCAGTTTCATAATGACACAACCATGAAATATTAAAATTGTCTATGATTGGAAATTGCTAGGAGGGACACAAAGAGAAAGTGTCTTGAGTGTGAATAAAAATGGAATTTGAGGAAGCTACATTAGCCCCAGTAGTATTAATAGCAAATAATTCCTGTATTTTAAATACAAAAATGATGCTGTGGCCGTAAGTGTCACTGGAGTAGATGAAGAATAGTCACAAAGCAGAGGCTTTCAGCTTGAAAACCACGATACACGGATTTTTTTTTTTTTAATGCCTCATGTTTGATTTTTCACAGGATGTTGGAGCCTGTTGTTATTAATGTTCACTACTCCCAAAGTTAGATTCTAGTGGATTAAGCATCTATTAATTGTTTTCTAGCTTTCCTCTCTATGGCTATACTGGCATTGCCTTTGCTCCCATATGGGGAGGCCAGACACTCCTCAATGCAGTTTAGAAAAAAGGACAGGGAGGTCCTTTCCATTTCTTTCTGGTTGGAGTTGGATGCAGCAGAGCTGGCCTGTAAAGTCAGAAGAACGCACTGCCAGAGGTGGCAGTCTGGAGACTATTAACTGTAGAGAGCTCATTTCCCGGGTTTGGATGCAGTCCTATCATCTATAAATTATAGCACTCAGCTGTTTTTCCATTTAGTCATTATTCTGTCATTTGCTTAGCTGCCAGTCCTCCCCGCCCCCCCAACCATGTGCTATTAGAAACTCCAGAAGCAGCTGTTTCAGGAGTGAGCCAGTGCAGGGAGAGGAAATGCACAGAAAAACAATTGGTATACCCGTAGATTAACCTTTTTACATTATCTTTTTATCACCAGCTCCTAATCGTACCCTTTATATAAGTTCTGCCCTTGAGCTGGTTTAGATTTGAATGAGACTAGAATATTTACTGTTAAACATCTCAGGACTGGTCAAATATCTATCGTAATTATAATCTTAGGTTTGTTCACTGGTGGTAACTACTCAGGCCTGAGCCCTGGTCCTTTCATATGAATGATTCTGGAAGTTTTAGTGAGTCATGGGAAAGAGCCAGTTTACCTATTTAAGATGCTTTTCAGTTGTATATTTGCCATTTGGAAGTTTTTCAGTACTTTTCTAAAAGACTAAGCTAGATAATCTGCAGACATAATGACTCCAGGTTGAATGTGACTGAGCCCCCACCAATCTCACAAATAAGGCTGATCTGTGATATCTCAAGTCTGAGAGATGGCAGTGTCTGAGTCTAAGTGGTTGTAGTAGGCATCTGTGATTTGTTTGTCAACAAACATTTCACATTCTGATAAAACAAACAAACATTGTTCCTTTTGGAGGACACGATCCTTTCTCACTCTTAGTCCTTTTGGCTTGGGAAATGCCACCTCATGGGATGGGTTGGGTTCCTGACCTAATGTTTGCCAATCCCTGCATTCCACCTCCAGTGCAGTTATTGGTTGAGAGATGGGCACGTGAACCAAGGCAGGCCAATAAAATTCAGTTCTGGAACTTGTTCCTGGAACCACAAGGGTAAAATGCTGTTTCCATTGGTTGACTTAGCTAGTAAAATATAAGCTTAGAATTGCTGGTGGCTATGTTTCTATTGGAGAATAAAGACATTGAAGATGAAAGCCAAGCCAAAAGATGGAGAAATGAGAGAAACAATAGAGAGAGAGAGGGAGGGAGAGAAATGAGAAGGAAATGAGACATCATCTGAGCTTCTGGATACAACCTTATATGAAGATATAGTTACCTGTGATTTAATGGAAGCCAAATACTTCACACTATTTTTAGCACATATTGTGTTCAATAAATGATAGCTACTATCATTACTGTCATTATTTATAAATTACCAACAGTAGTCATCATAGTGACAGGCACCCTCTCCTCCCCAAACTACCTGTGATCTTGACAAGAGCATCCTAATTTTGACACCATGACTCTGATATTTTCTTTTCTTTTTTTTTTTTTTGCCTTTTCTAGGGCCTCACCCACGGCATATGGAGGTTCCCAGGCTAGGGGTCTAATCAGAGCTGTAGCCACCGGCTTATGCCACAGCCACAGCAACGCGGGATCCGAGTTGTGTCTGCGACCTACACCACAGCTCACAGCAACGCCAGATCCTTAACCCGCTTAGCAAGGCCAGGGATGGAACCCGCAACCTCATCGTTCCTAGTCGGATTCGTTAACCACTGAGCCATGACGTGAACTCCAACTCTGATATTTTCAGTTGCCTCCAAGAGATCCCAAGCACAGGATTATTTCTACCAATTGTATAAGGAAACAGACATCATAATTTGCTGGAAACCACACAGTGGTTCATTTAACATGAATATACCTACACATACACATAGCACTGGCATCTTCTATTTGTAACAGGGTAAGTCAGCAAGCATGCTAGAATCTAGCTGTATATTTCCAGAAGCAATGTGAAAATATAACATATCAATTTTAAAAATGCCACGCTTAAAGATCATTCTTTTGGAATGAAATTAACACCCTGGAAAACTGTAGTGCCAAAGTACCACAAGAATGGCTTATTTCACATCCTGAGTGCTAAGATTATTTGGAATGCTTATCTTAAAGCCTTTCTTATAGGCTAAAACCTAGGGTTCTGGTTACCAATAAATATACTAACTCAATAAGAAACAGTAAAATTCTAAGAACAGTGTTTGAGACATAAAATATGCTTAATCAATGCAATTCACTCCCTTCTTATTCATCTGTCCACCCGTTATCCATCTATCCATCATACATTCAGGCCCTAAATGTGCCAATATAAATAATAATCACTCAAACATATTTTATTTACACTTCCAATGATAAAATGGTAACTTAGCTAAACATTTTCACTTCACCACTTGTATGGAAGAGAGACGGTTTATGTTACACTTAATAGAATACCATATTAACATAGTATAATACATATTAGTATTAGTTATGGAATCCTGTGTATATCAAAATCAATGCTCAGTTACAATGCCATGTAACAACCAAGACAAAATTTGATAGATGAGAAAACAACCAAACAACTGTTACTGATGCAACAAGCAGGTCTTATTTTCCAGAAGAGGCTCTAATTATCTAGTCTTGATAGATTAATTGAATGAGAACCCAAATCTTCTCTGGCAGTGTTTTGTGTGCAAGGAAGACCTCTTCTATTAGGAATGCTATGAGAATTTCAAAATCAGCATGTGCATGGTTCAGGAAGTAGAAACTAAAGAACTGAAAAGATCTGTGATCCTAACCTGTTTCTACTAATACCAAAAAAAAAAAAAAAAAAAAAAAAAGAAAAGAGTTATCCTCTATTTGAAGCTGAACTGAAGGGGTTCTTGATGTACAAAAGTAGCTTCAAATGTACTGAACAAAATAATTGATTTTGCCTTGAAAGAATAGGAAATAGTACTTCTGTGGCAACTGTTCTGTTGCAACAAAGTTTTGTAACTTTTCTTCTTCTTTATTCCTTACCTTTTAAAACAGACTTTCTGAAATAACTCACAGTTTAAGAGGAAAAACTTACTTTGACCATGTCCTTTTAAGAAGGGACAGAGTGTTTCTATCTACAAATAATTTATGGTGAAATGGAGAGCTGGTGGTGTGTCCAGGCTTTTCTCTCATTCCAAGAGATGGCGGGAGCATGAGTTCTAGACACAAAGACCTGGATTCAAATCCTGGTTTTGCCCTTAAATATCTAAACTTGGCTAAGGACACATATTGGAACTCTCTGAACCTCCATTTCTATACCTGCAAAAAGAGAAATCTGCTTCAAAGAGCTGTAAGAGAATTATAGAAAGAAGTGTAAGCAAAGAACTGTACTTTCTGCCTGAAGTCCTGACATACAATACTCGTGTCTTAGTGGACAATTGTCCACCCAGCTTTCTCACTCCCCTGTCCCAGAACCGTGGATTCTCATGCGCTATTACTTCTTAATATGTCCTTTCATGATGCTAAGGAAAGAGTCTGTGCCATAGCTTAAATGCCCCTTTTTCTTAATAAAAATTTCCTTATGGTGTATTTCATTTTAAACTCAAGCTGGATTGAGTGTGCCCAGGGTGAAGGGCTGGCAAGATGCCTGTCCTCTTCAAGATTGCTCCACCACACCCAGCCCACACCCTCCCTCCACCACGGGAGAGCTCAGCCCATACACTTTGTGTGAATGGCAAGTCCTCTCCTGCCTCTGATGATGGACTCCCACAAAACAGCACGGACAAGTCAACAAGATGACAACAACAAAACACACTGACAATGGGAGGCATAAGACACTCAGAGAGATGCAGGAAGGTATTTTGAAATAAGCAGAAGAGCTAGTTACCTTGTTCCCCAGAGCTCCACAATTGACCTATCTTGGATGAATCACTTGACTCCTCACACTCAGTTGAAGTCTCATTTACAAATGGCGATAATTTTATCTCACTCCTAGGGGTTCTGTTTAGATGCTATGTCATTCCATGCAGGAAAACACCATCTCACAGACTCATACCAATGTGGGAAATTATTGTCAATTAGTAGTTAATTGCATTTTAGGTGGACCAGTATCTTGGGTGGTAAAAATACTTAAGAAAGCCCAATGAGTAGTTCCCTATGTGGCTCAGTGTGTTAAGGACCTGACATTGTCTCTGTGGGGTTTATAGGGAGGATGGAGCTTACAGAGCTGCATGCAGCCCAAGTAGGGGAGTTAAGTCTGTCACTACCTTCTACACCTGACTGTCAATAGAAGGTTTTACTCGAGGACTGGTACCCCACCCAGAGTCACAGTGATTGATGACATGTTTTCATGCTGCTAGACGTTGGCTCCACCTATGTCCTTTGGGCTTCCTCTAAGACCACCTTTTCCTCCATCCTTAGTACTTCCTCCCATGACACATGGAGAGCACAAGGGCTCAGAAGTTGACCCTTTAGCCCAAGTAACAGTGAATATTTTGAAGACTCCTCTACATAAAATATGATTCTCATTGGTTAGGGAGGTCAGTTCCTCTCAAAACATTTTAATGGTGTGTCTTTTCTTCTACTGGGGAGTCTTCACAGCCACGGTTTTGTACTGATTATCTGTCTTTCTCTTACAGACTCCAAGCACAGTCCTAACTTCTGCCTGCGTAGGAATTAGCATCAGTAGAGGCAGGATACGGTTGGTATTGAAATTTGCCCCACTTGTCTGGGATGAGCAGGGCACTATCCATTTGCATTTATCTCATGGTAAGAGACCACACCAGGCTCATCTGATGCTACTCTGAACCAAGAATATTTGTTTTTAATTTTATAGAAGCATCTAGCTGCCCATGACTTGAGCTACTTTCAAACAGAAAGAACAACCCAAAGTCCCTCTTCTAGCTCCCAGTGTATTATCTCAGTTTGAACTTGGAAATCCCAGAGGTGCAGGTGGGCTGCTGAATTAAGTTCCAAGTTGTGGGGCAATACATGCTCTTGTTTTATCTCTGCAAACACAGCCTCACCCTTGTCTGCAAATGTGGCTGAACACTTACTGAGCCTGCTAACATTTTCTGCAAACTAAAGTGCCTCTCTGTTCTTACCAAATAATTTCTTCCCTTTCAGGTGCTGAAGTGTGAAGAGGGGTGCCTTATTTCATTGCAAAACGAACAGTAAGTAAACAGAGAAGTGTGTTTAAAATTCATGTTAATTCAGGCAGGAATTAAGCCATCCCCTACCATCAGTTTGTAGCCTGCCCTAAAGGGGGAAAAGGAAAAAAAAAAATGTTACTGCAGCTCAGCTGGAAGTGTGTTGGGGCATCTTACTAAATGAGTCTCTTGTTATCCTCAATTCTCTCTCTCTGCTTCTGATGTCCTTTCGGCTAACACAGCATGCAGTACAGTGTATGAGGATACTCTGGGGGTGGGTCTGGGGGTAGCACGTGTGGTTTGCTTGTTAACATGATTCCTTGGGGGCCTTCTTATACATTACCAAGCTCAAAAGCTTAAAATGACTACCTTCTTTCTGAGCCTTTTAGAACTATATATCAAAGATGATCCAATCTACTTTAAGCAAAACACAAGAAAAAAAAACTCCTACAATCTCCTATCTATACTTTCCATAGAAATTCCAAATCCTGAGCAGGTCTGTATTAAAAAATTATAGCCAAGTTGCAATAGGCTCTAATGTTTAACAAGGTATTAAGTATTCCAGTGCTGTGTAAAAATGTATAAGACAAAGTGGTTAGGTAGAGCCACACAAGACATTATGATACTCATTACATTATGCTATATCATGACATTATGACACACAAAAGAATTCTAATAGCTTAAGAATATGAGGCAATGCACTGTTCTATCTGGTGAACAGACTATCAAACTGGATAAAAATACCAGTCAAAAGAGTACTAGAGATACACTAAAACCAATGAATAAAGTGATTAGCTTGAGTGGGCTGCACACTTCTTCATCAAAGAGGTATCAGGTAGGGTATTATTTGAATCCAGATGTGGACTATACGTTCATAATCCCTTCTGGTTTACAGAGTTACTGATGGACAATTATCACTAGAGTTTGCTACTTGACCTTAGGATTGCCCACAGAACTCATTCAGGAGGGTAAGGTAGAATTACCAATCATTATGCTATCTCAAGTAATTTTCCAAAGGCAGGGGATAAAATTACAGCTTCCAAAGAGGGCAGACTTATTTCAACCCTTGGAAGATTCCAAATTAAGTATAGAAATATTTATGAGACCCAAAGTATTAATATTTTTGAGTTAAGAAGTCTTTGCATTTGGCATTTTATATAATTAGGGTTTTTATGTAATTATGATGTTTAAGAGAGTTTGTCCTATTAGGTTAGACTTAAAATTTCACTGTAAAATATACAATTAATTCAGTAGTTGACACAGAGTTGGGATTTCAAATTCAAATCTTATACATTTTTATACAACACTGGGATACTTAAGACAACTTAAAGTTCACCACATTTGTACATTTAATTTGTTAGAAGCATAAGGACAGTTATAGTGCATAAGAAATAGATGACTGAGGAATCTCAAAGGCTCCCCCTCTCTGGCCTGGAAGGGGCCACATCAGAGTAAACCCCACTGAACTCCTTGTTAGGAGAAGGTTCATACTGCTCAGTTTCCTGGCCTACACTAAGTTCATTCATGTCAAGGGGCCCAAGAAATAAATAGGATCTTGGCTGGAACAGTTGGGAATTCACAGGAATGGGATCAGGGACACCCTGAAATCAATAGTCATTGTAGAATGGTGGCCCAAGTCTGCACAAAACTGGAGCCATGGTCAGATCATGGCAGTGGGGACAGGGGAGAGGTTTAGTATCAAGGGGTCCCTGGACCCTAACCAAGCTGAGAGAGTACACCAGTCTTCTGAGACCAAAAAGGGGACCACTGAGGGGAACCAACTACAGAGATCAGTCGCGGCAGTGAATTCCTTTCTCCTAAACCCTCAAGGTCAAGTAAGTCTGGCTATCCACCGCTCTCACGTACCATTTTATAGGGAAGCAAATGGAGAAGGAAGGACTCAGAGATTATAAAGAACTTTCTAATATTACACTGGACCAGGTCATGTGTAAGGTCACGGTTTGGACTAAAAGTTTAAGTGGGAGAACATGAGGAAATAAGTTATAGACAAAGATAGAGAAGAAATATTTTCTCTGCACATACTATAAGCCAAATGAGCAAATTTTAAGCCCTCTTTCAAAATTGGTTAACTTTTTTTTTCCTAGAGGTATGTACCGAAAACCTTTTATTTTTATTTATTTTTTTTGCATTATAGCTGGTTTACAGATTTCTGTCAGATTTTCCAACTGCACCGCGTGGTGACCCAGTTACATGTACATATATGGATTTGTCACATGTAATTAGATATAGTTCCCCGTGCAATACAGTTGGATCTCCTTGCTATTCCATCATTAAAGCACTAGTTATCCCCATTCCCTCCCACCCCTCCCCCACCCC
>PVHT021183699.1:61455909-61512234 GCA_004024745.2 Catagonus wagneri
TGATAATTAGAGAAATGCAAATCAAAACTACCATGAGATACCACCTCACACCAGTCAGAATGGCCATCATTAACAAGTCCACAAACAACAAATGCTGGAGGGGGTGTGGAGAAAAGGGAACCCTCCTGCACTGTTGGTGGGAAGGTAAGCTGGTGCAGCCACTATGGAAGACAGTGTGGAGGTACCTTAGAAAACTCTACATAGAATTACCATATGCCCCAGCAATCCCACTCTTGGGCATATATCCAGACAAAAATTTCCTGGAGAAAGACACTTGCACACGCATGTTCACTGCAGCACTATTCACAATAGCCAAGACATGGAAACAACCCAAATGTCCATCAACAGATGACTGGATTAGGAAGATGTGGTATATATACACGATGGAATAAAACTGGTTAACTTTCAGCTCATAGACCTCACAGAAGGGAGAGTTAGAACTCAATTCAGAAATCGTCTACACCACCATCTTCATTGTGCACATGAGGAACATACGGCAAGATAACAGTAAGTGACTTGGAGAGGGAGAAGAGCATAGTGATCAAGACCTAGATCCTGTAACCAGAAATACATATAGCTAAACTCTGGTGCTTCCATTTCCAGGCTGTCTAACCTGTGGGAAACTTATTTAACCTTTCTGAGCCTTAGTGTCTTTATTTCTAAACTGGGAACACCTTAATAGCTATCTCCTAGGATTTTGTGAGAATGAAAGAGAGAACATGTTGCAAGCACTTGGCATAGAGTAATTGCTAAGTAAACAGTAGTGATGAGTTAACGATAAATTCACAAGGATGGTAAAAGACAGAATAGGAACTGAAGGAAGGATACACACATGCCCCCAGATCAGGGTTGGCCCTCATTCTGTGATCACTATTTGACCAGTCCAGGTTTCAAATGAGGCTGGTCATGGCTAACTTTGTACATCTAGCTAGGTTACAATAAATGCCAGAGTTAGTTTCTCAGGAGTATCTCTATCAGCTGATCAAAGCTTTTCTCTCCTCTTTATACTGGGTTGCTTTTATGCTGTTTACCTTGAATAGCTTTGCTCTTTTTTAAGACAAAATATGTCAACTCTTCCCAACAATTCTAAGTCAAATTTTGCATGGGTGCTGCACAGTGCACCCAATGACTGCATGACAAGGCAGAGCGGGAGGGATTTGTGGGGAAGTGAAAAGAGCACCAGAACAAGAGTCTAGTCCTGCTCTGAGTAACTTTCTGAAATGCTGAGAAATTCTCTGAGTTTTGAGTTCCTTTTTTTCATAGTAGAGTTTGGATGTGATGATTAAGTTCTTAAGTTCTGTGATGTTTTGGACATAATGTCCAGTTGACTGAAAGCAAGCAAGTGACTGAATGTGGAAAATCATTCCTTTCTCACCCATTTTCAGGTTCCATGGGCAACTTTTATGACTGAGGGCAGACTATTTCCCTTTCACAGATGATAAAATTGATATAAGGAAAAGACATTGATGTCAAATAGACCAAATTATGCAAAAAAATATATAAAATAAATAGCTAACCTGTATGAGAACTTACTGTGAACCAGGGAGAAAGGTTTCTTTATATATTATTATTTCAGTGACTCTTTAGTACAACCCTGTTGATAATATATGAGTGCTATCTTCATTTTGTAGACAAATTATAAAAATGAAGTCACAAATGTTTGTATAGAGTTATAAAATTTATCTCTATAAATATTTATTTTATTTGAGCCCCATGAAAATAACATGGGTATTTTTCCAAGCCTACAGTGAAGAAACCAAGGATCAGGGCAAGTTAAGAAATTCATCCCCAGGCCACTATACCAAAGTGGAGTAGAGCCAGGACTTAAATCTTTTGCTTTTCTACAATATCAGGTGCCTCTCCACTAGAACATCTGCTTTTCTACTCTTCCAAAACCATTCTATTCACTGTAAAAATCCCATTTTTCCATTTATTCTCCACTGGTATATCATTGCACGCTCACTGACAAAACCATTCCTCACCTTCCCACACCACACTCTCCCACCTGCTTATATTTGGATGCTCCTCATAAAATAAAGGAAGTGAGGCTCTTCCCATCAAAATCCAAGGTCCTTACTCAGACCGTGTATTCCACCACTCTGCTTTCTCTAATATTTCACTCCTCGGTTTAGCCTCACTCTACTGTACCATCTATGGCTCTCTACTGAATCATTCCGGTGACTACATCAGAAGGCTCTGGTATCTGAATCCATGTTTCCTTCAGCTCTGGTTCCACTGCTATATATCCCACTAGAATCAAAGTCATCAAAAGAGTTCTCTACATACATTAGCTCCACTTCCACATCTGCATTCTATCTTCAGCTCATTCCAATATGGGCTCTCCCTTAACTTCTCTAAAGAAACTACGCTTGCCAAAGTCATTGGATCCAAGGGCATTGGAACATGTTGCTAATTCTATCTTCTTACTCAGTCCCACAGCAATAACTGAACGAGATGAACCCTGTGTTAGTCTTTACCCATCTTCTCTCTTGGTTCTTGGGACCCTGTTTGCACCTTATCCCATTGGATGCTCTTTTTTCTCCTTGGTAATGCTTCTCCTCTCTAAGACCCCTAAATGCTTGATTTCCTCAGGGTTCTACTCAGATTCCCCTGCTTTCTCTCTTCATTTTCAATGTGATTCAATCCTTCCCCATGGCTTTAAATGTATCTACATTATGGCCATGCCCACTTTTATGCCCCTAATCCCAGACCTTCTTCCTGAGCTTCAGATACTTATCTTCAATTGCTTAGATTAGATGATATCTTCTCTTGGAAATTTCTAGACTCTCAAATAAGTCTCAGACAGACCCTTAACTTGCAACCTAACCTATTCTCCTCATTCTTGCCTCACCTCAAAAGGTTTCAAGCCTTTTGATAAATGTTATCATCATTATCTACTTAACTGCTGACACCCAAAACTTACTGCAAGGCTAATTAGCATTGCCTCCAAGATGGATCTACAGCTCATCTCCACTGCTTCTCCTCTACCTCTACAATGGTATTTAAAGCACTGATTATGATGATTCATTAAATAAACTTTTTCTAAAGGAGTCTTATGAAACATTGAAATTACACATATGGTCCATACATATGTACTTCAATATGTGGTCCATAGACCAGCAGCCTAAACATAGCCTGGGAGCTTGTCAGAAATGCAGATTCATAGGCTTCACCCAGATCCATTCAATTGGAACCTCTTGATTCTGGAGGAAGGGCCTAGGAACCTATTTAACTGGGATCTCACAGTGCTTCTTTTTCATGCTAGAATTTGAGAACAAGGGGGCTATACTGCACACTATGCTCAGATCATCATGGATGAGAAATATAAGTTTCTTGCCCCAGTGGGCTTGGAACAATTCACAGCATGGAGAGAAGTATCTGGGAGTGACTGATGCAAGGAATCTTAGCTGGTAACCATGCAATGTCTGTAAACACCTTCAGGAGGCATATTAACAAACTGAAACACTGGACTGGATATAAGAAAAACTTTTTAAAAGATGATATCATATCATTCTAATAAAAACATAATATGTAAAATGATAAAAATGAAATTCAAATCCCACAAAATATCTACAAGAATTTTCCCACTATTCTGAGGCTCCCATTGTTTTTCCATAGAGAAAACAAACCCTTTATACTTCTCAGTTATTTTCTGCAGAAATTCTCTTTGAATATGCAAAATGTATACATATTTATCCCTTTCCTCTGCTTTAACATATTACTCTTCTGTGACACTTTTTCTCCTGAGAATTGTTGTTACTGACTCATAAGTTCCTTGTTCTTTCTGGCTATTCCACTAAGTTCAACTATCTTTTTTTTTTCCCTTTAGTGATGTTTTTTAAGGGCCACACCCATGATATATGGAAGTTTCCAGGTCAGGGACTGAATCCAAGCCATAGCTGTGGCAACACCACATCCTTTAACCAACTGGGAATCAAACCTGTGCCTCCACAGTGACCCCAGCTGTCAGAGTCTGATTCTTAACCCACAGTGTCACAGTGGGAACTCTGTCATCTATCATGTTTGTGTTTCTCTACTGCTGGGCATGTAGAATGCTCTCAAGTTTTTGTTCATATATCAATTATTCAAAAAATTCTTATCTTTGGATATGTGTATAAATAGATCTGTGGAACAGATGTTTGCAAATAGCAGCTACAACCATATGTGCCTTGGTCCCCTCAGCTGATGATTTCCAAGGATCATAACTGAGTCTTAGCTCTCCTCACAGAACATCCTGTTTCAGCAATATTAGAACACATAAACCTTCGTTGATAAAGAAAAGATCTCAGTAAATGCATGACACCTTCGCAGTGTGTCATTATGTGCCAAACATCACAGATCAGGAGAAAGAGAGTACTTTTAGGAGGTTAAGGGAGATAAATTGATTGGTGCAAAATACTCCCAACAAGGGATGGTAAGTGTTTAACACCACTTCTTTCTGCACTTTGCAACTTACTTTTATAAGACTAAAAGGGGAAAAAATGCATTAATTTCCTTCTCCCCTGTGTTGCTGAACCCAAGGTATTACTGAAAGCTCTACATTTCCTCAGGTTTCCTTAGGACATATGTAAAGTGTAGCTTGATGGTTTCTATTGGCAGGGGTCTATTTTTAATAAACCGTTGGTGCTTTTTGCCTAGAAATGAACTCACAGAATTTGGAAGAATATACATAGACACAGACAAATGCTGCCATACTCACACATAGCCATGAAGATTATGTGAGAAAATTCCACAAGAGGGTTATGGACAAGATTTTCTTTGCTTCTTGGAAGATGGAAGACTCCCTGACAAGGATTTTATTTTCATTGTAGTGGGCTGTCAGCCCAGCCATTTATCATAGCCTGAATTAATAAGGAAAGAACAGAAGAAAGACAGCTTACTGCCAAACAGCTTGGGGATGCTTGGGGCTGTACAGATCAATCAGCTGGACACCCAGGCTATGGTCTGCTCATCAATTCATTTTCATTGAGTTTCAGAGCAGATAACACCAGGCCTTTTTTTCTGAGGCAGGATCCTCAACTGACTGCCTAGGCTTGCTTTCTATTCCACCCTTTTAATCCCATAGGACACTCATCAAGGTAGCACATTGTGTTTAGATGAAGCTTCTTCTCTGGAAATCAGCTCATGGCAGACTGCTGCTCCTTTCCATTACCCAAGTGTATAACAGCCTTAAGAATGTTTCAAAACTAAGAGGCAAAAGGGATTAGCATCAAACACCTCTGAGATGCAAAGTAAGACCTTTGTGCACTGTGACAGCATAATAAATTAAGCATTCAAATACTTTCTAAAGTAATGAGAGACACGCAGGCCACAGAGGAAAACTGCAACACTGACTTCCAGTGGGCTGGTATAGTGTGGACATTTTGTTTTCTCTTTTATCCAGAATTCATTCCCCTTCTACCAAAATCAATTTTCTGGGTTTTGGGAATTTGGTTTGTTTGTTTTCAGCACATCATATCCTCTGCCACTTTCAGATCTTTTACTTCTGATTGGACTCTATACATATTTTCACAATCAGGCATTTGATAGAAGTATGTGTTACAACATCTCATTACCCAGGTCATAGCGATTGGTTCATGAATGGAACTGTGACACAACGGAGCCAGTGAGATATAATTAGATGTACAGGATACTTGGACATATTTTTCTGGCCTTAAGAGGGATAGCATATAAATATAGAGTCATCAAGGGACAGTACAGGGAAGCTGAGAACTTCTCCCAACATGGCAGAAAACCGAAATACGAGATTGACTGAAGCCAGTCCTGACAGTGTCATGTGAGCATCTGAGATAAGCCTTCACGAAGCTTGTATCCTTTTGTTTTAGGGAACTAATAGACTCTTTTAATTAAAAAAACATGAATTGGGTTTCTGTTATACTAAAAAGAATCTTAACTAACATCGGCAAAATTCTATTAATTGGGTTTATTGACTTTAGTGCCCTGAATTCTAAAACTGTGAAATGGTTCCAAAAGTTTCTCTTTTCAGATGGAGCTGAATATCTTTTTAAACTAGAAATTAGAAAACATGAATACCACACAGCTGAAGTTTCTCTATGAAATTAGTCCTACCCTACACTGTGAGAACTAAGGAACAGGGCTTTCAGCCTCTGCACACTGTTAATGGGTACTATGGACCCAATCTTTGATAAGGATAACCATTTGAGCTGGGAAAAAAATAGAAAAAACAAATGAAAAAATAAATACATAAAATTAAAAAAAGAAAATAAAACCATATGCCTTATCAGCCAAAAACAAACAAACAAACAAACAAAAAACCCAACAAAGTAAGTGTATTGAAATGCTAGTAACATAGGGAAGAAAGAATTATTGGTCCCAGACAGACAGGAGAAGACAGTACTTGAGAGATACAGTGTTCAGAATTTGCTATTCTGGAGGAAGAAGCTAAGAATCTGAGCATACATCTGAAAGCTTATGGGGCATGAAAAACGTCCAAGGCTTTCTTAGGGGGAGGTCATGATAAATGCAATGTGTGATGGGGTATTAAACGTCTTTACCTTAGGAGGAAGAATAAATTGCAAGTAAGAAGTTTCTTACATAAACTGCACTAGGCTAGGAGGTATGTGGATAATCTAGAAAATTAACCATCTCTAGAAGTGAATTACAGTAATCTCAGATTACTAGAGGCTCAATACCTGTGGCAGAAACAAAAAATCTTCTGTGGAGGAAGATCATATCATCCTGGGCCACACATGTCTATAATTCTTAGAAACAATGGCTGGCATACCATCAAAGACAAGAAGACATACAAGTTAATAAGATAACATGAAAGAGCATCACCAGAGGAAAAGCAAAGAGGAAAACAGAATGCAGTCCACAGAATCTTCAGACACTGGAGCTAGATTTTAAACTAACTATGTTTACTATTTCAAGGACCTAAAAGATAGACTGTAGTGACAGACAGTAGAATTCTATATAAATGACAAAGATTATCTCAAAAGAATCTAAGAGAAATTCTAGAAAGAAAAAAAATAAACCACTAAAATTAAGAATTTAGTGGAAACATTTAACAGGAGATTAGACCTAGTTAAAGAGAGAAGTGTCTTTTGAAGAAGATGATTTCTTAATTTTAAAGTAGTAAAATTTGTCAACACTTTTCTTGTTGGTTAGTGTTTTTTGTCTCCTTATTAAAACATAGTTCTCTTCTCTGAAGCCATGAACATAGTCATTTAAATTATCTGCTAAAATCTTTGTTTTAATGTTCTTATTTACATCAGCAATCCACCATCATTGCTTATTTGTATCTAGTATGCAGTAGAGGTCAAGCCCCCTGCCAAATTGTATCAAGTTATCCTAGCACTACTATTGAAAAGAATATCTTTCCTTGTTATCCTGTGAAGTAATTAGAATATAATTTAGACAACTATACTTATCATTTCAGAGAAGGAAGCTACCACAGAGTGGCGGAGGATACTTGTTAAGTATACAACAGAGTTCCTGCATAATGGATTAAAGCATCTGACTGTAGCAGCCCAGGTCGCTGTGGAGGTGCAACTTGATTTGGGTTATCCTGGACCTGGTCCAGTGGGTTAAAGGTCCGGTGTTGCCACAGCTGCAGTATAGATTGCAGCTGCCTATGCCTCAGGTGCAGCCAGAAAAGTATATGTGTATGTATGTGTGTGTGTATATACACACACACACACACACACACACACACACACACACACACATATATATATAACAGAAAAGGACTCATATACAGAATATATAAGGACTCCCAATCATGAAGTGATAGACAACTGAATAAAAATATGTGCACGACACTTGAATAGGCAAGTGGCAAAAGAGGATATCCACATGAGCCTGAACGTATGAAATGATATGCAACCTCATTAGTAATAAAAATAAATGTCATTTAAAACCACAAGGAGCTACTCCCTCACAATTCACCAGTGACTAAAATTAAAAAGACAGAATATGAACTGATGGGTAGTAACAGAAAATTTTATATATTACTGGTAGAATATGCATTGGTATTATCACCCTGGAAAAAGTCTGGTGGCATCTATCCAAGTTGAACATGAGCAAAGTCCCAACAGTCCCATTTCTAAGCACATGTTCAAAGGAAATTCATGCACATGTGTAATAAGTGACAGAGGCAAGAATATTTGTGGTGGCATACTTTTGTAATATTCTTAGGTATAACTGATTAACGGAATAGATAAATAAATGCTGATATATTCCCATAATGAATATATAGAAAACAAAGTGAACAAACTAGTGACCTAAGACAGAGAAATCTCACAGACATGATCAAAAGAAGTTAGAAAAAATACTGTATACTACAGGACAACTTACATAAATTTCAAAAATAGGTAGACTTAGCATTTAATGGATGCAAACTTGCCTGGTGAAACCATTAGGATAATTATTTCAAAAGTCAGGATGGTGGTTATCTTTACCGGGAGCAAAAACAGGGAAGAAAACCGCTTCTGAGTTGGTGACACTGTTCCATTTGTTGATGTGGGTACATGAGCTCCTCCTTTATTATAATTCATTAAGCTCTATATTTTATGTAGTTTTGGCATATGTATATATATTTTACAATTAAAAAGTTTTAATAATGTTAGCATTACTGAATGATCTATGGAAACTAATGCCATGGGTGTGTAAATGCTGTAGCATCTCACGGAGAAATATTCAGAGTTAGAAGCCTAGGTTGTAACTCCAGCTCTCTCCTAAGATATGTGTGGTTGTGGAGAATAATTTATCCAGTTTAAGTTTCTATTTATGTGTCTGATGAGTATTGTGTAGTTGAAAGGATGAAATGAAATAAAGCATGTAAATCACTTTGCCATTGTCTGGCACATCAGGTGAGTGCAATTTTATTTTAGTTATTCATCTTCAAAAATGTTTCCAATGTGAGTCAAAGTCATACCTGGGCAGAACTGGCTTTGTTTCATACCATTCTCCTGCCAGCCCTTGCCTTTGAATGCTGCTGTCTAAAGCGGTTAATGATAAATGAGACTATCACAATAATATCACTTCAGAGTTGTAGGTGTTTTGCAGTTTTTCTAAGAAGTTTTCTTTTGTGTTTTCTCACTGGATTTTTCAGAACAGCATGAGAAGTCAGTTTATTTTTCCCACAGACCACAAGCTAAGGAAAGGAGAGGTTTAACTGCTTTCAGCGATATGCCAGAGGTCCCAGTGGCATGTGAAGGGCAGAGTGAAAGTCTACAAAACCTAGGTCTCTGGGTTTGGATGCAGGTCTCTCTGCATAATTATTTACTTTATGGACTATAAATGGCTAGATGCTTGGTGGAGCATTTGGGGACCATAAAGTCTTCACTGTTCAGTTTGGAACGATGATGGTCCCTTCAAGGTGTAAACCAAGAAGTTGAGGCAATCCTTTCTCTCAACCAACAGAGGAGACAGTCTATCAGCCTCTGTTCAGTACTTAGAAACCAAAGTGTCTTATTTAGTTTCCTTTACTCCATGGTAAGAAAAACTCATTTCCTTTTGCTCTTTGATCTTTTCCTTTAAATGATTTCCCCCCATATGATCTTTTGTTCTCTTCCTCAAGACTCCACCTCAACATTTGCTACAGTCACAGAAATGCACAGCAGTCACAAATCTGGAACTCAGAAGTAAAACCTGTTGATTTTCTGTCAAATTTTCTAAGAGTTTGTTGCTAAGTTCAGGTTTTTTTTTTTTTTAATGGAAGTTGACTTACAATGTTGTGATAAAGGTATATGGCAAAGTGATTCAGATGTATATTTTATGCATAGCATGTATACATAAAATATATTTTCCATTATATGTTATTACAAGATGTTGAATATAGTTCCCTCTGCTATGCAATATCAGTTCAGTTTTAATAAGCAATTCAGACCTTAGAATGTTTACTTCAAACTGACCCTGATAGCAGTATATTTGAGTTCATTTATACAGAATGCCCTCCTTGAACTTCAAGTGTTAAGAAACTCTCAAAATCTTAATAAGTCATTATTCTCATGACCATACTGGCATATATATTTTTAGTCCCAACTATTGTGTCACCAATATGGAAAACTACTAAAAAAAAAAAAAAGACTTTAGACAAACTCAGCTAAAAAAGGCTAGTTCTAGAAGAGAAAATGACTGTTATACTATTGTGTTCTTTTCTTATAAAAGACCTCAGGACAAATCTTTAGAAAATTGGAAAAGAGGACTGATTGCTTGTTTCTCAATTACATTCTTTCTGCCGTTTAACTATGGCGAGAATTTCTCAGTACTCTGTACAGGGAAAAAAAGCTGGAAGTAGAAGTCTAGATATTAGCTTATGAAACTTTGAGTGTCCACTGTTTTTTATACACTGTGCTAGAGACTGAAGATAAATGAATTAAATGAACTCCGGACCCTCATAGAACTTACAGGCTAGTGAGTTCTAAATGGTAAGCACAGGCAAGTTACTTAATCATCTAAATATCATTTTTCTTACTTCTCAAATGGGGATGCTAATTCCTGCTCTATTTAACAGGGCTATGATGATAAACATGAGATACATTTATGAGGACTAGGATATGCTAGGAGTGTGCTATGAAAATTTAAGGCCATTGCAAATGTTGGGGAGTTCCCATTGTGGAACAGCAGTAACAAACCTGACTAGTACCCATGAGGATGTAGGCTGGATCCCTGGCCTCTCTCAGTGGGTTAAGGATCCAGCATTGCTGTGAGCTGTGGTGTAGGTTGCAGACGCAGCTCGGATCCCGTGTTGCTCTGGCGTAGGCAGGCTGCTGTAGCTCTGACTTGACCCATAGCCTGGGAACTTCCATATGCCATGGGTACAGCCGTAAAAAATAAAAGAGAGAGAGAGAACCCCCCCCCAAAAAAAAACCCTCTGTCAGGTGAGTTCCAGTTGAAGAGGGCAACAACATAAAAGTTTCCTGAATTCACCTCCTTCCACAGACACAATAAATCTATAACTACACATGGAGCAATTCCCTCTGAAAGAAATCAAGAAGTTAATTGATCAACTTTTACACATCAGTCAAATGAGAAAATACCCATATCACCTGCAGGTAGGAAGCAGGTAGGAAAGCCTAGGACACATTCTTTCCATAAACCCTATCCTTGACACAGCAACATACAATCAGAATGAAACTCCCAATTTCAAGCTTCTACCTGAGAAGTGAAGGGTTTGGACCTAATATTTAGCATCCCTAATCTTAAGGCACTCATCAACAGCTAACTTGGAAAGGGAGTAGACAAAGAATGCACATCTTCCAATATTTCCCTGAAAGATGCTTATCTGTACACTTTAAAAGCTACTGCCTGAGGTTTTGGCTTCTGATTTATCAGTCATTGATGGGTACACTGCGATCCTTCTCAGAGACATAGAAAGCCAGAATATACTACCTCCACCTTCTTATCTGAGCCTGTTACCAACCATCAGTATTTGCTGGGAAGAGTATGTACACATGCCTGGCACCTCAGCTTTTCAGTTGCTGCCCAAGGGATGGGTCCCTAGGTCACCTAGCTTGATAGCCAGTGGTGCTTGAATCCATGAGTCTTGCCCGACTGTAGCAAACAAAGAAGTTATTAATGGGTGCATAAGATCCCCCTTGCAGCTATACAACCAAGTCCAGATCAGAGTGGGTAAACAAAAAAAGCCCATCTCAGTTTCTCCCTGGAAGTGCCCTAACTACATACTTTCCCAGCTGCTACCCGAGCATGCAGCTTTTCATCAGCCTACATCTAGGCATTAACTACAAAATCTGCCATTATTCTGATGGGGGTTCCCTTGAATGTAACAAATTGTTTTTTTCTTGCTCTTTTTAATATTCTCTCCGTATCTTTAAAGTTTGACATTTTAATTAAAATTTGTCTTGGTAGGAGGTCTCTTCAGGTTTATCTTGGTTGAAACTCTGAATTTTCTCAATCTGAATATTCTTACCCAGGTTATAGAAGTTTTCAGCCATTATTTCTTCAAGTGAGATTTTTGGCCCTTTTCTCTCTCTTTTCCTACTGGAAGTTAATAAAACAAAGGAAATACAGATTTCAGACTAGAAATAAATGAAATAGAAACTAAGAAGGCAACAGAGAAAATCAATGAAACCAAGAGGTGTTTTTTAAAAATAAATCTAATAAGCAAAAATTTCACCTAAGAAAAAAAGAGAGGGGACTCAAATAAAATTAGAAACAAATAGGAGAAATTATAACTGATACCACAGAAATTCAAAAGATTATAAGAACAAATTGGACAACCTGAATAAATGGATGAATTCCTAGAAACACACCATATCATAAGACTGAGTCATGAGGAGACAGAAAATCTGAACAAGACAATTACCAGTAAGGAGATTGTATCAGTTATCAAAAATTTCCCAATATATAAACGTCCAGGACCAGACAACTTTAATGATGTATTCTATCAAATGTTTAAAAAAGGATTAATACCAATCCTTCTCAACCACTTCTAAAAAACAAAAGTGCAGGAAACATTTCCGAATTCATTTCACAAGGCCAGCATTACCCTGATAACAAAAAAACAGAGAAGGACATCACCAGAAAAGAAAATACAGGCCAATATCCTGACAAACATAGAGACCAAACCCTCAACAAAATATTAGCAAACCAAATTGAACAGTACATTAAAAGGATTACACACATAATAAAATTGGATTTAGACAAGGGATTCAAGGATGGGTCAATATACACAAACGACTCAATGTGATAACCACATTAATGAAATGAATAAAAATTACATAATAATCTCTATAGATGTAGAAAACTTTCTGATGAAATTCAACATCCATTCATAAAGAAAACTGTCAACAAAGTGGGCAAAGATGGAATATACTTCAACATCATAAAGGCCACATATGACAAGCACAAAGCTAACATCACAATCAATTTAAAAATCTGAAAGTTTTTTATCTAAGACCAGGAGCAGGGCAAAACTGCCACTGTTACCACTTTTATTCAACTACTAGAAGTCTTAGTGAAAGACATTAGGCAAGAAAAAGCAATAAAAATCATCCTAATTGGAGAAGAAGTAGAACTTACTATTTACAGATGTCATGATATTATATGTAGAAAACCTCAAAGACTACCTTAAATTGTTAGAACTTTAAGAATAAATAAATTCTTGGAGTTCCTGTTGTGGCTCAGTGGATTACAAACCCAACTAATATCCATAAGGACACAGGTTCAATCCCTGGACTCCCTCAGTGGGTTAAGGATCTGGTGATGCTGGGAGCTGTGGTGCAAGCAGCTTGGATCCCACACTGCTGTGGCTATGACATAGGCCAGCTGCTGCAGCTCCAATTTGACCCCTAGCCTGGGAATTTCCAGATGCTTCAGGTTCAACCCTAAAAAGCAAAAACAAATAAGCAAACAGAAAAGAATAAAATTCACTAAAGTTTCAGGATACAAAACCAATACACAAAAATTTGTTGCTTTTTAGAATTTCCACTGTGGTGCAGTAGGTTAAGGAGCTGGTGTTGTTTCTGCAGCAGCTCAGGTTGCTGTTGAGGCATGGGTTCAATCCCTAGCCTGGCACAGTGGGTTAAGGATCCTGTGTTGCATCAGGTATAGCATAGGTCTCAGCTGCAGCTAAGATTCGATCCCTGGCCCAGCAACTTTCATTTGCCATGGGTATTGTCAAAAGATTTTTTTTTAATTTGTTGCTTTTCTATACACTAACAAAGAATACCAGAAAGAGAAATTAAGAACAAAAATTTTTATTTTGCCTCCCAAAGAACAAATTTGACCAAGGATGCAAAAGTTTTGCATACTGAAAACAGTAAGACATTGATGAAAGTGAAGAAGATGCAAATAAATGGAAAAGTTTTTCATGCTCATGAATTCAAACAATCAAAACTGTTAAAATGTCCATGCAACCAAAAACAGTTTACAGATTCAGTGCAATATCTATCAAAATTCCATTGGGATTTTTTCAGTGAAATAGAAAAAGAATCCTAAAATTTGTTTGGAATCACAAAGACCCAAAATAGCCAAAACAATTTTGAGGAAAAAAAAAAACACAAAGAGGCATTAAGTGACCTAATTTTAAACTACATCACAAAGATACAGTGTTCAAAACAGTATACTATGAAAACACACATGCAAGTCACTGGAAAAGAATAGAGAGCCCAGAAATAAACTTATGCATACAAGGTCAATTAACTTACAACACAGGAGTCAAGAATATGTTGTAGAGGACGGATAATCTCTTCAATGAATAGGGTTGGCAATACTGGTCAGCACATGTAAAAGATTAAACTATGCCCATCTTATACCTTACAGAAAAATCAATTCAAAATGGACTAGAGACATAAATTTAAGGCCTGAAATCATAAAACTCCTAGCAAAAAAACATAGAAACATAGGGGGTAAGCTCCTTGCCATTGTTTCTGACCATGACCTTTTGAATTTGACACTGAAAGCAAAGGCAATAAAAGAAAAATAAGTAAGTGGACTACATCAAATAAAAAGTTTTTACATAGCAAAGAAAACTATCAACAAAATGAAACGTCAATCTACAGAATGGGAGAAGACATTTGCATACTATCTATCTATCTATCTATCTATCTATCTAATAAACAGTTAATATCCAAAAGATACATGACTCAATAGTAAAATTAAAAAAAAAACCCATACAAAAAAATCCCATTAAAACATGAGCAGAAGATCTGAATAGACATTTTTCCAAAGCAGAGATACAGATAGCTAACAGGTACATGAAAACTTGCTCAACATCACTAATCATCAGGGAATTGCAAATCAAAACCACAATGAGATAACACCTCACACATGTTCCAATGGCTATCATCAAAAAGATAAGAAATAACAAGTGTTGGCAAGCATGAGAAGAAAAGGGAACATTTGTAATTAAGGGGGAATATAAATTCATGTACCCAATATAGAAAAGAGTGAAATTTTCTCAAAAAATTCAAACAAGAATTACCTTATGACCAGCAATTTCACTTCTGGGTATAACATGCCTGAGGAAAATGAAAGCAGGATCTCAAAGAGAAATACACCATGTTCACTGCATTATTATTCACAATAGCCAAGATATAGAAGCAACATGTGTCCGTTAATGATAAATGGATAAGGAAGATGTGATATGTATGTATGAATGTATGTGTATATAATATTTATAGATACATATGTGATGTCTATATTTATATATATTATAAATACACAATAGAATGATATTTAGGAATGAGAAAGTAGGAAATTCTGCCATTTGTGACAACATGGATGGACCTTGAGGGTATTATGCCTGAGGTCCAGACACAGACAGAGAAAGACAAATATGGCATGGCATCAGTTATATGCAGAATCTGAAAAAAGGTCAAACTCATAGAGTAGAAAAGCAATTGCTAGGGGCTAGTGGTGGGGAGGAACATAGAGAGTTTGGTAAAAGTTTACAAACTTTCACCTATAAGATGAATAAGGCCTGAGGATCTAATCATAACATGGTGACTGTAGTTGATAACACTATTATGTAACTGAAATTTGCTAATAGATGAGAATGTATATGTTCTCACCAAAAAAAAAGATACATACATGAGGTCATGGATGTTAATTAACTAGATTCTTTAACAATGTATGCCAATATCAAATCATCACAATGTACACTTTAAATATCTGACAATGCCATGAGTCACTTAGACCTCAATAAATGTAAACATTTTAAAATGTCAGGTAATAGTATGATACTTTCCTTTATTATTCATATTTATATTCCTTATGATTAAAATGGTCTTCCAAATTATAAGGATTAAGAGTCCTTTGCTCACTTTTAAAATCAAGGAAATTTCATAACTATAATGAAGCATATTATTTAGATGTAAAGATGAGAAACTTATGGCAAAAATATAGTATTTATCTTCTTAAATTGGAATAATCATAATCCTTAGGGTACAGGTATACCTTGGAGATATTGCAGGTTGGGTTCCAGACCACCACAATAAAGAAAATATCTCAATGAG
This sequence comes from Catagonus wagneri, assembly GCA_004024745.2. NCBI lineage: Eukaryota > Metazoa > Chordata > Mammalia > Artiodactyla > Tayassuidae > Catagonus > Catagonus wagneri. The sequence goes on from PVHT021183699.1 coordinate 61,471,851, forward strand.
GTGAGTCCTGAATTTTTGGGTTTCTCAATGCATACAAAGGTAATGTTTATTTTATACTGTAGTCTCTTAAGTGTGCAATAGCATTATGTCTAAAAAACCAGTGTATATACGTTAACTAAAAAATATTGTTAAAAAATGCTAACCATCATCTGACAACACAAGGTTGCCACAAAGCTTCAATTTGTATAAAACACACTCTCTGCCAAGCAGAATTAATTGGAGTGGAATAAAACGAGGTGTTCCTGTGTGTAGGAGTGTGTCTGTGTGTAGAGTGTACAGAGATTCAGTCTTATTTCATGGTAATGTGTCATCATTTTAAAAATTAAAACAATCAGAGATACATAAAAGTAAAATAGAAACTGTCAAAGATATTTCAAACGTGTCCTAGCCTACTCTGAGTGCCCAGAACTATGAGGGGTAGTCAATCAGTTGAATTTTCTTGCCCTTATAGATTCTTTGGTGAAAAAGTTTGAGGTAGATCAGATAAATGATCAAAAGGAGCAATCCTACATGGTACAGATTAGATCAGAAACCCAGGGAGGTTCTCCGCCATGAACTAGCTATTGCAGTTCTCCTGTTGTGTTGATTGCTTGCTTCCTGATGTTTCAATACAGGAAATGGTGCAGCTCTGATGGGGGACTGCTCCCAGTCAGCTGTTGTGGCCATTTGAGATGATACCCATGGTACTAAGCAGTAGCTTCTCAGTAATGGGATAGTAAGATGGCTAATGCTCCCCTGGGTTCAGCTTAATTTCTGGATAATGCTTTATCTGTTACCATTTAATGTTCCCATTTACAGAACACAATCATGATGAGCCAAATGTTTTAAGAATGCAAATCTTGTCTTTCAAGCTTGAGGAGGAACTCCTTGAGAATCCAAATGCCACTTATGCTCCATATGGCCTAGAACAACATTAGGTATAAAGAAACGCTACCTCTCTAACTAGCTAGCTAAACTCATCTTATTTCCCAAACTATGTGATATAGTATAGACCTTCAATAAATAAGGCCAACTTGGAATTCCCTTTGTGGCTCAGTGATTAACAAATCTGACTAAGAACCATGAGGTTGCGGGTTCGATCCCTGGCCTTGCTCAGTGGGTTAAGGATCCGGCGTTGCCGTGAGCTGTGGTGAAGGCTGCAGATGCGGACCGGATCCTGCGTTTCTGTGGCTGTGGCAAAGGCCGGCAGCTACAACTCCTGTTAGACCCCTAGCCTGGGAACCTCCATATGCCACCGGTGCGGTGCTACATAAAGGCAAAAAGACAATAAATAAATAAATAAATAAATAAATAAATAAGGCCAACTTAAAACCCGTTTCTGCTCTTAGATAACAAGATGTTACCTATGTCTTTTCCTACTAAAATTGTTGGCTAAGGCCTGAGAACCAAGATCAGTTGATAATAGGCACATGTTCTAAACAAAGATGCTTGGTACTTGCTTGTGAGTTAGTAATAAAAGAGAACAAGACAAATCTAATGACCAACGCCCCATCTATAGCTGAAAAATAAGGCAATAAATTGATGGAAGAGGTTCCCCGAAATAAACTCATGTGAGTGTAAAATAAAGGATGAAGGTACTTGCTATCTTTTCCCCTACCCTAGTATGTGGAGTATCTGTGGGAAGGGCACCTTATTCATTGGCTGGAGCTGCCCATTACATCAAGCAGAGGAAAGAGACCAGAAGGCACACTTCCATGATTTGGAGGAACAAAAAACTGTGAATTCTTGAGAATCAACTGAACTTAACCACACCACCACACCGACAAAAATGTTAACTGAGAGCTGCCTGCCAAAGTGAGGGGAACTTACAAAATGGAAACTTGAGTATAGCACTGTTTGACAATGTCAGCTGGAGAATACACTGCTTATATCAGATGCCATTGGAATCTACAAAGAACACATTTTGCCCCTCACAAAAAATTTTAGAACGTGGGTGACTGCCAAGACACAAGGTAACAAGTGAGAGAGAACTATAAACATAACCAGCTGAGTAGTGAAGTTTTACTTCATTTCCTTTCATTATTCTTTCACTCTTTGCCTCCTCCTTTCTCTTTCCCAAACACCTCATTAAACCAACCTTTGAAGATTCAAAGCCAAAAAACAAAAGCAAAAAAAAGTGTTGAAGATCAAGGAACATGAAAGGAAAGACAGTGCCCTCCTTCCAATTCTATCTCCAAGCAAAGGAGTTAAACCTGTGATGGGGGAGGAGAGAAGGTTTAACTGAGAGATTCAAGTTTTGATCTAGACTGCCCCAGGCTTTTTAATATCTATTTGTGAGAAAACTGTGAGGTCAAAGAAAGGGGAAGAAAGATCCAATTATTGAAGGCAATAATGGAGAAGTTGAAGATGTTTCCTGGTTATAGCTTACTAAATTGGACTGTCTCAACAGATGAGTTACAGTTAATTGCTATAAAATGTTACAATTCTTTGGTGATTCATCGATTAAATTTCCAGAGAGGTATTTAATTCCTCTCAGAAACCAGTATCAGAAGACCAATCTTTCTTCTAACTGGGGAGCAAAGGCTTAACATACGTTTTAGAGGACAAAGAGCAGTTCTCAGTATGACAAGAAAATTTCATGGACATGAAAAAAATTTTCTCCTCTATTATCAGAAAACACACAGAAGTAAAATCATACTTTTAGAGAAAGGCTAAAAGTGGAGTTTTCACTATTAGTAATCATCCAAAAGCACACCAACAGAAAATGGGTCTATAAATTGTGGCACAGATATACTATGGAATCACAGTAAACCAACTATCATACAACTGTGTTCAAGACTGTGGATGAGTTTCACAAGTGCAATAATGAGTGAAAGATGTCAAACACAAGAGTGATTTAGGGAGTTCCAGCATGGCTTAGTGGGTTAAGTACCTGGCATTTTCAGTGCAGTGGCTTAGGTCTCTGCTGTGGAAGGTGCGATCGCTGGCCCAGGAACCTCTAAATGCCTTCGATGCAGGCAAAAACAAAAACCCCAAATGATTTAGTTTATGTAAAGTTCAAAAGTAGAAAAAACTAAGCAAGACTGATGGACGTCAGGAAAGATGTTACCCTCCACTGGGAGCAGTGGTTTCTAAGAGGTAACATTCTGTTTCTTTACTTGTATTTATGGGGATGCTCAGTTTCTGAAAATGTTACTTATACATTTCTCATTTGCATACTTTTGTATACATATTGATAATTCAATAAAATGCTCAAAATTTTTTTTTCTACTCCTGCCCATCAGGAGTAAATTAACGATTAGAAGTAAAAGTAAATTAACTATTAGTGGTAAAAGTAAATTATTAGAATTCCAGATAGAGGTTAACTTTATGGCTGGGGGTGGTGACTAGAAGGTGGCCTGAGGGGGATCTCCTGAGTTTTTGTGGCTATATTTCCTTTGTGAATATTCATTGATCTAAATACACTCAGGATCTGTGTACTTTTCTATAAATGCATGTATTATTCAATAAATTTTATCATAAGGGAGTACTTGATTCTGAAATTTCAAACTTTATTTCCCAATATTCCTGAACAGGATGCAATCTAGGATATTAAAATGACTATTTAGCTTGGGTTGGTGACAACTATATCCCACCTTGTGTGCATTGAAAACACCTGTAATTTATATATGTGACCTATCTACATGACACAAGAGCTCTCTGCAAGTCTCACCAATATGTCAAATTGGAGCTTCAAGCACAGCATTTCTGGGAAGCCTCACCTATGCAAGTGAGTTGTAAGATAGCTCACTTCACAGCTCTTCAAAACTAGGCAAGCACCTGGAACAACAGATGCTCCATCAATATGACTACTGGGCAGATTTCATGTTCTGAGATGAAAGATTCCAGGCCTTAATCTGCTAACTACATAGAAACAAGGTGAGGAGTTAAAGTAATTTTACCAGATAGCTAATAAGGTTTAGTAAATAGAATTATTTCATCAGTTAACTACATATAAGATTTCAGCTGGCAACAAATGTGTCTGTTGTGATTGTGTAGTTACCATTTTAATTATGCTGTCTTTTTGGAGTTCCCTTAGTGGCTCAGTGGTTAATGAGTCCGACTAAGAACCATGAGGTTGCAGGTTTGATCCCTGGCCTTGCTCAGTGGGTTAAGGATCCGGTGTTGCCGTGAGCTGTGGTATAGGTTGCAGACGCGGCTCGGATCCTGCATTGCTGTGGCTGTGGCGAAGGCCGGCAGCTACAGCTCCTGTTAGACCCCTAGCCTGGGAACCTCCACATGCCGCAGGTGTGGCTCTACATAAAGGCAAAAAAAAATTATGCTGTCTTTTTAACGAAGAAGGGTGGGAAATTTTGTAGTTCAGAATATAGATGGGCTTTAGCAAACATGGAAAAATAAGATAAATATTACATGTATCTTATTACTTTTTCATCAGCAAAATTAAAGCTATTTAATGTGTCCCATTTAAAAACAAACTACCATATGCACCCATGGGCCCTATTTCATTCACAATTACATTAAAACAATCACAAAAAAGCAAAATAGTACACTGTAAAACAGAAATGGTGCCCTTAATTATTGAGCAGTAAATAACAAGTAGGAATCATGGAAAGAATAAGAAAAAGAGTAAGAAAATTATTTTAGTGTCTGTTTTAAGCCAAACATGCTTGGCAGCTGGAGAAGATATTGATGCCAAGTACAGCATGCCTACTGAAATAATCTTAGTAAAAAAGAGGCAAATAAGCAGATATGAGTGTTACCCCCATCGTAATTTTGAAACTTTCTTTTTAAATAAAACTGTTATACTCAACTGTATCTCATTATAAAGGAGTCCTCAAAAGTTTGCTTGTAAGTTTTGATAGGTAGAAAATTAACTGGCTCTTGGAGTGTATGATTAGAGGAAGCATTTTATTGTCCTGGGGGGGAAATGATAGGATAAAAACCCTCTTCTCGAGTTTTCAGAGCTTTTCAGTTCAAAGACAGCGATGGCTCAGGCAGTTACTATCTCTATTATCAGGGAAGTCAGTGAGACATGAAACAAGGATGAACCCATTTGCCTGGGCAAAGAGCCCAGAAAGGCAGTAATTGCTAGTTGGGGCACAGCTGCAGATAGAGGTTGATCAAATCCAAAGATCAAATGCTTATTTCATTCTGATAAAAATAATTAAATCACAGATCAACTTACTCCAGGCTCCTGTACACCCAGGAAACGTATACCATCTGCACATAACAGTGTCTTAATACATTGAAATGGTGACAGCAGCTTTCATTATGAAATCTCTAGATATAAACAATTTATCAAAGTATAGGCAGTCATCATTCACATTTTATTTAGCCACCAGAATGAAATTCCACATTTGAACTCAGTACATGAAATTTCAAAATAAAACCTAAATTTGGGAGAAACAAGGCTCTAAAATGAGAAGTTTGCCACAAACTTTTTCAGTATAATATTTCGCATTGGACTGTTCTTTATTTACATTGTGCTAACTATATAAAGAAAATTTCTGAAAGGTTAGTATAAATTGTACGGTATAAATAGAATAGTATATGTGTTACTGATTTCAAGCTTGAAGTGCTCATCTAACAACAGACCAATACATCGAAAGCGTTATTTGGACAAAGAACAGCAACATTATTTGGAAAGCCAGCAGACCTAGAAGACGGTGAGCTACTGTCCTGAAGAACCATATACTCTGAGTTAGAATTCAGCTTTCTCTTCTACTAAAAGTGGAGGGGGTGTGGTTGACTGTTGCAAACTTCTTGGTGTCGGAATCCTTTGTTATTTCAGCTATCTATCTAAGTCTATTCATAATGTTCCTATAAACTTCCAGTAAGACAAATTTTATTCTCTGTTCTGCAACGTCTTAATCTCTATATGAATAGAGGAATGCTATACCTTCAAAGGTCAGAGCCTTGAGAAAGGGCTATCCTGTATATTTCAGGCTATATATAGCATTCCTTTAGTGATTAACTTGTAGTAAAAGCAATAGAATACAAAGGTTAAGGTAAAACAACAAGAACAACAACAAAAACAAGTCCAATATAGAGTCATATTTTTCTTTCCTATGACAAAGTGACAAAGTTCTGAGAATTAAGACTATTTTTTCAGCATGCAAAATATTCATAGAATGCCTACAAAGAAGTACCTGCCTTGAGTTTCAGAAAGTAGCTTAAAAATAATTTCACATTATCTTCATATCTACGTTGAAATAGTAGGAAGTTTGGCATTGCTTCTACCCAAAGACAGGATAAGAGGTTTTACATTTATGCAGTTGAAAATATGTGTATATGCAGTGAACTGATCCCACTTTGTTCAAGTCATCAGTTTTAGTTACTGATGACTTGTAAATTTTTACCTATAGTCTCTATGCTCTTCTAACAAGCAGATTCTACTCTATACGTCCCCTTGAGTGTCTCAAAGATGCCTCCAACTTGACTTGTTTAGGAATGAACTCAAGGTCTCCCACACCTTTCACATTTGTCTTTCTTTTTCCTACCACAGGACCTTTGTTCATGCTGTCATCTGCATGTTCCTCCTTCACTTATTAGTTAATGCCTGCTTATCTTTCAGATCTCAGCTCAAATGTTATTTCCTCAGAAAAGCCATTCCCGATTCTCTAAGTTAGATGTATATTATTTATATAGTATAAATACATACTATACTATTACTGTGTATTAATATCTCTGTGAAATGATATCTCTGTGAAATGTCTTCATAGCACTTATCACAGCTCTAATTTTACCTTTGCTTGTGTCATTACTTGACTTGTGTTTGACTCTATTAAATTGTCATGGTCTCTTCCACATATATAAACAATAAACATTTATTGAATAAATGAAACAATGAGTGAATGCCTGCATGAATGATTTATGCTATCCTTTGGACTGTGGTAAATACCAGGCTGAAGCTGATCTCTACATCTGATCTCTGTAGTCACGATGAAAATGTGCACCTTGCCTATGGGTAGGAGGTGGCACAATTGACGAAAAGCCCCAGATGCTGGGCTCCGAAACTTTTCACTGTGTTGGCATCTGGGTCATGCCTCTCCTAGGTGGTTCTTAGCCAATGGATGGTCATGACAGGGGTACTAAGGCAGCCCCATTCCTTGAGATGCAGGGCTTCTCTGATAGGAGGCAGTGACCAGAAGTCTTCCATCGGTTTTTGCCAGACTCTCCCACACAACCTTCCTCCCCTCTGTCCTTCACAAAGGGCAGACCTGGACCATGATCTTCTGTCTCTCCTAGTCTATTTTCCCATTTCCCTCCCAGATGTTTTCCCTAGGATAATCCTGCATGCAAAATTGCATGATGGTGTATGTTTCTCCTAGGACTGAGATAAACAAAGTTTAACAAAGAGTGTGTGCTTGGTGGGTGCAAATGTGTTAATACCACACAGAATATGCAATGCATTATGCCTTTGTTTTAGTTTATATTACTGAGAATAACGGTCTGTGCCATCATTCAATATTTTATACATTTCTGTTCTGTGATACTGAATTACACAGCATCATCCTTGCACCCCAGGCAGAACATACATAGTACTGTGCAATTCACTGAGGTACTTAAGATGAAAATCTTAGCACAATACCCAGCACACAGTAAAACACAATAAAGTGAGCTATCACCAGAATTACCAATATCACTGTCATTCTTCTCTTTAACAGGTTCTACCCTCTTTTGAAGGGTGGAGTTAGGTGTGCCAAATGGGCTTTACCTATTTACTTCTCTTGCCTCCAGAAAGTAGTCTACGATTGTTTCTGGTGATAGACACAATTTTACTAAATACCAATCAATGCTAAGTGTTTTTTTTTTTTTTTAATAAACAGCCTTGTTGTTTCATTCTACAGTTGATCAAATACAAGTCCAAACAAGCCAATTTCCCCCCCACCCACTTTTTGCCAAGCTAAGGTGATCAAAATTTATGGCTATACTAAACAGATAATAGCAGTTTGGATACAGCAGATGAAGTGTTGTTAGGACTCCCCTGGTATAGAGCAGTTTTCTGCCATTCGACCCTGACTTCTGAGAAATCACGCACTGCTTTTGCAACACTTGGGCACTGCGGAGTGTTTCCAAATTTATCTTTCTGGCTGTGCAGAAATTGTGTTCAATAGCCTTAGTTACAAAAACTTGCTTCTCTTTTTGTAATCTATTTTATAATCTATTTTAGCAATGTCAGAAGAGATATCGGAGCTCATATAAAAATGTCAAATGACCATTATTTCAAGTAAAAGGATCTCAGCGAAAATATTTCCATCCTTTAATGTTTTCCTGATCTTTTTGCTTTTGTGTCCTCCGACCTCTCCCTTCCAAAGGCCTGGCGAAGTTAGCACAGGGCAGGGAACTACTGATCAAAAAGGAAAGATTTGCTTTTCATCGTTTGCCTACAGAATATGAAGGCATTAATGTAATCGTACCTTCTTGAAGGCCCAGGAAAAAGAAAACATTTATAGTAATTTATTTTTTTGAACTTAAAAAGATGGTCACTGTAAGCATCCAGGAGGAAAAAGGTAAATGGATTTGAAAAGGGTAAAGAGAAAATGACTTCTTAAAGAGAATTTTCCTCTTTACTAGAATATTATGCCAATTATATTAAATATTTAAAATGTTAAAATTATTATCTGTGGGTAGTAGGAAAATGGGACTTTATCTTTCTTCCAGTTTCTATGTTTTAACATACTAGTGTGGGAGTTAGCAATCTGAGGATTAAAGAAGAAGAACTGGTAGTAGGTTTAGAAATTAGATATTAAATAGAATTCAGCGTGTCAGATTAATTTTCTACTCTTTTGAGAGCTCTGGAAGAATAAAGCTGATGTCACATAGACCTTTCTTTTCGAAACAGTTGTCCAAAGCTCTGCTAAATTCAATGTCCAGACTTGCCCTGTGGCCAATGATATGTTTTGTTTTTATTTTTTCCCTGCAAACACCTTAGAACTGTAAACTGTATTATCTTTGAAAAGTAAATTTGAAATTCTGCAGAGGAACAGCTAACTGACATGCATGAATTTTAATTTTAATATGCTGCTCACCTGGTAAAAATTTGTTTACATCAAGCATTTTGCTAGAAATTTATTGCTGCTGAGAATGTACTGACAAACAAAACAATCACAGTGTTTGTCCCAGAAGATCTTCTACTGTGTATTTGGACAAACAGAATAAAGTTATGGTTAAGAATGATTTATCATTATGGCTAAGCTAATAGATGGCTTTAAGGCATATGAAAATTTGTTTCCTTGATATAAAATTCCCTTCTATAAATGTATTTTCTTATGATATTTATTCCTAGGGTAGGATTTTTTTTATCAGACATGAAATATAAATCACATTCTATATATCTACTATGTAAAGTACTAAGCTTTGGAGAGCCTATATATGCAGTTTTACTATGTGAATAAATGAAATATATAACATAGCATTCCCTACAACCTCCTTGCCACATATCGCTCTCTTAATCTTGGCAGTAAGCGTGGCTTCTACCTTCATGCAAGACTAATTAAGAAACGAACAGAAAATGACTGCATATTACAATCTATTATTTAGTTATATCCTTAGGGTCTCATTTTAAGATGGCTTCAATCTGTATAATGAAATTGGAACTATTATTTGGCTTTACCTAATTATTTACAAAATACCCTGCAAATGAAATAGTTATACAGTCAAACTTCTTTCTCTCTGTTTTTATAATCAATATACAAGAATCTCCAAAGATAGATTATGTTGTTCAAATGGGTGGTTCCATAATATAGATTCCAAGGTGCAGGTGGTTAAAGTACCTTGTCAAAGGTCACTCAGTTGACTTAGGTATAATTAATGTGTCCTGATTCCTAGTCCAGGGGTCTTCTTGCAATAGCACACTACCCTGTATCCTATGTGGAATCCAGTGAGGTTTCTATTTATCAAGATTCAATTCCCTTTTCTCTGTAGTATTCTTAGGGGCATTTCTTACATACTATGCACCTTCTGTGGATGTGATTTCTCTTCTAATTTTTAATTAGTCTATGTAAAATATAATCATGCTCTCATTTTGTCTTTCCATATTTGTGTAGAATCTGAATGGATAATTATAGGGGAAGACCAGAAAGCTCACTGGGAAGGGAGCAAATCATTTTTTCCTAATACCTTCACACCTGTGAGCAGATTTGTGATGTTGCTTGGAGTTCAATAAATAAACTAAGTATGTTTGTGATCTGAAAAGTTCTAAACAAATATCTTTATCAATAGGAAAATAACAAGTTATGGAAAAAGGGGAAAAATCCCCAGAGTTGAAATGCTCCTCTTCTTCTTGTTGAATCGCTAATTACTGAAGTCATCTATTTCTTGATTTTATGTTTTAACTATGTAGGACATGTTTCATAATATTATTATCATTTAATTTTATGTATGTTATATATAAACCATATTTAAAATAATGATAATAAAAAACTATTTTTTCAAAGAAATTCTAAAGTTGGCATTCTTTTCCAACCTCTGACTCTGATTTGTTACAGTTTGGGATGTAAACATGAGTAGGTTTAAAGGAATCATTTTACTAGCATTATGTTTAAGTATTTTCAGCAGCAATAAAGTAGATAATGGAGGGTTACTATAAAAACTGGACTGATTAAAAAGTTTATCACTCCACCAATGCAGAAATTTTCTTTCTATGTTCAACTCCACATCCTTTATTTCTGCCTGATTATGACAAACCTAAATATTTGGGGAGGAAAAGAAAAAAGAAACAAATGGAATTACACCTGAGTTGTTAAACTAAATGATCAGTGCTATTAAGAGAACCTAAACTGTTTGCTGTACACTTATGTATCTTTGTAGATACACACCTACTCAAGTCTCTAGAGATGGAAAGTTAAATATAGCAAATTACTCACTAATAAGGGCATACAGTAAACACAGTAGATATTGTTAATAAGCTAAACCCTCATCTTGTTTCATCTCCTGACTTTGAGGAAAATTAGCACCAGGTTAGAGTATTAGAAATTTAGAAAAGCAGTACTACCTTTAATATTTAAAACTTTATTTTGCCTTAAAGTCAGATGGGAGGGAGATGAATAAGCCCAGATGTGTAATTCATATCTCATCACCACCTGAATTTGGTCTCTCTTTATCTGACATAATTGTTCTCTTTCTCTTGAGTTTCCCTATTACCACTAATGACTGGCAAAAAAGCAAATAAAGCAATGAGGATTGGGGTTAAAAGATACCAGGTGTGCTAGTTCATTAAAAAGAACTAATGAACGATTGTAACATACAATCCACGTGATTGTACATAACCAACATATGATTATAAAGAACCAGAAAAATACTGAGTTTTCTGCATGCAAGTGTTAAAATATAATCCAACTTGTCATGTACCTGGAAGACTATTTTAATGTTAGCTCACATTCATGAATGCCTTTTCCTCAAAAACAGGCACAGCACTGCTTTTGCTTAATGAATGAATCAAAGCCTGCTTCCTGTTCTCTCACTGGCCCAAAGAAGCAGCAGGGATAAAGGGAATGAAGATTTTTTATGCTCTAGATGTTTTGAGGTAGCAAAAGCACATCAAGATTGTGAGAGAAAACCATTTATTCCCAGAACATTATGGAGAAAGTTGCCTTCTCCGCTAGTCATGAGATTATTCCAGTTATTGAGTGGTTTGTGCCTCACCTTCAGAGGTTAAGGTTGGGATGATATCTTTGCTCTCTGGCCTTTTCTACTAGATGTTAAGAAGAGAAAAAAGCAAAGATCAGTGCACATATAATCTGCGGTACAAATTATAGGCTGTGGTATGCAAATTATAGGCTGTGGTATCACTTACTGTGCCATTAAAATGCAGATTTCCAGGCCCTACATCTAGTATAATGGTTACTATGGATACCTAACAAATTATCATGAAATTTAGTGGCTTAAAACAAAGAATTTTCATTTGGCTTACTGTTTTGTACACCAGGAATTTAGGAAGGGCTTAGATAGGATGTTGTCAGCTGGAGTATCTCACGAGGTTGGAATCAAGCACTGGCTGAGTCCAAAGGAATGACCAGACAAGACATTCAACATGGCTCACCTATAGAGCCAGAAATTGATGCTGACTGTTGGCTGGCAGCTTAGCTGGGGCTGTTAAACAGCGAATTTTATGGGCCTTGCCAGCATAATGCTATGAGTAATTAGATCTCTTATATGGCATCTAGCTTTTCTCGAGTGAGTATCCCAACAGAATCAAGTAAGAGCAGCAGAGCCTTTTTTTTCACCTTAGCCATACAGGTCACATATGTCACTTTTGCTATAATTTATTGGTTGATGTAGTCACAAATCCATCTGGACTCAAGAGGAGGAGACATAATGCCTACCACTCAATAGTAGAATTATCAAAGAATTTGTGACTATTTAAATAGTCTTCCCTCTGAGATAACAAATTGTATACATTCCTCTCACGCAAAGTACACATCTCTTCACTTTGACTCACCAAATCTCCTTTTATTATGACATTAACTTAAAGTCCAGGACTTAGTCACCCAAATCAGGTGTAGTGTGGATAAGGGGCCTTAGGTATGAGTCCCTGAGCATGGGCTCTCCTGATTGAAAAACCTACCAGTTAGAGAAATGAGTTATTTTCCCCCTATCCATAAAGCATACAATTGCAGATGGGCAAAGGGTTAACTAATATATGTACTCCTTTTCTTTCTTTCCTTTTTTTTTATTTTATTTTTTTTATTTTTGCTTTTAAGGGCTATGCTCGCGGCACATGGAGGTTCCCAGGCTAGGAGTCAAATCGGAGCTACAACTGCCGGCCTATACCACAGCCACAGCAACACCAGATTCGAGCCACATCTGAAACCTACACCACAGCTCACAGCAATGCTGGATGGTTAACTCACTGAGCAAGGCCAGGAATCAAACCCACAACCTCATGGTTCCCAGTCGGATTCGCTAACCGCTGTGCCAGGATGGGAACTCATGTACTCCTATTTCTATTTTCTTTTTTGCCTTATCTAGGGCCACACCCACAGCATATGGAGGTTCCCAGGCTAGGGGTCTAACAGGAGCTGTAGCTGCCGGCCTTCGCCACAGCCACAGGAACGTGGGATCCGAGCCGTGTCTGAGACCTACACCACAGCTCACAGCAACGCCAGATCCTTAACCCACTGAGAGATGCCAGGGATCGAACCCTCAACCTCATGGTTCCTAGTCGGATTTGTTAGCCACTGCGCCACGACTGGAACTCCCTCCTTCTGGATTTTTGATTCACCTTTCTAGTAACTCTTCTCTTTCTGTAATAAATGGAATGTGTTTACACAAGGCTTTATAATGACATTAAAAGCATGATGGCCTTCCTGCCTACACATTTATAAACCATTCCATTTAACAAAAGCCACACTCAAAAATCTCTTTGGAAATAAGTATTTCTCTCTACCTTTGGTTCTGTGGGACTGCCATGGAATAATGCAATTAGTATTTTTACAAGCCCTATTGTTTAGTGGAAAAGGTTTGTGAAACATTTTTTTCCTTAAGATCCTTAGGAAATTTTATTTAAAAGGGTCTATGAGGCAACAACTTATACCTCTCTGTCTTAAGAAACTGTTTTTTTTTTTTGTTTTTTGTTTTTTGTCTTTTGTCTTTTTAGGGCCACACCATGGCATATGGAGGTTGCCAGGCTATGGGTCTAATTGGAGCTGTTGCTGCTGGTCTACGCCATAGCCATCACAATGCCAGATCCGAGCCGCATCTGTGACCTACACCACAGCTCAAGGCAAAGCCAGATCCTTAACTCACTGATCGATGCCAGGGATCAAACCCACAATCTCATGGTTCCTAGTTGGATTCGTTTCCGCTGCACCAATTTGGGAACTCCTTAAGAAACTGTTTTAAGCACACATTTTTACTGAGACATTTTACTGAAAGTTCTCTGGCTTTGATATTTGTCCTATGGCCGTTTCTTATTTTCTTGCTGGAAGACTATAGCAATCACTCAAAGCCTCAAATTATTTTTATCACATTTCACATGAACTATTCAACACATTCAAAAACAGAGGAAAAGAACTCTTTATGAACAGTGAAAACTAAAAACTGTAAATGAAAGTCAAACAAAAATTCTACAACTAAAAATACAGAAATTAAGAACTCAGAGTAAGGATTTAACAGGAGATTAGACAGAAAAGAATAAGGATTACTAAATTGGAAGACAGGTAAGGAGAAAATGCCCAAGATATAACACAGAGAGAATAAAGGACAGAAAAAGTGGGGAAAAGCATAAAAGAGGTATGAAACACACCAAGAAGATTTAATTTGTGTTTTTAGAATTCTAATAGGAATAGAGAGAGTATGAGGACAAAAACAGTATTTTAAAAGAAAAACGACCAGTAATTTTTCATAATAGATAAAACACACCAAGAATTGCCAGCTACTGCATAGGGTAAAGAGGTACTGAGGATCCAAAGTAGAATTAATACCAGATTATAGCATACTAATACTGTTAAAAATAAAATAGGAAGACAAAATCTTAGGAGCCATGAAAGAAAAAGAAAACATAATCTGCAAAGAAGGAATAATAAAACTTATATGTGCCTTCTCAACAGACAAAATAGAAGCTAGAAGACAATGAGCTGACATTTTCAAAATGCCAACATAAAAGAACTCTCAATGTAGTAATTCATACTTAAAAATCAAGTGAAAAAAAAGGGACATTTTTCCAGACTATATTTGGAAAAATTAGGCCTTCACTAAAGCAAGTATTAATGGGAGTTCTTCAAACAAAAGGGAAATTATCTCAGATAGAAGTACAAAATTAAAGGAGGGAATGAGGAGAAAACAAAAGGATAAATAGGTAGGCATGTATACTGTATAATAAAATAATGAGCACATGCTTTATGGGATTTAGAATATTTCTAGAATTAAGTTAATGAAAACAATAATATGAAAGTTTGAAGGGGTAAAAGGCCCTTTGTTGTATTGTATATAGCAAAATTCACAATTTATATTTGACTCTAATAAGTCAATGTAAATATTGCAATATTTGATACCGTCATGAAAAGGAGAATAATATGTATGACTAAAAAGCCAATAAAGGGAAGCAATTAATATGAGGCGAGAAAAAAGATAAAAAGCAGTGCAAGCAATGTGACAAATAAAAACAAATAGCAAGATGGTACATTTAAACTCAAATATATCTATACTTACATTAAAGGTAAAGAGAATAAAAAACCTATTTTAGCAAAAAGATTGTCAGATTGAATTTTTATGAGTCCAATTCTATGCTGCTTACAAGAGCATGCCTTAAAATATAAAGATATAAAAATGTTGAAAGTAAAAAAATGGCAAAAAAGATACTGTGTAATTTAGAAATAGCTAACCTAACAATAAGCATTATAGTATTACTAATTAAAAAACACACTTTAAGGGAAGAAACATTAGTAGAAATAGAGAAGCATTTCATAATCATAAAAGAGCCCATTCCTTAGGAAATTATAGAAATTCTAGATGTGTAAGCACCTAATAAGGCAGTATCAAATAAAAAGCAAAATTGATAGAACAAAAGGAGAAATTAAAAAAAAAAAAACATGGCGGGAGACTAACACACGTCTATCAGTATGTAATAGGGAAATCCTCAAATGAGTAAGGTATAACATTTTTAAGTAATACAAATGACAAACTGATCTCATTGTCATATAGAGAATGTTTCTTCAAAAACAGAATATGCATTATTTTAAAACATGTGCAAAACATATACCCAAATTGAAATTATGCTGGGCCATAAAGCAAGAATCAAAACATTTCAAAGGATTAAAACCTGCAGCATATTTTCTCTGAATACAGTAGAATTAAACTAGAAACCAATAATAAAGATAATAAGGTATTCCCTAAATGCTTGGAAATTGTCTTAAACTACACCAAAGAGTGAAACAAGGAGTCATATAAATTAGGAACTATTGTGTTTTGAATAAATAACAAAATATAGAAACTGTGATATGCAGTTAAAATCATGAGTTGAGGGAAATATATAGCCTGAACTACTTATATTAGGAGAGAGAAAAAATGAAAATCTATCCTATAAATATATGTCTTGCAAAATTATATAAGGAATAGTAAATTAATATTCCTCAAAAGAGAGGAAAGGAAATTATAAATATATGAATAAAAAATTTATTGATTAATAAATTAATTACTTAATTGTTAGAATCAATAAACTCAAAATGTGATTCTTTGAAAAGACTGAATAAAATTGCTGGTCCTATCAATTTTCTAGAAACCTATAGTCCACCAAAACTGAAACAAGAAGAAATAAGTAGCTTGAAGAGACTGATCACCAGAAGTGAAATAAAATCTGTAATAATAATAGTAATACTACTACTACTACTAATAATAAAAACTACCTCAAACAGAAGTCCAGGACCAAATGGCCTAACAGGCAAATTCTACCAAGCATATAAAGAATTTATACCAATCCTTCTCAAATTCTTCCAAAAGACTGAAGAGTACATCAATTCTATGAAGACATTTCCAAAGACATTCTATGAAGCCACTATCACCCTATACCAAAACCAGACAAAGATACCAACAAAAAAGAAAATTATAGTCCAATATCTTTAATGAATATATATGTAAAAAAAATTTTAATAAGATCCAAGCAAATCAAATCCAACCACACATAAAAAAAAAAAATCATACACCACAACAAAGTGGGTTTATCCTAAGTAACAAGAATGGGTCAACATAGACAAATCAATCAATATAACATACCACATTAGCAAAAGTCAAAAATCACATGATCATCTCAATACACAGAGAAAAAGCATTTGACAAAATTCAACATCCATTCATGATAAAAACTCTTACCAAAGTGGGTACAGAGAGAACATATCTCCACATAATAAAATCTATTTATGGCAAACCCACAGCCAATATAATCCTCAACATAGAGGAGCTGAAAACATTCCTGCTAAAATCTGGCTAAGACAAGAATGCCCATTTTCACCATCTCTATTCAGCACAGTACTGGAAGACCTAGCCTCAGCAATCAGACAAGAAATAAAAGGTATTTGAGATAGGAAGGGGAGAGGTAAATTGTAACTATATGTAGATGACATGAAGCTATATAAAGAAAACCCTAATGACACCACACAAAAACTACTGATAAAGGACTTCAGCAAAGTAGTGTGACACAAGGTTTACAGTCAGAAATCGGTTGCATTTCTGCATATCAACAACAAAATATCAGAAAGGGAATGTAAAAATAAAAACAATACCTTTTAAAAATTGCACCAAAAAAGATACTTAGGAATAAATCTGACCAAGGAGGTAAAAGACTTATGCTGAGAACTATAAAACATTAATCAAAGAAATTAAAGAGGACTCAAAAAATGGAAAGATACTCAAGCTCTTGGATTGGAAGAATTAATATTGTTAATATGGCAATATTATCTAAAGTAATTTACAGGTTTAATGCAATCCCCATCAAATTACCCATGACATTTCTCACAGAAATAAAACAAATAATCCAGAAATTTATATGGAATCACAAAAGACCCAGAATTGCCAAAGCAATCCTGAGGGGGAAAAAGAAAAAAAAAAAAGGAAAAAGCAGGAGGCATAACTCTCCTAGACTTTAGAGATTAGTACAAAACTAAAGCAGTCAAAACAGTGTGGTACTGGTACAAAAACAGACATATGGATCAATGGAACAGAACAGAGAACCCAGGAATAAACCAACACACCTACAATTAATCTTCCACAAAGAAGGTGAGAATATAAGAATATAAAATGGGAAAAGGTATCTTTAGCAAGTTGTGCTGGCAAAGTTGTATAGCTGCATATACATCAATGAAATTAAAACACATCCCCACACCATGCACGAAAACAGACTCAAAATGGTTTAAAGACTTAAACATACAAAACATACTGACGTTACACCATAAAACTCCTAGAAGAGAATATAGGCAAAACATTTTCTGACATAAACTGTACAAATGCTTTCTTAGATCAACCTCCCAAGGCAACAAAGATAGAAACAAGATAAACACCTTCCTTTTTTTTTTTGTGATGTCTGCCTGGTTTTAGTGTTAAGGTAACACTTGCCCTCATCAAGTGAGTTAGGAATTATTCCCTCTGCTTCCGCCTTCTTTCACTTATGATGAAATTTAGGACACAACCAATGTATATGAAAACGTGTGAGTCTACTACAAGGACAAGGTTAAAAATAAATGTTTGTCTATCAAACCAGGGACTGAGAGCTTGGGATACTCAGCCTCTCTCTTCTTTCTCCTCATGTGTAAATTAGCATTGATAATAATAAACATAACTTACCTATAGGCCTATTTTAGGTATCAAATAAATTACAACATGTTAAAGGCTAAAAATAAACAAATAAACAAATGGAATGTAATAAAACTTACAAGCCTTTACACAGCAAGGGAAACCATAAAAACCAACCAACAACAACAAAAATGAAAAACCTACAGAATGGGAGAAAATATTTGCAAAAACTGAAAAGGGCTTCCTCTCCAAAATATACAAACAACTTACACAACTCAACAACCACAAAAAGCCAAACACCTCAATCAAAAAATGGGCAGAAGGCCTAAATAGACATTTCTCCAAAGAAGATACACAGGTGGCCAGTAAGCACATGAAAATATGGTGAACATCACTAATTATTAGAGAAATGGGAATCAAAAATTATATTGAGGTACCACTTCACACCAGTCAAAATGGTCATCATTAATAAATGTATTAATAACAAATGCTGGAGATGGTGTGCAGAAAAGGGAACGCTCCTACACTGTTGGTAGGAATGTAAGATGAAGATTCCTCAGAAAACTAAAAATAGAATTAACATATGATGCAGAGCCACTCCTGGGAATATATCTTGACAGAACTATAATTCAAAAAGATACATGCACCCCTATATCATAGTAACAATATTCACAATATCCAAGACATGAAAACAACCTAAATGTCCATCAACAGATGAATGGATTAAAAAGATGTGGTACATATATACAATGGAATACTACTCATCCATAAAGAGAATGAAATAATGCCACTAGCAGCGACATAAATGCAACTAGAGACTCTCATACTAAGTGAAGTAAGTCAGAAAGAGAAAGATAAATACCATATGTAATCACTTACATACGGAATCTAAAATATGCCACAAATGAACCTATCTACAAAACAGAAATAGACTCACAAACATACAGATCACACTTGTGGTTGCCAAGTGAAAGGGATGGATGGGAAGTTTGGGGTTGGTAGATGCAAACTATTACATTTAGAAAGGATAAGCAATGAGGTCCTACTATATAGCACAGGGAACTATATCCAATCTCCTGGGAGAGACCATGATGGATAGGGGTATAAAAAATAATACATATATTTTTATATATATTTACATACAAGATATAAATATACATATATCACTGTTGTACAGCAGAAATTGGCACATTGTGAATCAACTAAAATTTAATTTTTTTTAAAATTGGCAGTCCTAATAAACCGATCAAGATCAAATGGTCAAAAAGGGACTTATATCTATAAAATACAAATATTTAAGAAAAAGATAGCTCAACCAAAAACAGACAAAATATAAAAAATATTTCACAGATGAATATATTTAAATAGCTATAAGCAAACAAAAGTGTACTCAACTTCAATAACCACTGAGAAATGTGAATAAAATCAGAATGGCTTATCACTCAAGACCCATTAGCAAAACCTTCAAAAATTGAACAAGTTACCAAGAGTGCCACCTGACTATATCAAATGTTGATGAAGATATGGAGCAACTGTATATTTTAAGGAGTAAAAATTGGTACAACTACTTTTGAAAACCAATTGGCTATATTTGCTAAATGCTAAACAAAAACATAATCTCTGATTTATATATTACACTTCTAAGTATATACACAAAATAAATGTGTGCATATGTGCATCAAAAGATGTGTACTAGAATATCCATTGCAGCATTATTTAAAATCACCCCAAACTAGAAATATCACAAATGATCATCAAGAATAGAATGGATTTTTAAAATGTGGCCTATTTGTGCAACTGGATTCTAACCAACAGGTAAAAAAAGTTTTTGCCAAACAAAGCAACATAGATGAGTCTCATAAATATAATAATGAATGAGGAAAGACATAACAGAGTACTTCGTGAGTGATTCCATCTATATAAACTTCAAAAATAGACTAAACTAAACTGCAGTGGTGGAACTCTGGACAGGGATTACCCCTGGGAATGGGCCGCAAGGCAGACCTCTGGGACACAGGTAAAGCTCTACTGCTTGATTTGGGTTGGGTTTTGTGAAAGTATTTACTTTGTGATAATTCAAGCTGTACATTCATAACATGTGCATTTTTCTGTCATGCTATACATAAATATAAAAATGTATTATAAAAACAAATAAAGGTACAGGTATCCCTTGCTTTGCTCTATGTACAGGAATGTAAAAATGATAACGCAAACTGAAACTGTATAATCAATGCAAATAATGAATGGAAAACAATTACAATTTTTCTGACATGAAAAACTATGACAGAACATTAAATGCTCTCTTAGCATTTGTTGCAAATGTATAAGAAAATTTAAATGTAATAACACTAATATGTAGTAAACTTTAATTTAAAACATCAGAAAAATTAAAGTATTTCTTTGTAAAAATTTTATCAAGAATAGTTTAAATGGGTTCTTGACCCCTTCTTGTGGTATAATTCAAAATACAAATCATGCAGATTTTCTAAGGCTTGTTGAATCATCATCTAAGTTTGAAGCAACTTCCAAATATCTTGTGACCTATCTTTGTTAAGGGTCTTTTCATGTGAAGTTTTAATTTGTTTGTTTTTTGGTTTTGTGTCCCTCTTTTTCTCTGGGACATATTTGTCCTTTTTGTCACAACTCTTCCTTGCTTATCATGAATAGTAAATGCTTGTTTATCATGAATAATAATGACTGCTTATTTATCATGAATAATAAATGTGTGTATATTATGAATAGTAAATGCTTCCACTACAATTTCCTCTTTCTGCATATCTAGAGTCAATGTTCCATGTCACATCTTTTATAACTCCATTTATCTTATTTTGAATTTTACCTCCAGCATTATTACTTTGTTTTCTTGCTGACCTTTCAACTTTGTTGGTTGATTCCCTCTTTTAAATACCCATTAAAAAAAAAAATGTCACATGCGTTTGTCACTGGAAGACAAGGAGGCAACCAACTACATGCTTTGCTGTCTGTGCATGAACTGACTAGCACATGCTTAGTCACAAATCGCTTACAGACTTTGAGAGAAGTGACATCATTGGTCACTGATTATCTCTTATTTACATAGTGGACCAAAGATCTAACAGCAAAATTTGTTCTTTATGCAACTACAGTTAATGTACCATGACAACTCACACTTGACCCATGCTGTTGGGGTACTGAGTTATTTAACTGAACCTTGGTACCTAAAATTCACACATATTGAAACCATGCAAAGCAAAGTCTACCTATAAGTAGAAAACTTCCCTTTTGTGCTCTTTGTATGTTAAGTCTCACTAGCTTACTTTTTAATTAATTATATACCTCTGGCTCAGTTGTTACACTATTATCCAGGTGCCTTGTACTATATCTGACACTTATCAAATGCTCAATAAATATTCACTGAATGATTAAGATCTGGATAGCCACTCTAATAACCTCACAAAGAGATTAAACCTGAAAAGTGACTTCTTGAGTTCCCATTATGGCTCAGTGGTTAATGAACCTGCCTACTATCCATGAGGATGTAGTTTGATCCCTGGCCTTGCTCAGTGGGTTAAGGATCTGGTGTTGCTGTGAGCTGTGGTGTAGGTTGCAGATGCAGCTCAGATCCCACATCGCTGTTGCCGTGGTGTAGGCTGGCAGCTACAGCTCTGATTTGACCCCTAGCCTGGGAACCTCTATATGGTGTGGGTGCAGCTCTAAAAATACCAAAAAAAAAAAAAAGACAAAAAGGTGACTCCCAGTTATCCTATATATTTTCATTTAATTTCATATATACTAAGACATAAAAATTCACAATATCAATATTTACTAACAGAGTTTTATTAAATAGCAACTATGGGTTTGATATTTTGCTAGGTTATTAAGAATCAGAAATCAAGACAAATACCTGTTTTCACATTGGGGGCTAGAAAAATAGGTATGTTAAGTTGGGCTTCAGAATGAAGACTGGTGACATTTGTCTCTATTCATTATTAAATTCATGTTGCTCAATTGTGCCCCCTTAAGAAAATAAGCCATAATTTTGGCCCTTGCTGAATTTACTATCCAATGGAATGAAGTATGAAGTTGTCTCACCAGTCACAGAAACAGAATGTAAAACTGCTATTCATTCATAGCCTTGATCCTACGATGCTTTTCACTTACAACTTTCTATGGTCCCACCCCCACCTCACTGAGCCTTTCCAATTGAAAGATCTTTTGGAAAAAAGGGAAGAGCACTGGAAAGCCAGGTTCTCACAATACACGTGATGCAGTCTTGCCTATATTGTTCCTTTCTCCCCAAGGTGATTTTCCATAAGGTACTTGTCATCGCTTTCACCTAATCACATGAAATGTACAATCTTATTCTATAGAGCTTGGATTCCTAACCCTCCAGTATGGGTTAAGAATTTCCTTAGATTTTTTTTTCCCTCTTTTTCACAGCCACATTTGCACCATATGGAAGTTCCTGGGCTAAGGATTGAATCGGACTGCAGCTAAAGGCCTATGCCACAGCCACAGCAATGCTGGATCCAAGCCACATCTGCACACTATGCCCCAGCTTGCTGCAATGCTGGACCCTTAACCCACTGAGTGAGGCCAGGGATCAGATCAGCATCCTCAGGGACTCTATACTGGGTACTTAACCCGCTGAGTCATAAGGGGAACTCCCCCTCAGATATTCTTATAGTACTGTATATCTTTCCTTTTAGCACTTTAAAACTTGCAATTATATATTATCTGTTGGA
This sequence comes from Catagonus wagneri, assembly GCA_004024745.2. NCBI lineage: Eukaryota > Metazoa > Chordata > Mammalia > Artiodactyla > Tayassuidae > Catagonus > Catagonus wagneri. The sequence goes on from PVHT021183699.1 coordinate 61,494,740, forward strand.
AGATTTGATTAATGCCTCTCTCTCCCAAGAAAAGCTCAGCTCCATAAATTCACAGTACCTCCATGTAAAGTAGGCACTGGACAAATACAGAGGAATAAAAGAGCTTGGCTGCAGTTAAGCCAGGTTTTAGACATAAGAATGTGATAAAAGAGAAGCTGTTTGACTTTTAAATTTACTTCTGATTGTTGCCATTTAGCCAGAATAGAACTGGTGTCTGAAGAGGTTTTGTTGTTACATCATTTCTGGCCTTCATCCCATGACCTTATTTCTTCCCCTCTCCTCAGGGGAACATATTGTATAAGGTCAGTATGATGGATCTGGAGCCCCAGCACAATGTCTTCCCTTGCCAAAAAGATTGCTTCTGCTTGGAGCATACACCTGTTTTTCTTTCTCTGCCAGCTCTGAGAGGTGAGGTGAATTATAGATGCTCTTTTTTCTGGGGCTGGTGGGACAAAAGCCTCCAGATTCTCACTCCTCACTACTCTTCTCTCTCTGTCCTCCATCGGATGGCAAGCATTCAATAGCCACTCACATGGGCACAGCACAGGACCAAACACTACAGACAACGGAGTTATACCACCGTGAACCTAGCAGCCTATTCTGCCCATCCCATACCCAATAAATCAATAAATTCTATTGATTTCAGTTCTCAAAACTCTTTCCAATAAATCCCCTTCTTTCTGTCTTCAGCACCATCATCCAAGATCAAGCTACCATTTTCCTTTGTGTTGGTCTTCTAAATGGTGTCTCCACATCCACTTTGGCCTTCTCTAGCCATTCTCCTCAGTGAAGCTGAAGTGATACATTTAAGTGGTAAATCAGCTCTTTTTGCCTCTTTCTTTTTTTTTTTTTAAACTGACCTCCCTATGTTTGTTCAAAGCCCAATAATGTAAAATGTTCTGCTGTTGTTTTCAGGATAACTACAACCCACATCACACCACATGGGGCCCAGCAGGGTTTTGCCCTTACCTGCTCCTCTGGCTTTACCTTATGCCACTGTCATACTTACTTCCATGCTTGGCAGCTGAAACCTTCTTTAGATTTCCTGAAGGAACTCTGCTTTCACTCACATCAGGGCCTTTCCACAATCTGATCCCTTCATTATTGATGCCTATTCCATCCTCATCTAGTCAATTCCTTCTTCAGTTTTAGTTACCATCTCAATCATTACTAATCAATGAAACAGACTTTGAATCCATGTATCTTTGTCTCTAAAAGCAGGTATGTCTCCCACCACACTTTGTTCCTCCCAGGAAAGAAATAGAACATAGCGGACAAAACACATGGACCACATGCTAGTTCAAAGCTATGACTGAACAGATATTTTTCCAAAGAAGACACAGGTAATGGCAAAAGATATATGAAAAGTCACTTAACATCATTAATCATCAAGGAAATGCAAACCAAAACTACAACAAGCAATCACCTCACACTTGTTAGGATGGCTTTTATCAAAAGGACAAGATATAACAATATTGGTGAGGAGGTAAAGAAAAAGGAACCCTTATACACTGTTGACAGGAATCTAAGTTGGTGCAGTCATTGGGGAAAGAGTATGGCAATTCCTGTTGGTAAGATTCTTCATTGGCTTTTTTTTTTAAATTACTTTAGTTGAATGTTCTGTCAATTTCTGCTGAACAGCAAAGTGACCCAGTCATATATATATATATATATATATATATATATATATATACACATATAGACACATTCTTTTTCTCACGTTATCCTCCATCATGTTCCATCACAAGTGATTAGATATAGTTCCCTGTGCTTACATATCACCTTGTTTATCTAACGTCTTTTAAATTTGAGGGACTATTTTCTCTATAAGTAACCAGGGAAATAAGAAAAATAAGAATAAACAATATGTGTAAAACTAAAGAGATATTTCAATAAATCTGGAAAAAAAATTTTTTTCTTCTTTTCTTAGTATAATAGTAAGGACTTGTTGTCTTCCTTGTCCTTGCATCTCCATGACCTAGCACAGTGAGTGCCATATCTCAGGGCCTAACTCATTTCTTCTCTAAGAATGACTGAAATGGAATATTTAGACACATTTGTTTAGTTAAGCTATTATGCTTTTCTTCTGAGAAATAGTACCACATAGATACTCTTTTCCTCTTGTTTTGACAACTGGGGCTCCTAAATCCTTCCCCTGGGGAGCATATTCACCTCCCTCAACCCCTTTTCCCTTATAAAAGCTCAGGTAACATTATGTTCCTTTTAGAAAATCTACTACCCATCCCAATATGCCCAGTTTTCCCCAGAAAAATAGTGTTTGGTTAACTCCCTATATATGGTCCTTGTCCTCAAGACACGCACTGTTCAGTTAGAAGGTAAGACATGAATCATTGACAAATATGAAATATACTTCCTAACCACAAATGCAGCAGAAGTTATTGCCAGACATCACGTGAAATCCTTACACAGCTGGAGGTGAGATAACATAAAGGAAAACAGGACTTGGATGGGACAGATGGACCCTGAAGAGCCTGGGCCTCAGGTGAATGGTGGGGGTGGGGGAACCAGCCATCTGCCCAAGAAGGGGGAATGCAGATACAGGTTTGCATATCTGCCTTTCTGGGGAGGGGAGAAGAAGGGAATCAGAATTTAAATGTGAAATTTTTCAAAGGGAACACATTGAAAAATTTTAAAATGTAGTTTAGGAAAATGAACCTATTCACTAAGCAAATCTGGCCCACGGATATACAGGGACTGGTGGGATCAATGACTTTTAATTGCTGCAGTGCTATATACATATATATATACACACATATATACACATATACATATATATATGTCAAATCAGAGCTACATCTGCCAGCCTACACCACAGATACAGCAATGTGGGATCCAAGTCATCTCTACAACCTGCACCACAGCTCAAGGCAATGCTGGGTCCTTAACCCACTAAGTGAGGCCATGGATTGAACATGCATCCTCATGGATACTAGTTGGGTTTGTAAGCCGCTAAGCCACAATGGGAATTCTCTCTGCTTTGTTTAATATAGACTTCACATATAGAAGTTGAGGAGAGGAATCAATGATTTTGTCACAGCAAGACTGAGAGAAGAGATTAGTACTAAGATGATCTTTGAGAACTGAATGTCCTTAGACAGGCAGAGGGAAAGGGGGCATTTGAGGCAAAAGGAAATACGGATGAGATTAAGCTCTGACGAGTAGGAAGGAGAAAGATGACTTCTTCATAATCAAGGAAACACGGCTGGATGGATCAAGGTGGAAACAGTGAAGAAAGACATTGTCACTGGAGCCTAGAGAAGATCATGTTTGGAGCTGACAGTCTGTGAAGCATTACATGTGGGCCAAGTTCTAAGGGATGGAGGGTGAGGCACAACTGAAGAGGATGGAGGTGCTGAGGTGAGAAAAGACTTTGATCTGCCACAGCCTGGTGGGGGAAGGAGGCTGTGGTGGAAGGAAAGGCCTTTTCCATTCCAGCTGCTTGGCCATCATTTGTCTAACAGAATTTAAACTGGGGATAGTGGAGCAGAGAAGACAAAGCATCCCCTGGAATCACTTAATAATACTTCAAGGATCTCAGTCAAGTGTTTTAGTAGCTGAAACAATGGGAAAGAAGATCAAGACCTCTGAGAGTGTAAAGTTGAAGAGTAAGATTGATCACAGGGAACGGGGGCACGGTGGAAAGGAAAGCTGTGGAGCAAGTTAAGGCGGAGTTTCCTTGATGAGCACCGAGAACTCTGGGTGAGATAGGACAGGATGATTTGACTTTTTAATACACATACCTGAAGACATCATATGATACATGCAATGATTCCTAAGTGTGTCAGAGAACAGAGGTGGGGAAAGGGGAGGAGAAGGATAAAATGGAGAAGACAGAAAGCGGGAGAAGAAAGTGAAGAGAAGATGGTGAGATGGAGCCAGGAAGAGGGGAAGGAGAGAGAGGGGAGGGTAAGAGAGAGGTCAGGGTAGGTAATACAGTGGCCTTTCCATGGCTTGAGAACACTCCCTAGGTTCCTGTGTGGGTGAAGCAACCACAGGCTAGGAATGTAGCTGAATTTCATTCTCTCCTGCCTCTTAGACAGTGTGAGCTTCTTGCCAGGCTCGGTGTGATTTTACGTGGTGGCTACTGAAATAAAAAAAAAAAAAACACATGAATTCCTCTCATATCCAAATGAGGAAATAGCAATCTGTGCCAACCCTGGAGAAAAATCTGGTTGTACTGAACCTACTGTGAGTGGTATGTGGTCTCTAATGTGAGATTTTCCAACTTTGGTTTTACTCTAAACAGTACTTGTTCTTTATGTATGGGCTGAAAGCACAGTCCTTTTATAGAATGCAGCTCCACCGAGGAAGGGAATGTTCATCTTGGTGGTGCCGGCTGCAGAAATGTACCTCACTGTGAGCAGTCACATGGAGGCAGCAGCTGGCCCAGAAGGACACCGAGTACTTTCTGCAGAAATTGATTCTGCATGGAACTAAGGGAGGCTAAGGAGAAATGATAGACAGGAAGAGAGTAGGACTGAGGCCAGGCCAGTAAACACAAGACTTCTAACTCCAGCTCAGCTGAGAGCAGCCAGCAGTGGGTCTCAGAGAGCCCCACACACCAGAAGAGATTGGCTAGACTGTCTAGTGCTGCTACTGAGGGCCGAGAAGAGCTCCCAGAGAGTGAGTTCATCCATCGTTTAGGGCAATAACTGTCCAGAATGAGCATCTTGGAGAGGGAGGGGAGCCATTTCCAGGGAAAGGAAAGTGCGCTCCTTAAAGGAGGGAGAATACCAAGAGGAGGTTTTGCTTTTGAAAGGGAATAATGCCTGGTGGTTAAAAATACAGCTTTGCTATGCACCCCGCTGTCATTTTCAGCGGAATTCATCACTCACTGCTTCGTCAAGCAGGAAGGCAGCCAGAGACTTCCTCAAAGCTGATAGGATGGAACGTCTTCCATCTGCCAATTACAGTGACCTTAGAAATTCAATAGACTCTGTCAGGCTCACACAAGCGACTTAATCATGAGAAAAGCAAGAACACATTTGCACAAGCAGAAAACCCTTTGTGTGTGAACATCTTAAGTCATTTCAAACAACTGGGAGAGAAAAGGCAAGTACAGACAGACGCCAGCACTGGAGAGGTGACAAGTCCAGGAGTGGCAGAGATGGAGAATTTTAAACTTTGATATATCATAGGCTACTGTATCGAATTTTGAGAAAAGCCTCATTAATGACACTAAAATGTGGCCTAGGATGAATATATCATCGGGCTGAAAACATTCTCTGATGAACATCTCTCCTCATTACAAGGATGCAGGTCTGAAGAGGCCACTCAGTGCAAGTTGGACCACATGGGCCTGAATCTCCTGTCACCTGAACACTTGACACTGCTTTTTTGATAAAACAGGACAGGGGACCTAAGGTGATTTCTAACATGATAATGCTGACAAATGGCCTTTGGCACAGATGGTCCAGCCCAGTTCATGCCCAGGCTTGGAGGGACTGGAGGAACAGGGAACAAGTTTCTTGGGCTCAATTACTTAAGAACCTACAGATCGGGCCTTAGACTTTGAGTCTAGACAGATTTGAGACATCAGCCTGTGGCCTGCAAGTCACCTACTGCCTGCAGTATAATGATAAATCAGGGCTCTAAGTAACACAAAGATGAAAGGCTCCTTGACTCATTTCTGACGCTGCTGCCTGAAAGGCTGCTGTGAAGTCTTCTCACACACAAAAAAACCTGCAGATGTTGCCCATGAACCTTTTGTACTATGAGAAGAGCCGCCAAATTTGATGGGGGAGGCACATTTAATCAACAATACTGAGTTGTGGAGATTGTGAAAGAAATATCCTCAGTGAGGAAATCTCAGTGAGAAATCTCCTCAGTTTAAGGAAAACCAGGAATGAAAGAGTACACTGAAGAAAACACTGACTTCTCTTCCATTACAAACCTGTTTATCTTTCAAATCCCAACTTAAATGCTACCCACTTAGCCGAGCTTCAACCCATCATCCTATTTCTTTTTTGCTTTTTAGGGCTGCACCTGCAGCATATGAAGTTCCCAGGCTATGGGTCAAATCAGAGCTGTAGCTGCTGGCCTGCACCACAGCAACACCAGATCCGAGCTGAGTCTGTGACCTACACCACAGCGCATGGCAATGCCAGGTCATTAACCCACTGAGCAAGGTCAAGGATCAAACCTGCATCCTCATGGATATTAGTGGGGTTCATTATCTCTATGCCACAACGGGAATTCCAACCCATCATCCTATTTCAAAATTATTGCTTCATTTTTATTTGTGCCTGTGATCCTACATCAGGCTGCATATACCTTTACTAAAGCACTTTTAGAAATTCTTTTCTTTGTTTTCAAAGTTTATTTGCTTAGATGTTTTTTGAGCACTTGTGTTAATTATTTTGTCAGTTTCTTCTGCTATTGATTGTTCCTTAAGATAAAGCCTGAGTAATCAGAAGTGTTTTCATCTTTTAACATTGAAAGCAAAGTAGTATTGAGTATGTGTTTTTAAAAGTTGCAATGATAGGAGTTCCCATCGTGGTTCAGTGGTTAACAAATCCGACTAGGAACCATGAGGTTGTGAGTTCGATCCCTGACCTTGCTCAGCGGGTTAAGAATCCGGCGTTGCCGTGAGCTGTGGTGTAGGTTGCAGACGCGGCTTGGATTCCCGTGTTGCTGTGGCTGTGGTAAAGGCCAGCCGCTACAGTTCCTGTTAGACCCCTAGCCTGGGAAGCTCCATATGCCACGGGTGTGGCTCTAGATAAGGCAAAAAGACAAAAAAAAAAAAAAAAGTTGCAATGATAAACACACTTTTTAAAAGAAGGAAGGTAACAGATCCAAACCAAAGCATTGTTACTTTCCTACTACTAAAGATACTGAATTCCCACTCAAGCTTTAGGGAACATATCTAGATTTTGTTTATTTTGGGGGGATGATTAAAATAACAGGCCTTTTATTTAACCTCCAGCTGAGAACAGAGTTTGGAGAGAGAAGTAGGAAGAGTTTGGAGAGAGAAGTGGGAAGTAAATATTCAGAATAGGTATTATTTTTTTAAAATCTCTGTTCACTGGAGCTTCCTAATTGGTGCTCCCACTAATGGTGACTCTTGTTTTGGTCCTCAAAGAAAAACCAACAACCTAAAACAGAAACAGTGGAAAGCCGTCTAGATTTTCATATGCCAGCTTCCTCTAGACAGCGATTCTCAAATGGCTCTAACTATGGAAGCACAAATGTGAATTCTTCTCGTGAGAAATGGATGTCCCTATGTTAAAGGCCCAGAGAGATAAAAAATGAGTTCTCTTAGGGACACTCAAATTTTTAAAAATGTGTGGACAAAATACAGAAGTTTCACCAAATCCTGTGCTCATTTAATCAGAAATTTGCAGCACATGTGCAGGGCTTTTCATCTTCAAAAATAAACGCTGCTGCTGGATTTTAGAAATAACTGTTTTGAAAGACATATTTTAAGGAATGGTTTCTTAGCATAGTCATACACTCTTAACAATATAGTTTCTCTAGCCCAGAAAAGTTTTATTTGACTATCTCACTGTAGAATTGTTCTATTATTGTCACTATTATTTTTGTTGATATTATTAATCTTTCCATAACCATCCACCCTGCTTTTGAGAACAAAATGCATCTTTTCAATAGGAAATCTATTCCATCTGGTTTGAGTGAGGCTCAGACCAATGGCCTGCAAGATATGCTCCTTCCCCATATGCTCCTTCCCCAAAGTGACCCAGGCCCAGCCCACTAGAACACTCCACCTCGCTGGCTGCTGGGGGGCACACATGACCTGCAGCATCAGTATTAATCTTCCCTGAGATTTGCAATACAGGCACATGGAGAAAGAGACTCTCCCTTCCTTTTAATCCTTAGCCATCCTGATTTAGGAGGGGGATATCAGGTGCCATATCACCATGCAGATAGAAATAACCTGCTAGAGAACGAAGTCAACACATAGAAGTAGGCAGAGTTGAGAGTCAAAGAAAGAGTCAGGCTGTGAAGGTATCATATAGAGCTCTGTGTCCAGTGGTGCTTCAGTTTTAATTTGAACTTCACAGACACATGGACTAATAAATGAACTTAAGTGTTTAGGTGAATTTGACTTTGGATCCTGAGACATGCAACCCAAAGAGGTCTCATCAATAATCCATATTTTGCCTGTTTTGTGAAAACAGTGAGGCTAAGAATACTGTGGGTGGACTCATACATCTGCACCTTTGATCATGGTGCTCACCTTGTTTGAAACCCTTTTCTGCCCATTCAGTTCTTATGCTCCAAACCAAGTCCCACTTTTTCCATGACCTTCTTTCCTCCTTTGGGGGTGAGAATACTTCTTACACAGGACACACTATTCGTATAAGAATTTCTCAAACTGAAATTCAGGAATCCCTAGGAAGCTCAAACTATCCAGGAAGGTTTATATTTAAATGAGTTATTCAGTATTAAGTAGTTATTGAGCACATAGTTTGAGACAGACATGATGATGATAAGTACTGACAATGGAGAAAAGAACAAAATAGTCAAGGTTTTTGATGTAGCTCATATTCCAGTGAAGGATGAGTAATGGGCAATAGATGACAAATATCTAGTAACGGAAATACATAAGTAAGCAAATTATAGGTAGTGATAAATGTCGTGAAAGAGGTGAAACAGGATGATGTCTGTGGCAGGAGGGAGCTGTTTCAGACAGGGCAGGCCTTTCTAAACATGTACTTGAACATATCTAAGTAGAGATTATAATAAAAACATCATAAGGCAACACTAAAAACAAGTAACACTTTTCTTTTCCTTTAAAAGTGGTCTAGAATACACTAAACAGAGAGTTAACCTATGACCCAGCAATTCTACTCCTAGGTATATACCCAAAAGAAATGAAAAAAATGTGTCCACACAAATATATGTACATGAATGTTCATAGCAGCACTATTTATAGTAGCCCAAAACAGAAACAAGCCAAATGCCATAAACTGACAAATGAATGAAGAATGGTATAGCCATACAATGGAATGTTACTTGACTATAAAAAGGAATGAAGTATATTTGCAACAACACGGATGGACCTTGAAAACAGTACTCTCAGTGAAAGAAGTCAGTCACAAATGTCCTACGATGCATGATCTTATTTGTGTGAAATGTCCAGAACAGGAAATTCCACAGAGGTAGAAAATTGGTTAATGGATGGCTAGGGATGGAGAAGTGGGTAGTGGGCAGTGAATGCTAATGGGTACATCTAGGTTCTCTTTTGGGGTGTTTAAAATAATCTAAAATTAACCACTTGTGATGAATCCATATATGTATGTGTAACCCTGTCACCACGCTGTGCAGCTTGGTATAATGGAAAATAATAATAATAATAATAATAAAAAGTTAAAAAAAATATAAAATAATCTAAAATTAGGTAATGGTGATGGCTTCACAACATTGCAGAACTAAAAACCACTGCAACCTTTAAATGTGTGAGTGTTTTGGTATTTTATATATCAATAAGACTATTTTAAGAATCTTCCAAAAAAGTCTCTTTATCATTTGTTTTTGAGGAACACAAGTACAGAGTTAAACTTAGTTAATCAAATACTGTTTGCATATAGATTGTATCGAGTTGTTACTTTGCTTCCTAGTTCTTTCACCCAAATTAGGACATATTGCTCTGGGGCAGTAGGGACTGTACTTTTTGTTTCTTGAGCATTTCTACTGCCCCGTTAGGTTCTCTTTAAATATATGCTTACAGATGGGTCATTTTATGAAACATACCAAGGAGCATGGAGTCTGGGTTAGTTTTCTAGGGCTGCTGTAACAAAGTACCACAAACTGGGTGGCTTAAATAACAGGAATTCATTGTCTCATAACTATGAAGGGTCCATGTCTGAAATTAAGATGGTGGTGGAGTTGGTTCCTTTTGAGGGCAATGAGGGAAGAATTCATTGCAGGCCTCTCTCATTGGCTTGTAAATGGCCATTTTCATGTTCACATGGGATTTTCCCTCTATGTATATGCATGTGTGTCTACATCCAAATTTCCCCTTTTTATAAGGACACCAGGCCCATTGAGTGAGGACCCACCTGAATGACCTCAGTTTGTCTCCACTATCTGCCAATGAGGTCACGTTCTGAGGTCCTGGGAATTAGGACTCCCAGCATATCTTCTTGCAGAGAGGAGCACAATTCAACTCCTAACAGAATCAATTTTCAATTTCTAATAAAAAATCTTACCCATGAAGTGCATGATTTTATAAACTCCCTGACAGCTCCCAGGCCAGAGTATTTCAGCCATGTCTCAGGTAGTGACTATCATAAAGCTATTATTAAATTCCCAAAGTTGAACAGAAAGTGTCTCACTCCAGTGACCAGGCTGTAATTCAGCCCTTTTGCTAGGACTTTCTTATTTTGCAGTCCACTACTTTGCCCTATCACCAGATGAATTCATTTGGTTTGGCCTCATTCTTATGTCCACCGATTTCTTAATGTCAAAAAAAAGGGCAAGCCAAGTGAGGTACTCAATTTTTCTGAAAGGTACAAAGCATCACTATTTCCCAAATCATTGGTAGATAGACCAGGTAGAATGAGAAAAATTTTTGGAAAAATAAATGTACACAAAGCTTGAATTGTTCAAACCCTATGGGTATATTCATACACTTAGCATATATCCACTTGAAACTGGCTTAAAGAAAATATTTTCTGAAATGGACTGTTCTTTAACAAGGAGACAACATAGTTTTTAAATGATCTACTACTTTTTTCACTTTAATAATGCTTCTAAAAACCTTGAAAACAGAGGAAAATTTTTTGTTACTGTTTCTTTCTCACAATCAGAGAAATGTTTACTTTTATCTTCTTGCACACTTCATTTGCTGAGCAAACAATTTTTCACAGATGAAGTCAGTCCTCAGCTATAGAAGTGTCATAAGAAAGAACAAATCTGACTCCACATTGGATCTGTTTCCTTAAACTTTGTTTTCCATTGCTTTGGCTACAAGTGAAGAATGTTGGCTATAGCCTGAAATATATACCATGACCCATTCTTAAGGCTCTGACCTTTAAATGTATAACACTTCTCCATTCCTGCAGAGATAAAAGATTGAATACCAGAGATTGAATACCAGAGAATAACTTTTATCTTATTGGAGGTTTACAGGAACCTCATGGACTGACCTATATGAACAGATGTAAGAACAAAGGATTCTGTCACCAAGAAGTCTGCACAACCAACAGCACCTTCTCCCCTTTTAGTAAGATGACTCTTTGGGACACTAGTCTACCATATTCTCAGTCTGTTAGCTATATGAATAAAGGCACTATTCTTTGCCCCAACATCTCATCCCTTGATTTATTGGCGTTTTGTGCAGTGAGCAGTAGAAGCTCAGACCCAGTAATGCTAGGAACTTTGGTCTAGAAGTCAGAAGATCTGAGTCCTTTTCTTAGATCAATCCCAAATCAGGTACTGAATGTAGACATCCCACTAAACATCCCAGTTTGTCTTTAAAAAGAACACAGTACTATCAGGTTATCTCACCAAATTGTTAAAGGAAATAGTTGACTCAATCCCGAAGAAATTTCAATTTTGAAGGGTTAATGATAGAGGTTAAATTTCTCACTGTTTATATCCCCAATGACTATGAACATGACTGGCACAGAGTAGGTGCTTTAAAAATACTGGTTAAAAGCCATGAATACATCCTTAGAAGAGTATAGTTTTAAAAAATCTCAATGAAACATTAAATATCAAAACCAAATTTTGCCCTTAAATTTATATTTCTATTTAAATTTTTTTATTTATACTTGATATAAAATGTTCTCCAGAGGGATTGGATTAAGAAGGCAGAATAGAAGGACTGGAATGCAACTTCTCTCCCGAAAAACAACAAAACTACAACCAAATGCCGAGCAGCCTTCAACCAAATGGACTTTAACTTCCAAAAAGGGTATTCTGCACCAAAAGACAAAGGGGAGACCACATCAAGAGGTATAGAAGCAACCCCATACCTTCCAGGTGGGAAGCCCCACAGACTGGAAAGTAACTGCATCACAGAGACTCACCTACAGGACTGAGAGTTCTGAGCCCCACATCAAACCCCTCATGCCTGTGGATCTAGCACAGGGAGAAAGAGCCCCCGGAGCATGTGGCATTGAAGGCCAGTGGGGCTTGTGTGCAGGAACTCCACAGGACTGGGGGAAACAGATACCCCATTCTTGAAAGGCACACCCAGAGTTTCATGTGCACTGGGTCTCAGGGCAAAGCAAAGTATCCATAGGGATCGGATGGAACCGGACTACAATTTTTGGAGTATCTCCTGGGAAAACAGGGGTGACTGTGGCTTGTTGTGGGGGAAGGACATTGGAGGTGAAGCTCTTGGGAACATTCATCAACCTGAATTTCTCTGGAGGGGGGCATTTCTGGGAAAATCTGGTCCCTCCCATCAGCGCTGAGAAGCCCCAGGCCAAACAATAACCTGGGTGGGACCACAGCTCCACCCATCAGTAAATGGGCTGCCTAAAGACCCCTCACGCACACAGCCAGCCTCTAATATCATCCAAAGACAAAGCTCCACCCATCAGAGGGATAAGAATCAACCCCACCTACCAGTGGGCAATCATCAGTAACTCCCATTCCAAAGCCTACAGCAAGCCCCCTCCATACCAACTTTAGTTACAGGGGAGGCAAACACCTGAACTAAGAGAGGATACAACTCTATTGTCTACAAAAAGGTCACCACACCAAAAACCTATAAAAATGAAAAGACAGAAAACTATACCTCAGATAAGGGAGAAAGAGAAAAACCCAGAAAAACAGCTCAGTGATGAGGAGATTATCAGCCTCCCAGAAAAACACTTTAGACTGTTGATGCTGAAGATGATGCAAGGCATTGGAAAAAGACTGGAGGCAAAGATTGATAATTAACAGGAAACATTAAGCAAAGAAATACAAGATGTAAATTTAAACAAAAGATATGCAAAATACAATAACTGAAATAAAAAATTCATTAGAAGCAGGCAACAGTAGAATACAGGAGGCAGAAGAATGAATCAGCGAGGTGGAAGACAGATTAGTGGAAATCACTAATGCAGAAGAGAAAAGAGATAAAAGATTGAAAGGAAATGAGCAGAGTCTCAGAACACTCTGGGATAATGTTAAACGCACCAACATCCGTATTATAGGGGTGCCAGAGGGAGAAGAGAGAGAGAAGGAGACAGAAAAAATATTCAAAGAGATTATAGCCGAAAACTTCCCTAATATGGGAAAGGAACGACTCACTCAAATCCAGGAAGTGCAATGAGTACCATATAAAGTAAACCCAAGGAGGAACACCCCAGGACACATATTAATCAAAATGACTAAAATTAAAGACAAAGAGAAAATATTGAAAGCAGCTAGGGGAAAGAAAAAAATGACATACAAGGGAAACCCGATAAGGTTATCAGCAGATTTTTCAGCTGAAACCCTACAAGCCAGAAGGGAGTGGCATGATATACTTAATGTGATGAAAGGGAAAAACTTCCCAGATTGCTTTACCCAGCAAGGCTCACATTCAGATTTGAAGGAGAGATCAAAACCTTTACAGATAAGCAAATGCTAAGAGATTTCTGCAACACTAAACCAGCTTTACAACAAATCCTAAAGGAACTTCTCTAGGCAGATAAGAAAAGGCCACAACCAGAAACAAAAACATCACAAATGACAAGGCTCACCAGTAAAGCATATATACAGTAAGGATACTAAATCCTCCATGCACAATTAAGCTACCAAAATCAGAAATCGTGAGAAGAGAGCACAAATGCAGGTCACTGGAGATGCACGTGCAATTAAGAATCCAACAACTTAAAACAATCTCATTTGTATATAGACTCCTACATCAAAACTTCAGGGAAACTGCAAACCAAAAACCTACAATTGATACACAAACAAATAAGAAAAATCAACTCAAATACAACATTAACATAGTTTTCATGTGACAGGAGGCAAGAAGAGAATAAGGGAAGAAAAAAGAGCAACAAAACCCCTAAACAGTTAATACAATGGCAATAAGGACATATATATCAATAATTACCTTAAATGTTAATAGACTGAATGCCCCAGCCAAAAGACATAGACTAGCCAAATGGATAAAAAAACAAGACCCATATATATGCTGTCTTCAAGAGACCCACCTCACTTCTAGACACACATACAAATTGAAAGTGTGAGGATGGAAGAAAATATTCCATGCAAACGGGCATCAAAAGAAAGCCGGAGTAGCAATACTCCTATCAGACAAAATACACTTTAAAATGAAGAACATTTTAAGAGACAAGGAAGGGCACTACATAATGATCAAAAGATCAATCTAAGAAGAAGATATAACAGTTTTAAATATCTATGCACCCAACATAGGATCACCACAATATATAAGGCAACTGCTAACAACCTTAAAAGGAGAAATCAACAAGAACAAAATCATTGTGGGGGACTTTAACACCCCACTTACAGCAATGGACAGGTCACCCAGACAGAAAATCAATAAGGAAACACAGGCCCCGAATGAAGCATTAAATCAGATGGACTTCATAGATATTTATAGGACATTCCATCCAAAAGCAACAGAATACACATTCTTCTCAAGCGCATGGAACATTCTCAAAGATTGATCACATTCTGGGTTACAAATCAAGCCTCAGTAACTTTAAGAAAATTGAAATCATATTAAGCACCTTCTCTGACCACAATGCTATATGATTGGAAATCAAAAACCAGAAAAAAATGGCCAAAAATACAAACATATGGAGACTAAACAACATGCTACTAAATAACCAATGGATCACTGAAGAAGTCAAAGAGGAAATTAAGAAATACCTAGAAGCAAATGACAACAAAGACACGACACCCCAAAACCTCTGGGATGCAGCAAAAGTAGTTCTAAGAGGAAAGTTTATAGCAATACAAGCCTACCTCAGGAAACAAGAAAAAGCTTAAATAAGCAACCTAACTTTACATCTAAAGCAGCTAGACAGGGAAGAACTGACAAGATCTAAAGTTAGTAGAATAAATCATAAAGATCAGAGCAGAAATCAATGAAATAGAAACAAAGAAAACCATAGAAAAAATCAATGAAACTAAAAGCTAGTTCTTTGAAAAGATTAACAAAATTGATAAACCCTTAGACAGACTTATCAAGAAAAAAAGAGGACAAATATCAATAAAATTAGAAACGAAAAAGGAGAAGTAACAACAGAAATCACAGAAACACAAAGGATCATAAAAGACTACTATATGCAACTACATGGTAATAAAATGGAAAACCAAGAAGAAATGGACATTCTTAGAAAAGAACCATCTTCCGAGACTGAACCAAGCTGAAATAGAAAACATGAATAGACCAATCACAAGTTCTGAAATTGAAACTGTGATTAATAAACTTCCAGCAAACAAAAGTCCAGGACCAGATGGTTTCACAGGTGAATTCTATCAAACATTTAGAGAAGAGCTAATAGCCTATCCTTCTGAAAATCTTCCAAAAAAATGGCAGAGGAAGGGACACTCCCAAACTCATTCTATGAAACAACAATCTTCCTGATACCAAAACCAGACAGATACCACAAAAAAACAAAACTACAGGCCAATCACACTGATGAACATAGATGCAAAAATCCTCAACAAAATACTAGCCAACCGAATCCAACAATACATTAAAAGGATTGTACATCACGATCAAGTGGGATTTATCCCAGGGATGCAAGGATTCTTCAATATTCGCAAATCAGTCAGTGTGATACACCACGTTAACAAACTGAGGAATAAAAACCATATGATCCTCTCAATAGATGCAGAAAAGGCCTTTGACAAATCCAACACCCATTTCTGATAAAAACCCTTCAGAAAGTGGGCAAAGGAGGAACCTGCCTCAACATAATCAAGGCCATCTATGACAAACCCAGAGCTCACATCATTCTCAATGGTGAAAAGCTGAAAGAATTCCCACTGAGATCAGGAACAAGACAGGGATGTCCACTCTCGCCACTGCTATTCAACATAGTTTTGGAAGTCTTAGCCACAGCAGTCAGAGAAGAAAAAGAATTAAAAGGAATCTAAATTGGAAGTAAAACTGTCACTTTTTGCAGACGACATGATACTATACCTAGAGAATCCTAAAGACTCTACCAGAAAACTGTTAGAGCTCATCAATGAATTTGGCAAAGTTGCAGGATACAAAATTAATACACAGAAATCAACTGCATTTCTATATACTAACAATGAAAGAGCAGAAAGAGACATTAGGGAAGCAATCCCGTTTACCATCGCGTCAAAAAGAATCAAATACTTAGGAATAAACCTGCCCGAAGAGGCAAAAGATCTGTACTCTGAAAATTGTAAGGCGCAGATGAAAGAAATCAAGGATGACATAAGCAGATGGAAAGACATACCATGCTCTTGGACTGGAAGAGTCAATATTATCAAAATGAGTATACTACCCAAGGCAATCTACACACTAAATATAATCCCTGTCAAATTACCAAGGGCATTTTTCACAGAACTAGAACAAAATAGTTTAAAGATTGTTTGGAAGCAGAAAAGACCCAGAATAGCCAAAGACATCCTGAAAAAGAAAAATGGAGCTGGAGGAATCAGGATCCCTGACTTCAGACTCTAGTACAAAGCTATAGTCATCAAAACCATATGGTACTGGCACAAAGACAGAAATAGAGATCAGTGGAACAGGATAGAAAGCCCAGAAATAAACCCACGCATCTATAGTCAACTAATCAATGACAAAGGAGGCATTAATATACATTGGACAAAAGACAGCCTCTTCAATAAGTGGTCCTGGGAAAACTGGACAGCTACATGTAAAAAAATGAAACTAGAACACTTCCTAACACCATGCACAAAAATAAACTCAAAATGGATTCAAGATCTAGATATAAGACCAGACACTATAAAACTTAGCGGAAAACATAGGCCAAATACTCTCTGACATAAATGATAGCAACATCTTCTCAGATCCATGTGTCAGAGTAAGGACAATAAAAAGAGAAATAAATAAATGGGACTTAATTACTTCAAAGTTTCTGCATAACAAAGGAAAACCGAAACAAAATGAAAAGACAACTCACAGAATGGGAGAAAATATTTGCAAATGAATCAACTGACAAGGGATTGATCTTCAAAACGTACAAACACCTCCTACAGCTCAATACTAAAGAAACAAACAACCCCATCCAAAAATGGGCAGAGGATCTAGGCAGACAATTCTCCAAAGAAGACTTGCTGATGTCAAATAAACACATGAAAAGATGTTCAACATCACTCCTCATTACAGAAATGCAAATCAAAACCACTATGTGGTACCACCTTACACCAGCCAGAATGGCCATCATCAAAAAGTCTACAAACAATAAGTGCTGGAGAGGGTGTGGAGAAAAAGGATCCCTATTACACTGTTGGTGGGAATGCAAATTGGTGCAACCACTGTGGAAAACAGTATGGAGATTCCTCAGAAAACTCAAAATAGAATTACCATTTGATCCAGCAATCCCACTCCT
>PVHT021183699.1:61512334-61543432 GCA_004024745.2 Catagonus wagneri
AACTCGAAAAGACACATGTACTCCAGTGTTCACTGTAGCACTCTATGAAATAGCCAGGTCATGGAAACAACCTAAATGCCCATCGACAGAGGAGAGGATAGGGAAGATATGGTACATACACACAATGGAACATTACTCAGCCATTAAAAGGAACAAAATACCAACATTTATGATGGACCTAGAAATTATCATGCGAAGTGAAACCAGTCAGACAATTAGACAGCAATACCCAATGCTACCGCTTACAAGTGGAAACTAAAAAGACACAATGAACTTTGCAGAACAGAGAATGACTCACAGAATTTGGAAAACCTCTGGTTTTTCAAACAAGAAAATCTGGGGGTTGGGGGATGCACTGAGGTTTTGGGACACAAATGCTATCAAATTGACTTGTGATGATTTTTGTACACCTACAATTGTAATAAAATTCATTAAGCCAAAAAAAATGTTCTGTCAATTTCTACTATACAGCAAAGTGGCCCAGTTTAAATATGGCTTTTCTCATATATAGATAATATGAGAAAAAGAATATATATAAAATGAAAAATTTTTTATATTATAAATATATAATATGAGAAAATATATATAAAAGCGTATATATATATTCTTTTTCCTCATAATTATCTTCTATCATGTTCTATCACAAGTGATTGGATATAGTTCCCTATGCTATACAGAACGACCTCATTGCTTCCTGTGAATCTGCAGTCACTTGAAAATAAAAAGTTCAAAACAACAGGAACAAAACAGAGTCTCAGCAAAATTGAAGTATTCCTATGTCTCTAAAGAAAGTGTCAGCTGTCAAGTGTAGTAAGCATCAAAAAATGTGAGGATTTGTGGTTTAAGAAAAGTGTGGCTTCCTAAGCAGGACAAATGCAAAAGGTATGAAGGAAAAGAAAAGACAAAATTAAAATAATTCAATACATACATACTCACACAGATGCATAGTGAATTAATTTATAAGAAAACTTCCAAGTAGGTTTTGGGGCTTCGGATTTCTCAAGCCATTTTTTTTCCTTTTTTTTTTTTTTTTTTTTTTTTTTTTTAGCTCTGCACCCGCAGCATATGGAGGTTCCCAGGCCAGGGGTCGAATCAGCTGCTGGCCTACGCTACAGCCACAGCAACGCCAGATCCGAGCCACGTCTACAACCTATAACCACAGCTCACGGCAACGATGGATCCTTAACCCACTGAGCAAGGCCAGGGATCGAACTCGCAACCTCATGGTTCCTAGTCGGATTCGTTAACTGCTGCGCCACGACAGGAACTCCAAATTTCTCAAGTTGCTAGACACAATTATGTTTGGCATACTGATTACTTCTTAATATTTAAATTATATATATGTTTATATACATATATGTATATATGATTTGACACACCTGTGGCATGTGGAATTTTCTGGGTTAGGGATTGAACCTGCACCACAGCAGTGACCCAAGCTGCTGAAATGACAACACTGGATCCGTGACCCACTGCCCCACAAGGGAACTCTAAAAATTTTTAACTGGTTCTTTCACATGATCAATAAGTCAGCCTCTGATAGGATCCAAATTACAAGGCAAAGGCTATACATGCAGTTAATTTTATGTTCCAAGAATAAAGGGAGAAGTTTGATTGCTGAGTACATGATGCAGAACCTAAGATATTGGACATATAGAAAAACGAATTTTATTTTTTCTAGGGTTATCTTTCTCTGACAGTTTTGTTCTAATCCCAAGAGATCTGCAAATGTTGAAAGTTACAACATGTTGTTATTACAAATGCCTTCATCAAGAACACATTTTAATAGCATTTAATTCTCTTTTTCTCCCAAATAAATTCAATAGTGTGGGAAGCATTATGTAAGCAGTTAATTTTTCCCCACTTACAAGCTTTTTTCTTCTTAGTTATAGAAAACATTTTAATACCAGAGAAAAACGGAGAAAGAATTTTGAGCAGCTTTAAATTACAGAGGGACTCAGGGAAATAATTCCTGTCCATTCATGCTAGTTTTATGAACAGCTGTTATCTTTGGAAGATACCATTAAAATACAAGAATTATGTGACTAGGAGGCTGTCAAATGGGGCAAGCTAGTGTCTGTGCTTTCAGTTTTAGATGATTTCAATTGAGTAAATATTTGCTGGTATTGATCATCTATCCAGTAAATAACGTTAAACGTAGCCATGATAAATACCTAACAGAAATGCACATGGCACAACAAAAGCACGAAATGGAAGGAGTGCTATAATACCTTGGATCAGAGATTTTCTTAAGGAAATGGAGGCTTGGGCCCAGGTCTGAAGTATGAGTAAGCATTAACTAGACGATACCCGAGATAATTTAAAACACACAACTGCACAAAAGCTCTCACACACAGTTTCAAAGCAGCATTATTCATAATAGCCAAAAGCAGAAAAACTAAATCTCCATCAAATGAGCAATAAATAAATGTAGCTTATCCATACAATGGAATGTTATTCAGTCACAAAAGGAAATGAAGTACCGATTCATGTTATAACACAGATGAATCCTGAAAACTTTATGCTAAGTGAAAGTGAAGCCAGACACTAAAGGCCACTTACCCGATTGCATTCTATGAAGAATCCATAATGGGAAAATCCACAGAGACAGGAAGTAGATAAGTGACAGCCAGGGGCTAGGGGAGGGGAGATGAAGAGTGACTGCTAGTGGGCACAGTGTTTCTTTTAGGGGTGATAAAACACAGAAATTTGTGGTGTTAATGATGGAACTTCATCAATATACTAAACGTCACTGAACTGTACACTTTAAGAGAATGAATTTTACGGTATGTGAATTATATCACAATAAAAAAAGAAGTAATTAGACTGAAAAAAAACATAGTGGGAACAGCCTGACAAGTAAGAGGAACTCAGGAAGGCTGGTGTTGCCTGGGAAGAGAGTCCACGGGCTGTGGGCGAGAAGGATGGAAAGAAGAGAGGGTTCAGACCAGACAGTGCCTCATGTGCTCACTGCTGGTCTCCATTACTCCATTATTGGATTGATCTTAACATTCTTTTTTTTTTTTCCCTCTTCATCTTTTTTGGCCCCACCTGTGTCATATATAAGTTCCTGGGCCAGGGATCCAACCTGAGCCATTAGCTGCCACCAATGACACAGCTACAGCAACACAGGATCCTTAACCACAGTGCTGGGCCAGGGATCAAACCTCCACCACCAGACAATGCTGGATCATTAAACCAACTGTGAGATAGCAGGAACTCTTCTTCACATGTTTTGATATATATTCCAACCCAACTTGACAAACCTCCTCTGCCATTTTTTTCCCCGCAAAGCACTCTCCCTTCCATCACTTCTACCTCCTGGACCCTGACACATACCATGTCCTTCGTGTTTCTATGTCTTGTTTCCACATTATTCCACACATGAAATACCTTTGGTCTGACCTGGTCTGCATTCTAGGGAAGAGGCAGCACACACCCCAAAAGCAGGCAGCTCTCCTGCTCAGCACAATAGCTGGGTGACCATTTTGGATGAGAGAGACGAGGCTCCTAAACACAGGATGGGTTTGTTGGAAAAAATAAAGGAGCTGACTTTTTCTGAAAAACAAAATCACAGAGATTTGGCTTTTGAAGGTTTTTATCACGAGGATTCTGGGAAAGAAAGGAATGGAAAAGACTATTACGAGAGGCTAGATCTTGAGACAAGAAGTAAGACAAAGTAAGATGGGGGTCTGACAATGGGACATTCAACTTCAAGTCCTTCCCCACCCCCCACATTGTAATTAACATAGTTAATAGCTTTAGTAAAAGTCACAGCCCTGACTTACTCATTGACTGTTGTCTGGGTCCTGGTTTATTTCTTTCTGGGTACCCTGAACTTATTACCAGTTACTTTCAGCATCATTCCAAAGGCAGAATGGAAGCTTTCTGTCTAATGGAGTCTAAAGATCAGAAAATAGTTCTTCAGATGAAATGTGTTTATGAGTTCCTTCTGTGTACCAAACCCATGACAAGGTGCTGGCGATTTTGGAGTATATAAAAGACCAGTTCCTTGACATTATGGAACATGAATTCCATATCCCTCTCAGGTTTTAATTGAACATCTGTTTGCCAGGCACTGTGCCACACACTGGGATAGAACAAGAAACTCAGAACGGTCTTTGGTAAACCTTGTTTAACAGTAATGCCAATTGCTTTGTGAAAAACTGGAGCAAACCAGAATGAGTATAATTTATTGGCTGGGGGCTAAATTACCTACATTTTCTAAAATAACAGCTAGATCGGTCAATTCTAGCTTTCCTAGCAAACATACACCCAAAAGTACACTTAGTCTCTGTTAAAAGAGAGCAACTACCTCCTGTCTATTACCCAGTCTCCAATACTTGGTGGGGGAGGGCACCTCATAATCAGAGTCTGTTCTACTGATGTTAAAGTCAGGCTTCTGAGATAAAAAGATGAGCATGCATAATGGGGCCACAGGCTTAGACTCTAAGGGATTTTGAGCTATTTATATCTGCAACTGAGCTCAGTTTTCTTGTGAGAAATATGGCGTAAGAGCTGAGCTTTATAATTTATCATAGAAAAAGAGTGGACTTTTAAAAAATACTTCTTAAATATTGAAATAGTTTGAACCATAAGTCCCAGCATACCCTTCACTCAGCTTCCCCAAAGATACTATCTTGCAGCACCTTAGAAAGAGGTCAAGACCAGGAAACAGACATTGGTATGATACTAGTAACTTAAATAATGGACCGTATTCAGATTCTACTAGCTTTGTGTACATTTTTCCCCGTGTTATATATGGCTCTAGGAAATTTTCATTTTATATGTAAATTCTAGTAACCATAACCAAAATCAGAATACAGAGCTCTTCCATTACCACAAAGACTTTCTTTTAAACTGTTCTTTAATAGTCACAGCCTTCCCCCAACACAAACCACCGACAACCCACTGGTCTCTTCTTCATCACTATAATTTTATCCTTTTGGGAATAATAATGGATTTTTTAAAAATGTAAGCTCAGTGACTTAAGGGATAGTGAGCTTAATTATATATATATTTTTAGGGAAGGAACTTATAATTAACCCTTTTTCCTGCCATACAAACTCTCTTCTTTTCTGCAGCTCCCCCTCTCATATTCTCCACTTAAAAATTTCTGAGGAGAATCTCAGCCCTGAGCTAAACCATCTTACGGATTTCAGATTTCTTCATTACTTTACTCTCCCCAGCCTATCCCTGGCCCCAGCAAAGTAAGAAGGAAAAGATTAATGTATGTTTTTATCAGGTTCCAGAGCTCAGCATGTTGATGCTAGCATGGGGAGAAAAAAAAAAAAAAAAAAAGAAAGAAAAAGAAGAAAAGCAATCTAGAGAGTTCTGCTTCATGTCCTCTCTGGTCACAGCAGAACAAATAGAGATTCATTTCAGGCTTTGGGGATTTGGGAAAGATTCCAGAAGTTCAGACCATGAAGATATTTCATGACATTTCACACAGAGCCTGATTGACATGATATTCCTAGGTTGGTATGGTATGTGACACCTTAGAAAGTAATTTTTGAAAATGTAGATTGAAAAAGAGAAAAAAGCCTTAGATGAGGCACACACTCTACTGACACTTCTAGTATGTTCAGTGGGAGTTACTGGTTGTCATTCCATGGAAACCCTGTGGGAACAGTCATCATGTTCCATAGTTACCAGGTGTAATCTAAGCAAGAAGGTGAAGAAACAATTTCACACAATGCTCTGTCATGTCCCAGCTCTTCTCAACAGAGAGAAGCTGCCTGAAAAGAAATGACTGCTCAGGAATACTGCCAAAAGTGTGCAGACCTAATACATTCCCCTCTATTACTATTAAACAGTTCCAGAAACCTCTGTATGAAGGGAACAGGTGAAACCCAGTCTTTAGTCCTGCTCTTTGATATAAATATATATAGGCCTCTAGAAAGTAAAGACTTAAATATGCAAGCACCAGAAGTAGAGGAATATCCATTAGATAGTTCATTAAATGAATTTGTTTTTTAATGTAACTGCCTTTTATTTTTTTTTAATTTATGTTATGTTATATATTCTATGTTTATATTTTTTATGTTTATAGCAGTGGCCCGCTGAGCCACCAGGGAACTCCTCTCCTGAAACTGCCTTTTTTTTTTTTTTCAGTAAACATATATGCCAAACTTTGTTTGGATTCAACTTACACATGGGGGGCATGCCTCCTTCCACATGCCAGGCATCATGCTACTTATGATATTCTTCTATGAGAAGTTCCCATTGTGGCTCAGCAGTGATGAATCCAACTGGTGTCCATGGGGATGTGAGTTAAATCCATGGCCTTCCTCAGTGGGCTGGCGATCCAGCATTTCCATGAGCTATGGTGTGGGTTGTAGACACAGATCAGATCTGGTGTTGCTGTAAAAAAGCCAAAAAAAAAAAAGATCTTCTTCCATGGAAGCAGAAAGGAAAGGAGACTCTGGTGAAGATCTATAGAGTCACCCCTTGGGTAAAAAAAAGAAAAGACTTAAGCACGGAGGGAGGAAACAGACTTCCCACTGTTGGGCCATCTTGCACAGATGCTTGGGCTCCAAACCTCTTGTGGAAGTGCAGCTTTCACCTTAATGCCCACCACTGTCCAGAGAACAAAAAATTCCCTCTGGAAAATTTGTCTTCATATATGTCCTCTGAATATTTGCTGCCTCTTCTGCCTTTTACTTTCCCACCTTCTTTACCACTCTTGATGTTAATATCATCTTCTTCTTGATCCATCTAACACTGACCCTAATCTTAAAGCATCAGTTCAAATCCCAACAGCTCCCTGAAAATTTTCTCATCTTCTAGCCAGCTTCCAGGCTCCCCTGGAGTGCCAGGGGAGGGAGTTGACATCTACTAAATATCCATTAAGGGTCAGGCGTTAGGATGTGTTATCTAATGTCATCCTTGCCATGAGGTAAGGAAAGCACTATTCTCATTAGATTGAAAATAGAAGTTCCCGTGTGGCTCATTGGATTAAGAACCCAACATAGTCTCTGTGAGGATGAGGGTTCAATCCCTGGGCTTGCTCAGGGAGTTAAGGATATTTCCTTGCTGTGGCATAGGCTGGCAGTTGCAGCTCCAATTCAACCCCTGGTCTGGGAACTTCCAAATGCTTCAGGTGCAGCTGTAAAAAGAAAAAGTATAAAATAAAATGAAGATAAAACAGTACTCAGAAAGGCCATAATGTCCATTATTAATATAGCTGGCAGTGGTTTAGTTACTTAGTTCCAGTTCTAAAGCCTATGACCTTTTACCATCTGCCCTTGTTGACTATTTTTCTCCTTTACAACTTCTTACCTTCTTACCCCTAGGTAGTATTTTTACTTAATGGTTAATAAATCTCTGACTTGTCTTGCTGTTCTGATTACTAGCCTCTTTGGAGCAAGGATTCCCACCTTTCTAAAATTTTATCACACACAGACCTAAAATGGCTTTTAAAGAGAAACTAATCAATAATGATTACTTAGTCTTTTTTCCCCTGTGTTTCCTTTTCATCAAACTCCAGGTTTGCCTAATTTTTAATTTTATTTTATTTTAATTTTTTTATGGCTGCACCCAAGGCATATGGAAATTCCTGGGCCAAGGACTGAATCCAAGCCGCAGCTGTGACCTAAGCGGCATCTGTGACAATGCTGGATCTTTTAACTCTCTGCACTGGGCTGGGGATTGTACCTGCACCTCTGCAGTGACTTGAGCAGCTACAGCCAGATTCTTAACCAGCTGTGCCAAGGTGGGACCTCCCTAATTAATTTTTTAAACAGCTTAAGAGGCTTCCTTCTCAAACACAAGGAAGCTATGGAATAAAGTACACTCAGTGAGAAGGAAACACCCCGCCATTTAAGCAGGATCTTTGGGGTAAGGACACCAATGATAGGCTGGCTGGGAAGGGGGCCCCCACAAAAGAAGAGTTGCAGAGACAAAGGGACTTTTGGAAATCAACACTTACAGACAAACAGTTCAGGGCCAGTGCAGTTAGGTTTAACTCTTCTGTCCTCTGGGTCTCAGAGCTCTCTTCTCCTAATTACCAATTTTTCCCCTAATTATAAAAGGATGAGCACTATATGCCAAAACTCTGAAATATGCTAAAAGCAGGTCAAAGAGGAAAGAAGTGCATCCATGCACCAGTGATCCTACTACGCGGTGATGATAACCCTGTCTGTCTGAGGATCATGTTTCCTGCCTCATCTCCTACCTCTCACTGCCCAAGTCTCAGGCATAGGGCCTGGTTTCAGTTCTTCCCAAGTTCCCTGCTCTTACCCACCTCAACTTTCTCCCTTAGGGACCTGAATCTTTGTGGCACCACCTCCCACCTGCAACTTTCCCACCTCTAGGTCCTTGACCTTCAATGCTCAGCTTAATCCTCCCTTCCTCGGAGAAGGCTTTCCTGATCTAAAGGCTAGGTTAGTTTCCCCTCAGGTACCATGTACTTCTCCTGAACTCTGCTGGTCAGCTTTCTAATTACTTCTTTCCTTTTTATCTTCTCTTATGATGCTGCTGTACTCTTGACCTCTAGTTAACAAGCACTGTGCTCACTATGCCTGCCAAATATATGTTTAATAAATGGTCATGTAAAGAATGAATAAGTACCACAGAAGTCTTATTCTCTTTCCTTCCTCCATCCTTCCATCTCTCCCTCTTTCTCTCTTTCCTTCTCTTCACATGTACAAACACTCACACACATCAATTTAATTATAATCATAATTCATTTGCTAAAACCTTATAAGGCCTATGAAAATTTGCAAACTCCTTTTTATAGGCAACATGGTATGAACAATTTATCATTACAAAATTTTTTGGGGGGAGAGAGGCATTTTTAAATTATTGCATACTTTAGTATATTAATGTAACAATTTACATGTTTTCCTTTTATTGGCTGTTTAAAGCATTCTGATTTTTCAAAATATAAATAATACTGTAGTACATGTGCAAACAGCTGTCTGCATTTTGAATTCCTCTTTGGATGGATTCCTAAAAGTAGAATAATAGTTAAAAGGGAAAAAACATTGAAAAACAAACAAACAAAATTATGTCTTGAAACACATAGATACCAATCTCAAGAAGGGAAGTTTATTCTTGTACCAGCACGTCTTTATTTATACTAAACAGTTTTTTTCTGAA
Organism: Catagonus wagneri; assembly: GCA_004024745.2. Classification (NCBI taxonomy): domain Eukaryota; kingdom Metazoa; phylum Chordata; class Mammalia; order Artiodactyla; family Tayassuidae; genus Catagonus; species Catagonus wagneri. The sequence goes on from PVHT021183699.1 coordinate 61,521,437, forward strand.
TGGTTCTGAACAGTAAAACTGATCATGATGCTGGCAGTCACAGACCAGGGTTACCTAAGAGCAATTCATTGGCTAGACTGTTGACCAAACTTATTAAAAATATTTTTTGTAACCTCTCAGCCTTTGCTCTTGACAGTCCCTATTCTTCTCTGCTTATTTGAGCATAATTCATAGTCTAGGCTCTGGTTCAAATCTTATTTCCTCAATGAAACTTTCAACTCACTTAGCATTATTTTTAGGTATCTTTGTTAATTTTAAGGAGCAAATGCTTGAACCTTGTCTAACACAGTTTTATATTTTCTTCTGATGCTTAACAGACTGTCTAGCGTGCAGACGAATTCCTTAAAACATAAAAGTTGATTGATAGATGTGCTCGACCCCTGTTACTTTCAGAATATCTGGCAAGTTCTCCCTTAGAAAGCTTTCCCTTTCCTGCCTGCTGGAAGCAGTCATTCATATCTATCGTCTAGGGTTTCCTAACTCTCCTCCCCACCCTACTTTGTCAAATGCTGGTCACAATTCCAGGTTTTTGTCACCTGCGCTTCTGAATGACTGGCTACAGATTGGAGCTCCAATGACCCCCTCTTTGGGTTTGATTAAGGAACTGAAGGGGCTCAGAGAACTTAAGGGAAACATTTCACTCACTAGGTTATTGGTCTGTTGTAAAAGGATACAACTCAGTAACAGCCAAGATGGAAGAGATACATAGGGCAAGGTATGTGGGGGAGGATATAGAACATCAATGCCTTCCAAGTCTACCACTTAGCCATTTCTCCATGTGTTCACCCACCAGAAAGTTTTCCAAACCCTGCCTTTTTGGGTTTTTATGGAAGTTTCAATATACAGGCACGATGGAATAAATCATTGGTCATTTGTGAAGGAACTTAGTCTTCAGTCCCTCTCCCCTCTTGGAAGGTAGGGGTGTGTGTGGCAGTCTAAAAGTTCCAGTGTTCTAAATACAGAGCTGTTCCCTTGGCAACCAGCCCCATCCTTAGGTTCTTTCTGAAAGGCACCTTATTAACATAACAAAAGATGCCTTTATCACTCTCTTCACTTGAGAAATTCCAAGGATTTGAGAAGCAGAGATGAAGATCAAGTATACATTTCTTATTATAAATTGCATTACAGCATGATCCCCAGACAGACCAGTAAGAACTCTTCCTGGGATTTTTGTTGGAAGCTATAAAGCAAAAGAATTTCTCTTGGAATACTAGCTGGGGAGCACAATGTCACTTAGAGCTGCTGATCCTTGGGTTTCTACCCAGTGGACAAAGCCCAGCTGAGAATAAAACAAATAGGGAGGAAAGCAGAGGCAAAGTGGAGAGAATCCAGAAGACATCATCTGAGTATCTGAATCCAAATATTACAAAGCACAAGCTCTGCCCCCTCATATCAAACAGTAAGCTCTTCTCTTCTTTTTATTTTCTTAAGTTTGACTTGAGTATCTGTCACTTGCAACTAAATGATTTCTCACTACCACAACTCTGCTGTAACAGAGTAATAAACATTGAAATTAAGCACATTATCCTATTTTGTTGCCATTTTAAATTCAACACTGTTCATTTTTGGAATGGGAGTTACATCCTAATTCCCAAGAAAGGTTAATTTTTATGAGTTTGTGAGCCCTTGAGAATAATTTTTTGTTTAGTGCCTGCCTCTTGGCCCTCGTATTTCCCTCAAGCCCTCTTGCTCCTATCTGACTTTAAGAAAATGAAACTCAGTAATTTCAAATTACATTTTAATTATTTATTTCATAACAAACCAAATTAAATTTTAAAAGCCAAAGACATTTTCTGCTCTTGAACTCAAGAGATGTACCTTTTAATGAAATCTGCTGTACTTTTAAAAATTTTAATAAATTTTCTACATCTCACCATGCAGGCTTTTTTTTGGGAAAAAGATTATCAATGTTTAATTTTGCTTTATTATGATGTTCTTTTTATGAGAGTCATAGAGAAATGTCTCCTCTGCTTAGGTATTTTCCGGTAATCTATGTTCTAATTTCTTCTCTGACAAACATTCATTTTAGCTTTACAGTCTAGTTAACTGAATATTTTTTTCCTTCGAGATACTCTAAATTCAGGGGAAAAATCTGATTGAAGTCTATATTTAGAAGACTCATAATAATATGAGGTACTTATTTTGTAATACAGTCTATCCAGTGTCCTTCTGTCCACTGATGCAAGCTTGAGTCATTCCTCATAAGTCTGATTTGAGTTTGTCTACATGAGACCAATTTATCCTAACTGGTTAATTACCCACATTTTTTTTTTTTGAACTCTTTGCTGAATCTGGGGTTACTTTTTCTTGAAATAGAAGTACTTGAAACAAATATTTTCATGGCTTATTCACACATACACATATACTTCTAAAAAGATCATATACTATAGATATAAAAATCTCAAGAAAGAACCAGTATTAAGTCTTATGTATCTTTCTGGAATATATATGTATTGGAATATATATATATACATATTGTTTTATCTTGCACTCTCCCTCTCCAACATGTACACATTTAGCACATCATGGTTATTTCTGCAATATTATATCACACAGATTTACCTCACTCCTTATTTGATAGCCTAGTATCCTTCTGAATGAATGTACATTAATAAAATCAATTCCCTTCTAATGGACATTTAGGTTAATTCTAGGTTTGTTCTATTATAAACAGTGTAAATTCTACTCCTGGGCATCTACCCAGAGAAAACCATAATTTGAAAAGATACATGCACCCTAGTGATCATTGCAGAACTATTTATAATTACCAACATCTGGAAGCAACCTAAATGTCCATCAATAGAGGAATAGATAAAAAAGAGGTGGTACATATGTACAGTGGAATATCAGTCAGCCATGATAAGCGCTAAATAATGCCACATGGATGGACCAGCAGCAACATGGATGGACCTAGAGATTATCACACTAAGTGAAGGTAGTCAGACACATCACTTATATGTGGAATCTAAAAAAGGGGTACAAATGAAATTATTTGCAGAAGAGAAAGAGACTCACAGACTTTGAAGAGAAACTTATGGTCACCAAAGGTTACAAGTGGTGGAGAAGGTTGGAATATGAACAGTGAGGTAAATGAAATGACTGACCAACAAGGACCTGCTGTATAGTACAGGGAACTCTATCAAATATTCTCTGATAATCTATATGGGAAAAGAATCCAAAAGATAATAGATGCGTGTCCATCTATCAATGACTCACTTTTTTGTACAGCAGAAATGATCACATCATTGTAAATCAACTATACTTCAATGAAACTTAAAAAATGGAAACAAAGCAGTGCCTTGACAATTACCATATTATATAGATCTTGAACCAATTATAAGGTAATTTCCTCAAATATTAAACAAATATTATTCTAAAATTCTAAGAAGCAACACCTTAGATTAAAGGGTATGCACATTGAAAATCTTAACACATATCAACAGGTAGTCCTACAAGAAAGTTATAAGAAATAACACACTCACCAAAATCAGAGAAGAGGGCCTATCCTCTCACAATTAAAACTTCTAGGCCACTGTTTTCTAGGAACCATCTGTCTTAGGTGGTAATATAGGTACAGCAGGCAAAAAGATAGTAATTGAAATGGGTTCAATCTAGGAATCGCTATTTTTATGTTTGAGAAACATTTTCCTTGCCATATCATTATAAAGATATTAAATAGAATGATTAATGATATTTTCTCATCTTCTAAATGACACTGATCTGTATCTCTTTCTTATATATGTGTTGGTAATTTGTCTCAACTGTCAGCATATCTGTTTTGTCCATTTTTCACGTGGGATGGAGTTTCATTTTTATTGATTAACATATAATCTTGTTATATACTAAAGATATTAACTTTCTCTTACTCATATATCTTAAAAATATGTACTTACTTTAGTTACTTGTGTGGGGAGATTTTTTTTTTTTTACCATGTGAAAGCTTGTAGTTTTTATGCAATCAAATCATTCATCTTCTTGACTTGCTCAGGACACCATACCCAATAATAAAGACATTTTTATTTTTTATTTATTTGGATTTTTATTTTTTAAATATTTAATGGATTTTATTACATTTATAGGTGTACAACCAATCATCACAACCAGATTTTATAGAATTTCCATCCCAGATCCTCAGTACATCCCCCCACAACCTGTCTCATTTGGAAACCATAAGATTTTCAAAGTCTGTGAGTCAGTATATTGTGCAAAGTTCACTGTGTCCATTTTTTAGATTCCACGTGTAAGTGATAGCATTTAATGTTGCTGTCTCATTGTCTGACTGACTTTACTTAGCATGATAATTTCTAGGTCCATCCATGTTGCTGCAAATGCCATTATTTCTTTCTTTTTAATGGCTGAGTATATTTCATGTGTATATGTACCACATCTTCTTTATCGGCTCCTCTGTTGATGGACATTTAGGTTGTTTCCATGTCTTGGCTATAGTATAGAGTGCTGCAGTGAACACTGGAGTACATGTGTCTTTTCGAGTCATGGTTTTCTCTGGATAGATGCTCAGGAGTGGGATTGCTGGATCAAATGGTAATTCTATGTTTAGTTTTCTAAGAAATCTCCAGAATGTTTTCTGCAGTGGCTGAACTAATTTACATTCCCACCAACAGTGTGGTAGGGTTCCTTTTCTCCACACTTCTCCAGCATTTATTGTTTGTAGGCTTTTTGATGATGGCCACTCTGGCTGGTGTATGGTGGTTATCTCAAAGTGGTTTTGAATTACATTTCTCCAATAACAAGTGATGTTGAATATCTTGTAATGTGTTTTTTGGCCATCTGTATGTCTTCTTTTGAGAACTGTCTGTTTAGATCTTCTGCCCATTTTTTGATGGGGTTGTTTGTTTTTTTGGTTTTGAGCTATAGGAGGAGTTTACAAATTTTGGGAGATTAATCCCTTGTCAGTCAATTCATTCACAAATATTTTCTCCTATTCTGTGGGGTGTATTTTCATTTTGTTTAGGGTTTTCTTTGCTGTGGAGAAACTTTTAAGTTTAATTAAGTCCCATTTGTTTATTTTTGTTTTTATTGTCATTACTCTAAGAGGATGATCTGAGAAGATGTTGCTGTCATTGATGTCGGAGAGTGGCCTATGTTTTCCTCTTAAGAGTTTTATAATATCTGGTCTTATATGTAGGTCTTAAATCCATTTTGAGTTTATTTTTGTGTATTGTGTTAGGAAGTGTTCTAATTTCATTGTTTTACATGTGGCTGTCCACTTTTCCCAGAACCACTTATTGGACAGGCTGTCTTTTCTCCAATGTATATTAATGCCTCCTTTGTCATAGATTAGTTGACTTACGGTGCATGGGTTTAATTCTGGGCTTTCTATATTGTTCCACTGATCTATATTTCTGTCTTTGTGCCAGTACCATACGGTTTTGATGACTATAGCTTTGTAGTATAGTCTGATGTCAGGGATCCTGATTCCTCCAGCTCCATTTTTCTTTCTTAGGATGTCTTTGGCTATTCTGGGTCTTCTGTGCTTCCAAACAAAACTTTAAAATAGTTTGTTCTAGTTCTGTGAAAAAGGTCCTTGGTAATTTGATAGGGATTGCATTGAATCTATAGATTGCCTTGGGTAGCATAGTAATTTTGATAATATTGACTCTTCTAATCCAAGCACATGGTATGTCTTTCCATCTGTTCATGTCATCCTTGATTTCTTTCATCAGCATCTTATAGTTTTCAGAGTACAGGACTTTTGTCTCTTTAGGTAGCTTTATTCCTAAGTACTTGACTCTTTTTGATGCGATGGTAAACGGGATTGCTTCCCTAATTTCTCTTTCTGCTCTTTCATTGTTAGTATATAGAAATGCAGTTGATTTCTGTTTATTAATTTTGTATCCTGCAACTTTGCCAAGTTCATTGATGAGCTCTAACAGTTTTCTGGTAGAGTCTTTAGGATTCTCTAGGTATAGTATCATGTCATCTGCAAATAGTGATAGTTTTACTTCTTCCTTTCCAATTTGGATTCCTTTTATTTCTTTTTCTTTTCTGATTGCTGTGGCTAGGACTTCCAAGACTATGTTGAAGAGTAGTGGTGAGAGTGGACACCCCTGTCTTGTTCCTGATCTCAGTGGGAATTCTTTCAGCTTTTCACCCATTGAGAATGATGTTAGCTCTGGGTTTGTCACATATGGCCTTTATTATGTTGAGATTGGTTCCCTCTATGCCCACTTTTTCAAGGGTTATTATCAGAAATGGGTGTTGGATTTTGTAAAAAGCTTTTTCTGCATCTATTGAGAGGATCATATGGTTTTTATTCTTCAGTTTGTTAACGTGGTGTATCACACTGATTGATTGGCAGATACTGAAGAATCCATGCATCCCTGGGATAAATCCCACTTGATCATGATGTACAATCCTTTTAATGTATTGTTGTATGCAGTTTGCTAGTATTTTGTTGAGGATTTTTGCATCTATGTTCATCATTGTAATGGGCCTCTAATTTTCTTTTTTTGTTATATCATTGTCTGGTTTGGGTATCAGGGTCATGGTGGCCTCATAGAATGTGTTTGGGAGTGTCCCTTCCTCTGCAATTTTTTGGAAGAGTTTCAGAAGTATAGGTATTAGCTCTTCTCTAATGTTTGATAGAATTCACCTGTGAAGCCATCTGGTCCTGGACTTTTGTTTGTTGGAAGTTTTTAAATCACAGTTTCAATTTCAGAACCTGGGAGTGGTACACTCATATTTTCTATTTCATCTTGGTTTAGTCTTGGGAGATTGTACTTTTCTAAGAATTTGTCCATTTCTTGTAGGTTTTCCATTTTATTGGCATATAGTTGCATACAGTAGTCTCTTATGATTACTTGTATTTCTGTGATGTCTGTTGTTACTTCTCCTTTTTCATTTCTAATTTATTGATTTGTGTCCTCTCTTTTTCTTGATAAGTCTGGCTAAGGGTTTATCAATTTTGTTGATCTTTTTAAAGAACCAGCTTTTAGTTTCACTGAACTTTTCTATGGTTTTCTTCGTTCCTATTTCATTGATTTCTGCTCCGATCTTTATGATTCCTTTTCTTCTACTAATTTTAGGTCTTATCTGTTCTCTCTCTAGGTGCTTTAGATGTAAAGTTAGGTTGTTAATTTGAGCTTTTTCTTGTTTCCTGAGGTAGGCTTGTTTTGCTATAAACTTTCTTCTTAGAACCACTTTTGCTGCATCCCAGAGGTTTTGGAGTGTCATATCTTGTCATTTGCTTCTAGGTATTTTTAAATTTCCTCTTTGATTTCCTCAGTGATCCATTGGTTGTTTAGTAGCATGTTGTTTAGTCTCCACGTGTTTGTGTTTTTGTTTTTTGTGTTTTTTTCTTGTTGATTTCCAGTCATATAGCGTTGTGGTCAGAGAAGATGCTTGATGTGATTTCAATTTTCTTCAAATTACTGAGGCTTGATTTGTAGCCCAGGATGTGATCAATATTAGCGAATGTTCAGTGCGCACTTGAGAAGAATGTGTTTTCTGTTGCTTTGATGGAATGTTCTATAAATATCTATTAAGTCCATCTGGTCTAATGATTCATTTAGGACCTGTGTTTTCTTACTGATTTTCTGTCTGGATGATGTATCCATTGGTGTAAGTGGGGTCTTAAACTCCCCCACTACTATTGTGTTATAGTTGATTTCTCTTTTATGGTCATTAGCAGTTGCCTTATATATTGTGGTGATCCTATTTTGGGTGCATAGATATTTAAAATTGTTATATCTTTTTGGATTTATCCTTTGACCATTATGTAGTGCCCTTCCTTGTCTCTTAAAATATTCTTTTTTTTACGGTCTATTTTGTCTGATATGAGTATTGCTACTCTGGCTTTCTTGTGATTCCTGTTTGCATGGAATATTTTCTTCCACCTTCTCACTTTCAATTTGTATGTGTCCCTAGAAGTGAATGGGTCTCTTGAAGACAGCATATATATGGGTCTTGTTTTTGTATCCATTCAGCCAGTCTATGTCTTTTGGTTGGGGCATTTAGTCCATTAACATTTAAGGTAATTATTGATATCTATATTCTTATTGTCGTTTTTATTAACTGTTTTGGATTTGTTTTGTTGTTCTTTTTTCTCCCTTTCTTCTCTTGTTGTCTCCTCTTGTGGTTTCATGACCATCTTTAGTGTTGTATTTGAGTTGATTTTTCTTATTTGTTTGTGTATCAGTTGTACAATTTTGGTTTGCAGTTACCTTGAAGTTTTGATATAGAAGTCTACATATAAATGAGATTGATTTAAGTTGTTGGTTTCTTAATGGCACGTGCGTCTTTAGTTTCCTGCATTTGTACTCTCCTCACGATTTCTGATTTTGGTAGCATAATTGTGCATGGATGATTTAGTATCTTTACTGTATATATGCCTTTACTGGTGAGCCTTTGTCATTTTTGGTGGTTTTGTCTCTGGTTGGGACCTTTTCTTTTCTGCCTAGAGAAGTTCCTTTAGTATCTGTTGTAAAGCTGGTTTAGTGTTGCAGAAATCTCTTAGGTTTTGCTTATCTGTAAATGTTTTGATTTCTCCTTCAAATCTGAATGAGAGCCTTGCTTGGTAAAGTAATCTTGATTTCATCACATTAAGGCCACCCTTCTGGCCTGCAAAATTTCTGCTGAAAAATCTGCTGATAAGTGTATTGGGGTTCCCTTGTATGTCATTTGTTTCCTTTTCCTGGCTTATTTCAATATTTTCTCTTTGTCTTTAATTTCGGTCATTTTGATTATTATGTGTCTCAGGGTGTTCCTCCTTGGGTTTATTTTTATGGTACTCATTGCACTTCCTGGATTTGAGTGAGTAGTTCCTTTCCCATGCTATGGAAGTTTTCAGCTATTATCTCTGAAAAATTTTTCTGACCCTTTCTCTCTGTCTTCTCTTTCTGGCACTCCTATAATATGGATGTTGGTGTGTTTAACATTATTCCAGAGTTCTCTGAGACTGTCTTCATTTCTTTTCAATCTTTCTTCTCTTTTATGTTCTGCATCAGCGATTTCTACTAGTCTTCCTCCACCTCACTTGTTCATTCTTCTGCCTCCTGTATTCTGCTGTTGGCTGCTTCTAATGAATTTTTTATTTCAGCTACTGTATTTTGCATCTCTTTTTGCTTAAGTTTTATATCTTGTATTTCTTTGCTCAGTGTTTCATGTAAATTATCAGTCTCTGCCTACAGTATATTTCCAATGTCATGCATCATCTTCAGCATCAACTGTCTAAAGTCTCTTTCTGGGAGGCTGATAATCTCCTGATCACTTAGCTGTTTTTCTAGGTTTTTTTCCTTTCTCCCTTATCTGAGTTTTAGTTCTCTGTCTTTTCAGTTGTATAAGTTTTTGGTGTGGTGACTTTTTTCAGTCAATAGAGCCGTAGCCTCTCTTAGTTCTGGTGTCTGCCTCCCTTGTGACTAAAGTTGGTATATGGGCTTGCCATAGGCTCCCTGATGGGAGGGACTGGTGCCTGCCCAATGGGGCTGATTCCTATCCCTCTGGTGGGTGGGGCTTTGTCTCTGGGTGAGATTAGTGGCAGCTGTGTGCCTGGGGGGGTCTTTAGGCAGCCTGTTTACTGATGGGTGGGGCTAAGATCCCACCTGGATTATTATTGGCCTGGGGCTTCTCAGCACTGATTTTCCCAAAATGCCACCTCCAGAAAATTCAAGCTGATGAGTATTGCCAAGAGCTTTGCCTTCAATGCCCTTCCCCCCACAACAAGCCACAGTCACCCTCTGTTTTCCCAGGAGATCCTCCAAGAACTGCAGTCAGGTCTGACTCAGATTCCTATGGAGATTTTGCTTTGCCCTGGGACCTGGTGTATGTGAAAGTCTGTGTGCGTCTTTCAAGAATGGGGTCTCCATCTCACCCAGCCCATGGAGATCCTGTGGACAAGCCCTACTGGCCTTCAATGCCAGATGCTCTGGGGGCTCTTTCTCCCAGTGCCAGATCCCCCAGGCTTGGGGATTTGACATGGGTCTCAGAACTCTCAGTCCTGTAGGTGAGTCTCTGTGATACTGTTACTTTCCAATGTGTGGGGCTTCCCACCCCAGAGGTACAGGGTTGCTTATATCACATAATCACTCCTCCTACCTCTTGACATGGCCTCCTCTTTCTCTCCTCCAGTAGGATATGTTTTTGAATGTTTCCAATCCATTTGGTTGAAGATTGCTCAGCAATTGGTTGTAATTTTGTTGTTTTTATGAGAGAACTTGAGCTACTATCCTTCTATTCCACCGTCTTAATCTCTTCAATAATGACATTTTTAGATTATCTTTCACCACTTAAAATTTTTTAAGCAACTTCAATCTCTTTTTTTATGGACACATAGTTGACCTTGGAATAACACATGGTATGCTTTGCATAAAAATTTATTGTGGGCCCTTTATATCCTTGGTTTGCTACCCTTGTAATGATTCAACAAACCGTGGATCATGTAGTTTAGTATTTACTAGTGAAGAAAAATATCTCTGTATTAGTTGACTCCTGCAGGTAAAACTCACTTTGTTCAAGAGTCAATTGTATTTTTAAAATAAAATGTTATTTTTCTAAATATTTGCTGAATATCCTAATATTGCCTTACATGAAACACTGTATGCTAGATGTCTGGTGCCACTCTGATTGTTTTCTTTGTCTGCATAACATTTTTTTTAAATCTTGGAATTCAGAAATTCTACTAGAATAAGGATACAATAATTGACTTAGTGCTTGGAAAGCTTGATCAGTATTAAGAAATAGTTTCTTGTCATTTTTTTAACCCAGAGATATTATCTATTAGTTATTTGAAATAGTTCTTTAATGTACTCTGTTCTCTCTGTAATTTCTATCATATAAAAGAAATGAGATGCCACAAGCCTTTCCTCTATGTCAACTCTGCTTCTAAAAGTCTGTACAAAGACTTTTATGAGGTAATATTAAAAGATTTTACACATAATAACTACATAGCTATGTTATCTATATTCAAACAAAAGAGGAAATATCATTCAATACTTTTCTTCAGCCAGGAAATAAAATATGGGCATGAATATCTACAGATAACATAAGAAAATGCTCAGAGGAAACATTCAAAGGAAAAGAGACATACACACTTGCATGTAGTAAGATTACCACTATATTCAGCAGTAACAAAATCCATCCAAGGAAATACACCAAACACTTAACAGTTATCCCTGGGATATGCCACTGCAGATGGTTATTCTTTTCTACTTCTTTTCAGAGTATTTTGCATGCTTGCGGCATTCTGTTGCAATGGGAAAACTCAGTACAGATTCTTTCTATAAAGCTGAATGTGAGCACCAAATCAGCATCAATAATTCCTCTGAGTTAAAGAAACAACTGCCTTAGTGGTCTGGGAAGTCTCTGATTGAGCCTGGCAGGTGGAGTAGACAGGGCTGGCAGAAATGAAGGGGTCTTGCAAGGAAAGAGGGAGAAAAATTGGAAATGCAGCCTTGAAAATCACTGAGACATCTTAGACATGACCTTCAATTGCCCAGGGGGCATGTTTCTCCTTTGAGCTTTGACATTCAATGACTCTTCATTTTATTTTTATTTCTACCTCAGGCAAAGAGAATTTCTCTTAGCAATTTTTGCTTTCTCAAATTTTACACAATTTTAGGTGATTTACCAAAAGTAGGTAAAATAGCAGAGATCACACTATATGATAAGTTTTTTATATTAATACAAGATAAAAATAGTAATAAGTAAAAGATGGTATTTGGCTTTTATTCATTTTTCACATGTTTATTTTTGCAATAAAATTCTAAAACTGTTTAACCACCTCCCTTGTTTAAAATATCAAATCTTTTACATTTGAGTAAGAAAGTTTTTCTTCTGCTTAAAAATTATTAGTGATGCCTTTAGTCAAGATGAAAGCATAACTTCACATATATATATGTATATATATATTTTTAATATGGAACGCTTCAGAAATTTGCATGTCATCCTTGTGCAGAGGCCAGGCTAATCTTCCCTGTATCATTCCAATTTTAGCATATGTGCTACAGAAGTGAGCACATAAATTCATATTTTTAATCTCATCTGCTTGTATCAGTCAGAACTCTAGCAGTGAAGTGACAAAAACCTGCTGCCAAATAGTGCAAAACATGGAAATTTGTTGGTTTCTACTTCCAAAGTTCTAGAAAGATAGAGAATGAAAACAAGGGCTGAACTGCACTGTGCACCCTTTCTTTCCATCTATTTATTTCTTTCAGTGCTCCAGCATTACTCTGTCTACAGACAGGCTCCCTCACAGGGAAGTGTATCTTTTTTTTTTGTCTTTTTAGGGTGACACCCGCGGCATATGGAGATTCCCAGGCTAGGAGTTGAAATCAGAGCTGTAGCCACTGGCCTACACCACAGCCATAGCAACGCAGGATCCAAGGAGTGTCTGCAACCTATACTACAGCGCACGACAACGCGAGATATTTAACCCACTGAGCAAGGCCAGGGATGGAACCTGCATCCTCATGGACGCTAGTCAGATTTGTTCCCACTGAGCCATGACAGGAACTCCCAGGAAAGTGTATCTTAATCAATCTGGGAACAGACAGGGAAGAAAAAGACTCTTTCTGGCAGTCCCTTTCACAAGAGAAATGAGGAGGGACTTTGATTAGTTTAGAGTTGGTCACATGCCTATCTCTAAGCCAACCATGATTCTCTGTGACATGGGTACAACAGGTGGTCAGCCCTAGTGTTGACTAGAGAGGGAAATTCTTTTTTTAGTAGAAGAGAGCTGTGAAAGAAGGCCAAGCAGACAAAAACAGCCAGATTTTGTATTTTCAGCGGCAGAAAGGACTTTTAGATTTTTCTGATTCTACTAGACATGTATTGAACTATGCTCTTGGGCAGGTTTGTGTTCAAATGTGGGAAGCCTTGAGCAAATACACTGTACTGTAGATCATGGGAAGATTTCTGGAAGAGCTGTTTGCAAAACAAGTACTATGTGTCAGAGTATGTTACATTTGTACTAAAGTGCTGGTTCCTTGATATGTATTCAAATTCTTCCACTGTAAAATATTGACCCAAATCATTTAGCCATGTAAATTCCTAGGTTACCAACCTGAGAATTAGTCTAACAAAACCATTTCCTAAATAAACCAAATGCGTTCCCTGCTTTTTTGATTTGGCAGAAATGAAACCACTTTGAATCTAAAGATTATGTTCAAATGGCCATAGTTCAAATTTTGTCAGAAAAAAACAAATTTCTTGAACGCAGTTTGCCAAGATGGTATTTTGTAGGATTATGTCAAAACTGTCAAAGACCAGGCTTCTGCCTCTGCTCAGAAGCTAGGTCTCTCTCCATTGGTACTATATCATGTTGCAATTACCAGGTAGGAAATTCTGCGACTCAGGTCTTTGATCAAGATTGTCTGCATCAAGAACACATTTCTCTGGACATAAGGCCAAACACCTAGTGATGTAGGCAAAAAGCACTCATAAGAGATCATATTCTCTAGTTGGTCTTTGCTTTTTCTAGCTTAGTAAAGCCTTTAGGGCTTTTTCTTGCCTCTCTTCAGCATCCTGAGTGGACAAAGAATTAACTGTTATCTGAGTGTGCCTGCACATCAAGTTCTTGAGTGAGAAGACTTGGTATCATCTTGTCTTTTTCTCAATGTCTTTGAGTGCCCAAATGTTTATTTGGGTTATTCTCACAAATGAGTTCAATAGATGTGTTACTGTCTAAAAATATTTTGAGAAATGATGGCCACTGCTTCTTAAAATGGATAACAAACAAAAGAGAATATAAGTTCTTTGGCATGTAGTAGTTTCAAATTAGAAGTCAATGCCAGGTAGAAGACAAAATACACAGGTTTTTAAAGTAATATCCTATGCAATATACAGGAAAAAAAGAACCCTCCTAAATTCTGAAAGGGAAAGTAACTTGTTTGTCGTATTTAAATAGCACCTGGGAGATTTTGGCTTCCACCCAAGATTGAATAGCAGGTATTATATTTACCCTCCATCCTGAAACAATCAAAAAGTGAACAGAACACATGAAAGTGGTTTCTAAGATACCAGGCATCAGACAATGAAGGACAATGATCTCTGAAAAACAGGAAACAAATGAGGTGAACCCTAAGATTACGCTAGCTTACTGCATGAGAGAGTTTTCAAGCCACAATATAGGAAGTGGTAACTGAGGCAGCAGTCTGGTGGACATTCTCAGTCAAGGAGATAGAGTGAGATTTAAGGGAGACCAGATAGCCATGGTTCAAAGGACAGACACTGAAGAGAGAGAGCTGTACAGAGAGATAACTCTAGGAAACAGGAACGGGTCCCTATTGAGTATTCAGCAGAACAGTGATCAGGGCATGTGCTTGTGTGTGAGAGAATCCTCTACTTAAGATTCTTAGCAAGAACCACCGAAAGGAATGAGGAGGACAAATGTCCAGTGCTCACAAGGAGCTGGAGACAGTGAAAGTTTTCATTCATCACAATGGTTATTTCCACGTCTGTGAATTATTTGTTAGAGAATAGAGATGTTTAAGCATAGGAATAATTTGCTATACTGGATATATAGGTCAGATCCTAACCCCAAATGTCACACCCATTTGACACATGTCATCAGAATGTGCAAACAGGCCTGTATCTGCAGTCAGGAGAAAGGAGACTACTTTTACAGGTAGTGCAGTGGATCATCTCACTCCAGTCTCAGAACTTCACAGGGAAGGTAACCGACATGGCTAAAAAAAGTTAGTAGAATCTAGGGTTTTGACTTTAAATCCAACCACTTTCCCTTTACCTGATGTTGTTTCTTCCCACCATAATGCCCTGTGTTAAGGCAACACAGTACCAAAGAGAGTGTTTCTTTTTATCTGAGCATGAGGCCAAATTACTGATAGAGAATGGGGAAGGTTGACTTTGGATGCCTGGGTCAAGGCCACAGTCAAAGCTTTAGAACTACATAGACAAAACTATACCATTGCAGGGGCCACCAGGGAGCACCAGGACCCATTCTCCCCCATCTGCCCAGCTCTTTCTAGCCCTTTACAGTTAGGTGGGTCCATGTGAGGAGGTTCTGGACAGTGGACCATTAAATCTCTCTCTGCATGACATTTCTCCTTCTTCATCTTCCTTTGGCACCTTAGAGCCACCTGTGTAAGAGGGCTGTATCATAGAGAAAGAGCTGGGGTCCCTCCCCCTTTGACCTGATAACCACACTGGACAGTGACATGGGAGAAGAGTCAGTTTTCACTGTGTTAAACCACTATATGATTTTTATATTTACTCTCATTTATAAGGCAGAAATCATACAGTAATAGACCTATCTACTCTATATTAGATCAAATAGATGAAGTGTATTAGTTAGTGGGGGCAAAGATTTTTACATGTTACCTTGTGAAATTAGCAAAGATTTATAAATAAATATCAAGAGAACTCGAAAAGGTGAGGGCCATTTTATTCTTAAAAATCGGTCTACAATTTAGGGTGGTGATTCCTATTTTATACTTTAATCTGGGAGGGGAACCTACTACCAAGGAGAAATACATTCTGCCCTTTTTCATTATCCATCTAAAGCTCTTGAAAAATTTATAAAACCCATAGGTCTCTTAGCTTTCATTTTTCAAAAGATAATTTCTCGCTTGGAATGAGTAAGATTTGGAACTCACACTGTGAGAAGTTCACCGAGACCATTTTTTATTGAATGTGAGCACTTAGTGGTCTAAGACTACAGTCACTTTCCCAAAGTTAGGTAGGGGATGACCTTGCTCACAACTTTGAGAGTCAAATAAGGTTTTAAAGGGTAAATTTTCGCTTGGATTAAAGACTTTCAATGAATTACCCATGTAAAGGAAACTGAGTTTCCATTATAACACTAACTCTATAGTTAGGGTTAGAATGGCAGGTACTCCTCCCAGCCCCCCTGCAATTCCTCTTTTCAAGGTTAAGTATAAAACAGGAAGAAAATACTTTTTTTCATAGTAGCAGCTCTAGAATTTCAATAGAAGAGGGCATGATGGCTGTAGTATAGTTGGAAAAGGGGTTAGGAACTTAAGGTCACAAGGATGCTACTTCTTTGTACTGAAGTATAGTTGATTTAAAATATTACATCATTTTCAGGAATATGACATAGTGATTCAATATTTTTCTAGAATATATTCCATTTAAAGTTATAATAAAATACTGACTATATTCCTTGAAATGTACAATATATCCTTGCAGTCCACTTATTTACATGATTGCTATTTGTGTTTTTAAATGGAAGGAAGTACTAAAAAAATAAAAAGGCAAAATTTACTAAAGATACTTTAGGTATGTGTAATACATAATACCGAGGAAATATCAGCTATTCATAATTTATGTTTTTCTCTGGAATGGCTTAAGGGACCAGGATATTTTAAGGGTAAGGTGACCAGACTCCACAGCTGCTATTTTCTGGAAATATTTATTGAGCACTTACCATGGGCTAAGCATTGTTCTAGGCACTGGAGAAAGGTATTAAAAAAAACAAAAACCATGCCCTCATGGAACTTACATATTGTGGGAGGGACAGGTTATATATATTACCTAAAATATATAAATATGTAATATGCAATATAAGAGGATTTATACATATTTATATTTACATATATACATTTATATGTTTGCATATATATGTGTGTATAATATATATACACACATATACATATACATACATACATATATACACACACACACACACACAAGTGTAAAATGTCTAGCACACTATGAGAAAAGTGAAGGAAAGGACAGGAAATGTTGTAGGTGAGGGTAGAGGGGAGATATTTTAGAATCTGAGATAGGTTGGCCAGAATAGGCCTCAATGAGATGTTTAGGTTAATATCCAAAAATAATGACTCATGTGCTTGTCTGGAGTAGATGATCTAAGAGTTAGACTAACAAGTGCAAGGGCCCTGAGGCAAAAGGCCAGTGCTGAGGCTGGTGTATTGGAGGCTTGGTTGAATGGAGTGAGGAACTGCTGATGCTACCTGTTAGAACACTGAGAAAAGGCCCATTCCTCTCTCTCCCCTGATTTTGAGCCCTGAGTCCACCCAGCTGGACACAGTGGAGCGCGCATAGTGACTGAAGGGCAGCACAAGAAAAGATGGGCCCCTGATGTGGAGAACAGGCTGTACATCATCAAGCACACAGATCCTGGGGCTGCTGTGGTGCGGTATGTCTCTCCTGTTGTTGCGGGTCCTTCCAGGTTGAGAACAGAGGCTCTGTGCCACTGAGATTTTGAAAATAAGGTAGAGAAACCATTGAGTGAAAACCATCGTGGCCAATGAGGCCACATGCTGTGATCTGTCTTTACAATGTCTCCTCTTAGATATCCTAGTTTAAAAATGTGCCTTAGGAGTTCCTTCTGTGGTGCAGTGAGTTCAGAATCTGACTGCTGCAGCTTGGGTCCCTGCGGATGCAGGGGGTTCTGTCCCTGGCCTTGTACAATGGGTTAAAGGATCCGGTGTTGCCACACATGTGGCCTAGGTCACAGTTATAGCTCAGATTTAGCCTATGGCCTGGGAAATTCTAGGTGCAAGTGCAGACATTAAGAAAAAAAAATATCTTATAGAGAAAACTCAAATGACCTCATGGAATCACAATCCTTCACAGGGGTTAGAACACACTTAAAGATGATCTTATTATACTTACTTTATAAAAGAGGAAAACAGACCTAGCTTAGGAAACTGATTTGAGAAGTTAAATGACCTGCTTGGATCAGGCATTGCTGTGACTGTGGTGTAGGCTAGCAGCTGCAGCTCCAATTCTATCCCTAGCCTGGGAATTTCCATATGCCACAAGTGCATATACATACATACATTCTCTCTTTCTTTCTAAAAAGAAAGAGAGAAAAAAGATACTATGATAACATGAGCTATTTCATATTTTAATAATTTTAAAGAATGTTCTACATGTAAATGTAGGGGCATAATGGCTAAATGTTGTCAAAAAATGCTGGATTCAGATCAATATAAAAAGCATGATTTTGTTTAAATACATACACGCATGCTTACATATATACATATTTCTGTTCATATACTCTATGCAGAAACTAAACTGTATGAAATTAGAAAAAAACAGCAGAATGCCAAAATTAAGGAGACTATCAATGGTTACTTCTTGGAGGAGGTGGGGAGAGATAAGTAGGGTGAGCAGAGTTTCCATCTTCTCATGCCTTAGATAACTTTTTAAGTTGTGGGCTTAGCGTGATAAAAATACAATGCAAAGTACAGATACAGTAATAATAGAACATGAGTTGCCCTTAGATTTTCTCTCAAACAAGGCAAGGTACAAATAAAGACATGTAAAGCTTGGATTGTTTTTCCAAAGCCTTTATTTTTTGAGTAAATAAAGTGCTAAAGTATCCCAAAATTATGAAGCCTATTTTTGAAATATTTTAGTAATAGCAATTATTATATAATTATTCTATATTACACAGTGTGTAATTTGATATTATTTGTAAACGCAAATAATATTAATATATAATTATATACTCTGTAATATAATTATATACTCTGTAATATTATTATAGAATAATATATGATAACAATCATTATTATTATATCACTTGCTATTCAAGACTCCTCACCCTATCCATCTGAATGCAACTGGTATTTCATGACTGTGTATTGGAAGAAACTCTGAAATTATATTCATAATATGACAATCTCTTAATGCATTAGAGTTCTGTTGTTCCTGGGATAAAAGCACAGAAATTACTTTATAGATGAGGTTCCTAGAACTCTGCTCTATTCTTCTTGATGATCCACCTTAAATTATATCCCTAATTGTGCAGAAGGAAAGAACTATGTATTTCCAAAATTTAAATACTTATGAAATCATTAAAATGAGATCTAACACACACTGTACTAAACACAGATTTTCACTTCATTTTCCTAGCACATGAGAGGCAAAGCCCAGAGAAGGAAAGGAGGATAATAAACATGGGAGGTCATTTTTCTTTGAAGATTTAAAGTGTAGTCTTGCTATATGTCATATATGCTAATTGTTCTGTAGGATTATCAAAGTCTGCTGGTTTTATACAATTTTCACTGATTTCCTATCTCCAAATACCCAATGAAATTAGGGTTCTGCTCATTAAATCAGATTGTTCAAATGCCTGGGCCTTAGCTAGAGAACCAGAGTTTCAGTCATAGTATGGAATGCTAGCCTTCACCTCATCCAGCCTCCTCATTTTATTGATGGGAAGACTGAGGCTCAAAGAAAGGAAGGACCTACCTGGGATGCCCTGCCTTGGAATATCAGAGGGAACATATTTAAGTCTGTTTCTATGACTTGACTCCATTGATTTTCACCCTCCTACTTTTATCACAGTGGTACTATTTTTTTCCTTAAGAAATACAGAATACGAATAGAAAATGTGTGGCTACGTGTAAGTGCAATTTAAAGAAAAAACAAACCAACTATCCCTACTGTATAGCACAGCAAACTGTATTCAATAACCTGTGATAGACCATAATGGAGTATATATATATATATATATACACACATATATATATATATATTCTTTTTCATATTCTTTTATATCTATTTCATATTCTTTTATAAAATGTTCCTATCTCCAAATACCCAATGAAATTATTTGTTAAAACTTAGGTTTCTGCTCATTAAATCAGATTGTTCAAATGCCTAGGCCTTAGAAAGTGAGAAAACAGTGCTACAGTGCGCTCTCTCTCTCTCTCTCTCTCTCTCTCTCTATATATATATATATATATTTAATTCAATCACTGAATCACTTTGCTGTATAGCAGAAATTAACAGAACAATGTAAATTAATTATACTTCAATAATTTTTAAAAGAAATAAAAGGTTGCAAATTAAGACCATAATAATACCAAGCATTCATGTATCAAACAACAAAGAAATAGTTTATGACTATATCCCAGAAGCTTCCCAGTTGTGTCTCCCCTCCCAGATATTCCAGAGTTAATCACTTTCTTGCTTCCTTTCTAGTTTTTACCGCTTCTGCATGTATATTTAAACATATTTTTTTGGAATGCTGAAAAATTGAGTTATGCTGATATGTTTTTCTTCTTGACTCAATAAATGTATTCTGGGATATATCCACATAGATCTGTGCAGCTGGAATTCATATTATTTTCTGAATAACATTCTACTAAAGAACTACTTATTTATCTCTTCTATAGTTACAGGACATTTGGATTTTTTTTTTAACAGTTTTGGTTGTGTGTTTGTTATTTTGAGAACAGCTCTAATAGCATTTTTTCTTTTCTTTTTTCTTTCTTTTTTTTTCTTTTTAGGACCACACACACGGTATATGGAAGTTCCCAGGCTAGGGGTTGAACTGAAGCTGCAGCTGCTGGCTTACGCCACAGCAACACCAGATCCAAGCTGCTTCTGCACCCTACAGCACAGCTCACATCAACGCTGGATCCTTAACCCATTAAGCAAGGCCAGGGATCGAACCACATCCTCATGTTATTATGAGACACAAGGGGACCTCCTCTAATAGCATTTTTATACTTGACTTCTCGTGCCCATGGCAAGAGTTGGTCTACTTTTTGTACCTAGAATTTGCTGTGAAATGGAATTTGCTGGGGAACGGAATGTGCATAAGTTTCACTTTAACACGTCATGGCAAACAGTATCCAAAGCACTAATGCTTTGCTTACCCCCCTGCGTTTTTTTTAGTTGCTACTATTGCACAGCTTCACCAATATTTAGTACCTCAAATCCTCTAATTTCTTCCAATATCTTGGTTGGAAATGATATCTCATTTTGGTTTCAGTTTGTTTTTCCCAAAACTAGGAAGTTGAGCAAATGTTTATATATTAGTGGGCCACTTGTACGCCACTTTTTATAAAATTTTTATTTACTTATTATGCTCACTTTTCCATTGCTTATTTTTTTTTCCTGATTTAGAGAAGTTAATTATATATTTCGTACAGAAATTTTATGGTCGGTTATAGGTATTGCTTGTATCTTCCATTATTTGGGTTTTACTGTAGGAATATATATTAGGTAATTTTCGGTGCTAGTCAAATATTATATATACTATGTTTTTCAGAGCATGAAATATTTACATTAAATGAGGGTGTGATGCAACAGAAATAATTGGGGAAAATAATGTTGCAGGCTGAGAGATTGAGAAGTGCAAAAAACTCAAGGCAGCTAAAAACAAAGTAACTTTTAAAACAATTTGTCATATAATATATCATTTTTTTGCACAAAAGAAGAATTATAAATGCAGTTTGGTTCTCCTTTTAGCATTTTCTTGCTCAATAAACATCTTTGAAGTAAACACAGATTAATCATAAAGAAACCAGTATACATGCAATTGCTATAACAGTTTAGTGCTAACTCACCACTTTAATTCAATACCAGTTACTGAAGTATTCTGGTTGATTGAAATTTGCCATTTATACATTAAACAAAAATATATTAAGGCGTCCCCATCATGGTACAGTGGAAATGAATCCAACTAGGGACCCTGAGGTTGTGGGTTTGATCCCTAGATTCTCTTAGTGGGTTAAGGATCCAGCATTGCTGTGAGCTGTGGTATAGGTCACAGACATGGCTTGGATCTGATGTTGCTGTGTCTGTGGCATAGGCCGGCAGCTGTAGCTCTAATTCGACCCCTAACCTGGGAACCTCCATATGCCACAGGTATGGCCCTAAAAAAGAATTATATATCTTGAGCCTGATTCTGTATCACAAATTATTTTAGATGACTCAGATAAGATGGCAAACACAACAAGCAAAGTTGCTGTTCCATGGATTGTACATTCTTGTGAAGAAGATAAACATTTGACAAACCCACAAATAATTATATAATAGTAAAAATCGTTATATAAGCAATATGTAACATGTAAATAATTACAAAATCTCAAGTTGTGGTAATATTGGTAGTGATGTTAGGAACACAATCTCTGGAGGAAAGTTAAGCAGAATTTTGACCAGGTGGTCAGGGATTGAAGACAGCGAGTGATGTCATGGGCTTGTTTGAGGAAAGACTGTTCCCAGCAGAGGATGCAATAGTTGCAAAGACCTTGAGGCAGGAGCATGGCTAACATGTTGAAAGACATTAGTAAAGAG